>JAYEVG010000065.1:0-227716 GCA_036346395.1 Hsuehochloa calcarea | reverse complement strand
TTGGTACTCCGGGATGGATAGAGTAAGGTGATTCATGAGCTTCTTCGAGAATCGGTTATGCGATTTCATGATGTTTAGGTACACGGATGCGGTTGCCAAACCATCTTTGTGCCTGCTCTTCTTGAGAAAATCATGGGGCTTTGCCTCTTCTCATATTCTTCATGATTTCTTTGATGTCTTAAATCTTCTATTGTTTTTCTCGATCGACCTTGTATGGTTGGTTGGACTTCCTTTGTGTTGATCTGACCTTGGTGATAATTTCAGTTCGGATGCTTTAGTTCTTCATACAACTCTGGTTGATTTTCTTGAACTAATATCGTGTTGCGATATACCTTCCTACTCGAGCATCTGCTACCACGTTGGCTTTACGGGTGATAATGAATTCCAAGGTCATAATCCTTTATCGGCTCTAACCATCTTCTTTGCACGAGATTAAGATCATTTGGGTGAAGATATATTTCAAACTCTTATGATCTGTGAAAATCTCACGTGGTTACCAATGAGATAATCACTTGATTTTCAAAGCATGCACAATTCTTTGCTAACTCTAAATCATGAGTTGGATAATTTCCTTCATGTGGCCTTAGCGACGAGATGCATAAGCCACAACCTTTCCTTCTGCATCGGTACACATCCTAGCCCTGGCGAAGTCGTCCTGAAAACTTCAAAATCCTTACATATATACGGTAAAACTAGCACCGTGCGAGACTAGTCTTTTCTTGACTCTTGAAAACTATGTTCACAAGCACTTGTCCATTCAAATTTCTTTTCCTTCTTGAAGTTGAGTCATGGGTTTGGCGATCTTGGAGAAACTTTCAATGAATCTGCGGTAGTACCCACTAATCAGAAAACTTCTCATACATGACGGACTTGGGTTGCTTCAATCCATTCTGACTTCAACCTTTGAGGGTCTCACGCAACTCCTCCTGCGACACAATGTGTCCAAGAAAAGCCACTTGGTAGCCAAAATTCACTTTTCTTTGAGTTTGGCATAAAGTTGGTGTTCTCGAAGTTTGTCCAAAATAATTACGAGATATTTTCATGCTCTTCCATATCTCTTGAGTAGATGAGAATATCATCTATGAATACCACCACAAACTTATCCAAGAATTCCATGAACACTTTGTTCATCATATTCATGAAATAAGCGAGGGCATTTGTTAGTCCAAATGACATCACTTTGTGAACTCGTACAATCCATATCGGTGGTGAAGGCTGTCTTGAATATCTTAGGTCGATTTTTAGCGATGGTAGCGACCTCAAATCAATCTTGGAGAAAACAACGGCTCCTTTAAGTTGATCAAGCGGATCATCTATCCTAGGTAACGGTACTTGTTTTTGATTGTTACCTCGTTGAGTGATCTATAGTCCACACACATTCTCATACTATTGTCTTTCTTTTTGACAAATAGTCTTGGAGCTCCCAAAGGCGATGAACTTCGGTTGAATGTAACCTTTACTCTGTAGTTCTTGATGCTTCTTCAACTCTGCTAGATCGTTTGCGGCATTACGTAGGGTCGCTTGAAGTGGAAGCGATCCACAGGACTAAGTCAATTAAGAATATTATGTCGGTCGGTGGCATACCAGTAAGTCCTCGGGAAAAACATCTGGATATTCTTGTACCACGGGTATCTCTTCGATTTCACTTCCTTTAAAGCTGGTCAAGATAGGACTTCTTTAAAGTAGAAGTCTTGGGTTGGAACTCTCTTGAAATCCCTTGTTCATTGGTGAGGTTGATAGATCTACTAGCACAATCTATCTTGTCTGATTTTTGGCAAGCCATCCATTCCAAAATTCGTATAATCCTTGCGAGCAGCAGGACTATTAAGTTGGCAGAAAGTTACTCGGAGATTTCAAAGGTAAGATTTGGGCGAGAATAAACTAGCCCTCATTTACGAGCAGGGAATGGATTAACATGGGCTTAACTAAGGGAGGTAGATAACCCATATTTTCCACAAACTTATTTGACACAAAAGAATCGAAGCTCGGAATCAAATAAAGCGATCTTTGGTCTTGAGTTGACAAGGAGCGTACCAAGAACAACATCAGGTCTTTGCATAGGCTTCCTCTGCGGTGGCGTGATTCACGTCCCTTCATGAGCCCGACCGGTGGTCTTGAGGACCGCGGAGGCTGAAACTCGGGAGTTGGCTTGCGGGGTGGCGATCTGCTTGCTTCTTGGGACACTTATTGGCATAGTGACCCAACTCGTTGCGATGAAAGCAAGTGATTCTAGCTGTGGAAATAGGCAACCTGCTGGGCTTGACCTCGAGATGAACTACTACGGAATCCGGAAGTATTTGGGCGCGGCTGGAGGCTGGAACTCTCGGTGTAGTAGTGCGGAATCTCCCATGCCGAGGTGGTGAGGCCGAGAAAGCGAGGCTTGGGTAGTCCTCGAGTTAAACTTACATTGCCATCCTCGCTTGCGATTCTCCATTTCTGATGTTTGCCTTCTGGCGTATGGCCTTATTACCAAGCTGAAAGTCGGTAAAATCACGAGAAATCAAGCGAGCAGAGAGTTCGTCGTTCAACCCTTCGAAAATCGCTCTTGCTGTCTTCATCTCGGCTACATCCTCGGGGGCATAGCGAGCAAGTTGGTTAAACTTATGCGGATACTCGCCGGTGAGCGGTTTCCTTGGCGAAGCGGCGAAACTCCTTCTTTTTCAAAGTAATCATGCGGATGGAATGTGAGATCGTGAAAGCTTGCATGAACTCATCCCAAGTGATTTCTTGGGCATTAGCATGAGACATCTTGAAGTTATCCACCATTACGATGCGGGACCAATCAATTGATGAGAGGCAAACAAAACTCTCTCACGATCATGCATTGAGCAATATCCGACTTCTTTCCAATGACCTGAGCCAATCATCTGCGTCCATGGGTTCCGTGCTACTAGAAAATGTTGGCGGGCGCATCCTCATGAACTCGACAAAGTTACTCTTGCGGGAGGTGGAGGAGCATGATAAATTGCGGCGGCAGGTATTACGATTCTTTGTGAAGGGGTGGGCTAGCAACTCAATCGGATGAGTCGATTGGCCATCATTTAGCGCCGGTCGGGAGCTTGATTGGAGGAGGTGGTGGGTGTTGAGCTGGGTTTTCTTGATATTCGGCATTCTCATTTCCTTGCCCTCTAGCACCGACACTTAGGTGCGGGTGGTCACCATCGATGAACTCTTCATAGATTAGACAAGAGAGCAGGAATTATAAGAGTATAGATCTAAAATAGCCCAAATTCAACAAACACAAGGCAAGAACATTTCGGCAAAATAATTTATTTTTATTTTATTAATTCATTATGGCTACTACAAAGGTTTGGTAGCTCATAATTTGCAACTAAAGGAAAAATTTAAGGTCAAATCTATGGTGTTATTGGGGTATAATCGGCTCACTAGAACTAGCCTCGCCTTCCTTGTAGGAGGCGATTCTTTCTGCGATCTTCAACTCTTCTTGGCATCTTGTAATTTCACTTGCGGGAGAGCGGCTCATCTAGTGTATTCCGTAGGCATAATCCATGGCTCTGGCGAGATCCACGATGAGTGAGATCGGGCGAGTCTTCATCTCTAGTTGAGCGGAAAGCTTTGTCATCTTAGGGTTGGAATGTGCATTGGGTAATAGTGGAACCCGTGCCGTTGAGGCGGTGATCGTAGATGTAGCGAAGTCTGCGGGTTGCTTCCTGGTTTTGCATCTGGATGCCTTGGCGAAGGTGTCTCGTCGCATTGGGGCATCGAAGGCGTGGAAATGCGTGTTCGGCGATAGATTGGAGTAGAGGATCACCTCTACTCTCCACCGTTCTGATTTCCCACCTTATACTTGTATCCTTGATCGTCGGTCTTTCTTCAAAGTCCAAGTCTTTGCATCATCTTCGGAGAATGGCGGCCCAATGACCACAAAGACTCCATGGGAAATGGCATTGGAACTTGACCATCTACAATTTTTGAAAAGGAGATGAGTTAGTAAATAATTTTTCAAGGAAAAGTTGAGAAATGACTCGAAAGACCAAGTTATTTTAAATTTTCAAAATAAATCCTTAAGGGTTTGATTTCCTTCTAGGTCACGACCTCTGATCGATATGGCTCTGATACCACTTTTTATCGAACCGGGAGCGAAGGATCCCAAATTCTCGTGTTCATACACTAGTCGAGATTTCCGGTGTACAGATCACAAAAATGTTATCACAAACATATCCAGCGTGTATATTTAATAAGCATAGAGTTTATTACAAGCTGGGGCGGAGGCCAAATAAAACATTAGCGGAAGCAAAATATAATGGTAAGCCACACGATCGCCACGAGGCAATAAATGCGGAAGTCATTGCCTAATCGTCCTGCTCCTCACCTACGGATAGCAGTCTTCTCTGAATAATAATATTCACAAGAGTGAGCACTACAAGCGTGCTCATAAATTACACCAATCTGAATTTAGAATGCATGCATAAGTTATTCAAAGGAAGGTTGTAGGGTTTATTTGCATAAATCAGCATTTTGGTTTAAATAGTTATACTAAGTTTCAAGGCACATTTTCATTACATAACTAAAATCAGATTTAAAATTTATCATTTTATAGTGGATAACCTCCATATGAAACATGGTGAAGGATACCCTCCTATCACAAGGCTACAGCCCAAATTTACCACAAGGATTAACCATCCTCAAATCATGTCCAAAGTTATTTTAAAACCAAAAACAAATCTAACTTAGAGTGGCTTTGCTCGGCATGTCCATGGCCAGTGGACACGGCTATTGAATAGATTTACACTCTGCGGAGGTGGTACAACTTTACCCACGAGATAATTTGCAGTTATGTCGGCCAATACACGCTTCCTTAGGCGTGTGACTAGGCAATTATCACAAGGCGTTTCAATGCATTACCTCAATACCAATATGCGCTAAGGTTTCACTTCCATTAGGCTAACCACTGCTGGAAACCCCTCTTGCGCCAAGTGGGAATAAAGTCTAGCAAACACCCACACAACAAAAATGGCATAAACAATAATGAGGTAATACAAATTATTAAGCACAGTTACGCCCATCTGAGAACATGTGGTAGTCTGGTGGAGCTTTTGCAAGATGCGGCTCAAAGGCGGTCCTTAATCTACTTGGGCAACTTTCAATAAAAACCACAGGTCTCGATCCTAACAGACGGCCGGTGCATAAACTGCACCCACCAGCGGTCCATGTTTGCCCAAGTACAAACCATTTTCTTTTATTTTATAATTTTCAAAGACATTTGCAAAAGTCCACCATGACAAAGCAATGTCATAGGCTTTTATCAATTTATGAAATTTTGGCTAAATTCTCCCAAAGTCAAATATTTCATGGTCTAAGCATTTGCTATGCATATATTTATTTTAAATTCATTTGACTAAGGTTACAAGGAATTGATAATACAACAATCAAATTTGGCTATACAAAGGAATTGGAATAATTAAATATTTAAAGCAGAATTTAAAATAATTAAATACAATTATGCATGCAATAATAATTTAAAGCAGAATTAAATAATTTTAAATATTGGGGCAAAATGGTCAATGGTGTAACTTGCCTTGCTCAAATTCACAGTATTCTACTTCTTCAATAGGGTCAAGCTCTCAGAATCGTCAAAATCTATCTGTGAAAATATTCCAAATTCAAGCGAATTCAAATGAACACAAATAAATTCAAATGAAAATTCAAATTAACTCCAAATTAAATAATTTTGGTTTAGTTAGCTAGATCTTGATTTTATACAAATTTAGAAATTTGAATCACCTAAATCGGAGTTTGTATGAAGAAATACGAGCTCTGGAAGTTTAAAACCTAAATTAAATCCTAAAATCAAATTTCGAATTTTCGAATTAAATTTCTAAAGGAAATTATCTTTATTACGCGGTGACGTCAGCGATCTTGTGCCAGAGGCCGACAAGTGGGCCCTACAGTATGGGTGAGTCCACAGCGAGCGCAAGTCCACGGTGGACTCGGTGCACTAGCGATCTGAAGGGAGGCGGTGTCTTTGGCCTTGTATTCTTATTTGGCGACCATGGCCCGACTTATGCGCCACGCACGCCAGCAGTGAGTGAGTGGCCCGAGGTGGTGACCACGTCGGCCGGAGAGAGGGCGCTTCGAGGCAGAAGTGCCGGCGATTAGCGGTGGGCGAGCTCGGTGAGTGCACAAAATATTCGAGGTGATCTTTGAGTCGCGATCGCTACTGGCGGCGAGCGTGGCGGAAGATGGTCGGCGGCGAGGCGGCGGTGTGGTTCGATCGTTGGCGGCGAAGGAGCTCGGCGACGTTAGAGTCGGAGAGTGCGCACGAGTTCGCGATCTTGGCGAAGCCGGTGGTGCGATCGGCGGCGGAGGTTCACCGTGGCGGCGCTAAGCGTGAACCTGGCTCGGCCGGCGAGAGAAGAGCCAAATCTGAGCGGCGGGGGCGAGGAGGTGTGGAGGTTGGGGCAAAAGCTTGAGGGAGAGGCGCTGGTGCTCCTTTTATAGAGGCGGCGGGCGGGGATGGAGATCGTGGGCGAGTGGCAGCGGCCGTTCGCGGAGTGAGGCGGCGGCGTTCTGAGAGTTTTGGAAGGGAGTAATGCGGGAGCGAGCAGCGGTGGGAGCGGCGCTTTCATTGCGCGTGATGGCGAGAGAAATGGGGAGGAATCACGGGCTTGATGAGCTCGAGCGGCGGTAATGGCGGCGGCAGCGGCGAGGCGCGAAGAAGGCAGGCGAGGAAGGCGACAGCTTGTCTGTGGGCCCCACGGCGAGAGCGAGAGAGAGAGAGAAGCGCGGGTGGATTGATGTCGGCCGTCCGATTTTGATCGGACGGCCAGCGTTACTCAGCGGGGAGAGTTGGGCGAGGCAGCGCCGATCTTTGAGCTTGGCCCGATCTTATGTGAAGAATTTTAAATTCTTTTCAATTGATTTAATTCGAGAAATTCAAATAGGCTTTAGAAAATAGTAAATGAAGTCCAAAAATTTTGAGAAAATTCACGAAATTCTATGAGGCATTACGGACTTAAATAAAATAATTCCAACTTTTAGTTGGTAATAGATTTTACACATAAATTCTTTTAGCCTTAATATACTTTAGGAAAAGCTTTTAAAATTTCGGAAAATCCACAAAAATTATTAATGTCTTATTTTCAAGCGAAATTGAAATTTTGAAACATTACAAACCTACCCCCTTAAAGGGAATCTCGACCAGAGATTGGACTTAGTCGACAAAAGGTAGGGATACTCGGCTCTCAAAACTTCTTCTCGCTCCCGGTAGCTTCTTCTTACGAATGATTGCTCCTTTGAACCTTACAAGAGCGAATGACTTTGCTACGGTGGCGCGTTACGCCACATCGAGAATCTTGATTGGTTGTTCCACATAGGTGAGATCTTCACGAAGATCGATGCTCTCAGCGGTGTTTCTTGTTGGTACTCTGAGACATTTCTTTAAGCGGGATACATGGAAGACATTGTGAGCAGTGTGAGAGATCTTTGGTAGTTCAAGCGATAAGCAACTTCACCTCTTTTGCCAAAATCTTATAGGGTCAGACAAATCAGGTGCGAGTTTTCCTTTAGTCGAAATCTCTTCACTCCTCGGAGTGGAGTTACCTGAGATAGACAAAATCTCCCATCTCGAAGGATAGTTCTCTCAAGCGATTATCGGCATAACTCTTTTGTCGGGTTTGAGCTACTTTGAGACGTTCTCTTATTGCTTTTACCTTACTTTGACTTCTTTTATCAATTCAGTCAGAAGAATTGGTGTTCTCCTACTTGATCCCAAAGGAGAGGGTTCTACACTTTCTACCATACAATGCTTCAAATGGCGACATCGTAGGCTAGCTTGAAAATTTGTTGTTGTAGGAAAATTCTGCATAGGGCAAATTCTTATCGACTTCTTCCATAATCTATAGCACAAGCTCGAAGCATGTCTTCTAGGACTGATTTACGTTCGGTCGGCCATCTGTTTGGGGATGATATCTTTGTCTTTGAAGTTGAGTCACAGTTCCCAAAGCTTCATGTAGACTCTGCCAAAATTTTGAAGTGAGCTGCGAACCTCATCGGACACAATTTTCTTGGGTATACCATGTAGGCAGACGATCTGGCCATGTACAATTACGCTAACTTATTGCTACGTAAGTGGTCTTGGTGGAATAAAATGAGCCACTTTTGTTAATCGGTCAATTATTACCCAAATGGAATCACAACTGATTGGGTCCTAGGTAGTCGGTGATAAAATCCATACCAATCTCCTCCCATT
Source organism: Hsuehochloa calcarea (assembly GCA_036346395.1). Classification (NCBI taxonomy): domain Eukaryota; kingdom Viridiplantae; phylum Streptophyta; class Magnoliopsida; order Poales; family Poaceae; genus Hsuehochloa; species Hsuehochloa calcarea. The sequence continues at coordinate 219,504 of JAYEVG010000065.1, read as the reverse complement.
TCCACTCGGGAATTGGTAATGGTTGTAACAATCCGCGAGTCTCGATGTTACGCCTTAACACGACATACATCTGGCGTGCAACAAACTCGGCGATCTCTCGCTTCATACTAACCCACCAATACTTTTCCTTGGATCTGGTACATCTTGGTACTCCGGGATGGATAGAGTAAGGTGATTCATGAGCTTCTTTGAGAATCGGTTATGCGGTTTCATGATGTTTAGGTACAGATCACGGTTGCCAAACCATCATGCCTGCTCGTCTTGAGAAAATCACAGGGCTTTGCCTCTTCTCATATTCTTCATGATTTCTTTGATGTCTTCGTCTTCTATTTGTTTTCTCGATCGACTTTGTATGGTTGGTTGGACTTCCTTTGTGTTGATCTGACCTTGGTGACAATTTCAGTTCGGATGCTTTAGTTCTTCATACAACTCTGGTTGATTTTCTTGAACTAACACCGTGTTGCGATATGCTTTCCTACTCGAGCATCTGCTACCACGTTAGCTTTACGGGTGATAATGAATTCCAAGGTCATAATCCTTTATCGGCTCTAACCATCTTCTTTGCACGAGATTAAGATCATTGGGTGAAGATATATTTGAAACTCTTATGATCTGTGAAAATCTCACGTGATTACCAATGAGATAATGCGCTTGATTTTCAAAGCATGCACAATTCTGCTAACTCTAAATCATGAGTTGGATAATTTCCTTCATGTGGCCTTAGCGGCGAGATGCATAAGCCACAACCTTTCCTTCTGCATCGGTACACATCCTAGCCCACGGTATCGTCCTGAAAACTTCAAAATCCTTACGTATATCTGGTAAAACTAGCAGTGCGAGAGACTAGTCTTTTCTTGACTCTTGAAAACTATGTTCACAAGCACTTGTCCATTCAAATTTCTTTTCCTTCTTGAAGTTGAGTCATGGGTTTGGCGATCTTGGAGAAACTTTCAATGAATCTGCGGTAGTACCCGGCTAATCAGAAAACTTCTCATACATGTGACGGACTTGGGTTGCTTCAATCCATTCTGACTTCAACCTTTGAGGGTCTCTGCAACTCCTCCTGTGACACAATGTGTCCAAGAAAAGCCACTTGGTGAGCCAAAATTCACTTTTCTTGAGTTTGGCATAAAGTTGGTGTTCTCGAAGTTTGTCCAAAATAATTACGAGATGTTTTCATGCTCTTCCATATCTCTTGAGTAGATGAGAATATCATCTATGAATACCACCACAAACTTATCCAAGAATTCCATGAACACTTTGTTCATCATATTCATGAAATAAGCGAGGGCATTTGTTAGTCAAATGACATCACTTTGTGAACTCGTCTGATCCATATCGGTGGTGAAGGTGTCTTGAATATCTTAGGTCGATTTTTAGCGATGGTAGCGACCTCAAATCAATCTTGGAGAAAACAACGGCTCCTTTAAGTTGATCAAGCGGATCATCTATCCTAGGTAGCGGGTACTTGTTTTTGATTGTTACCTCGTTGAGTGATCTATAGTCCACACATTCTCATACTATTGTCTTTCTTTTTGACAAATAGTCTTGGAGCTCCCAAAGGCGATGAACTTCGGTTGAATGTAACCTTTACTCTGTAGTTCTTGATGCGCTTCTTCAACTCTGCTAGATCGTTTGCTTAGGCGTGCAGTAGGGTCGCTTGAAATTGGGCGATCCACAGGACTAAGTCAATTAAGAACATTATGTCGGTCGGTGGCATACGGTAAGTCCTCGGAAAAACATCTGGATATTCTTGTACCACGGGTATATCTTCGATTTCACTTCCTTTAAAGCTGGTCAAGATAGGACTTCTTTCGTAGAAGTCTTGGGTTGGAACTCTCTGAAATCCCTTGTTCATTGGTGAGGTTGATAGATCTACTAGCACAATCTATCACCTTTGATTTTTGGCAAGCAGTCCATTCCAAAATTACGTCCAATCCTTGCGAGCATAAGACTATTAAGTTGGCGAGAAAGTTACTCGAGAGATTTCAAAGGTAAGATTTGGACAGAATAAACTAGCCCTCATTTACGAGCAGGGAATGGATTAACATGGGCTTAACTAAGGGGAGGTAGATAACCCATATTTTCCACAAACTTATTTGACACAAAAGAATCGAAGCTCGGAATCAAATAAAGCGATCTTTGATCTTGAGTTGACAAGGCGTACCAAGAACAACATCTGGTCTTTGCATAGGCTTCCTCTGCGGTGGCGTGATTCACGTCCCTTCATGAAGCCCGACCGGTGGTCTTGAGGACCGCGGAGGCTGAAACTCGGGAGTTGGCTTGGCGGGGTGGCGATCTGCTGCTTCTTGGGACACTTATTGGCATAGTGACCCAACTCGTTGCGATGAAAGCAAGTGATTCTCTTGTGGAAATAGGCAGCCTGCTGGGCCCGACCTCGGATGAACTACTACGGAATCCGGAAGTATTTGGGCGCGGACTGGGGTGGAACTCTCGGTGTAGTAGTGCGGAATCTCCCATGTTGAGGTGGTGAGGCCCGAGAAAGCGAGGCTTGGGTAGTCCTCGAGTTAAACTTACAGTTGCCATCCTCGCTTGCGATTCTCCATTTCTTGATGTTTGCCTTCTGGCGTATGGCCTTATTACCAAGCTGCTGAAAGTCGGTAAAATCACGAGAAATCAAGCGAGCAGAGAGTTCGTCGTTCAACCCTTCAAAATCGCTCTTGCTGTCTTCATCTCTGGCTACATCCTCGGGGCATAGCGAGCAAGTTGGTTAAACTTATGCGGATACTCGCCGTTGAGCGGTTTCCTTGGCGAAGCGGCGAAACTCCTTCTTTTCAAAGTAATCATGCGGATGGAATGTGAGATCGTGGAAAGCTTGCATGAACTCATCCCAAGTGATTTCTTGGGCATTAGCATGGGACATCTTTGAAATTATCCACCATTACGATGCGGGACCAATCAATTGATGAGAGGCAAACAAAACTCTCTCACGATCGTGCATTGAGCAATATCCGACTTCTTTCCAATGACCTGAGCCAATCATCTGCGTCCATGGGTTCCGTGCTACTAGAAAGCGTTGGCGGGCGCATCCTCATGAACTCGACAAAGTTACTCTTGCGGGAGGTGGAGGAGCATGATAAATTGCTGGCGGCAGGTATTACGATTCTTTGTGAAGGGTGGGCTAGCAACTCAATCGGATGAGTCGATTGGCCATCATTTAGCGCCGATCGGGAGCTTGATTGGAGGAGGTGGTGGGTGTTGAGCTGGGTTTTCTTGATATTCGGCATTCTCATTTCCTTGCCCTCTAGCGACACTTAGGTGCGGGTGGTCACCATCGATGAACTCTTCACAGATTAGACAAGAGAGCAGGAATTATAAGAGTATAGATCTAAAATAGCCCAAATTCAACAAACACAAGACAAGAACATTTCGGCAAAATAATTTATTTTTATTTTATTAATTCATTATGGCTACTACAAAGGTTTGGTAGCTCATAATTACGCAACTAAAGGAAAAATTTAAGGTCAAATCTATGGTGTTATTGGGGTATAATCGGCTCACTAGAACTAGCCTCGCCTTCCTTGTAGGAGGCAGTTCTTTTCTGCGATCTTCAACTTTTCTTACGCATCTTGTAATTTCACTTGCGGGAGAGCGGCTCATCTAGTGTATTCCGTAGGCATAATCCATGGCTCGGCGAGATCCACGATGAGTGAGATCGGGGCGATCTTCATCTCTAGTTGAGCGAAAAGCACTTTCATGCGGGTTGGGATGTGCATTGGGTAATAGTGGAACCCGATGCCGTTGGCGGTGATCGTAGATGTAGCGAAGTCTGCGGGTTGCTTCCTGGTGCATCTGGATGCCTTGGCGAAGGTGTCTCGTCGCATTGGGGCATCGAAGGCGTGGAAGTGCGTGTTGGCGATAGATTGGAGTAGAGGATCACCTCTACTCTCCACCGTTCTGATTTCCCACCTTATACTTGTATCCTTGATCGTCGGTCTTTCTTCAAAGTCCAAGTCTTTGCATCATCTTCGGAGAATGGCGGCCCAATGACCGACAAAGACTCCATGGGAAATGGCATTGAACTTGACCATCTACAATTTTGAAAAGGAGATGAGTTAGTAAATAATTTTCAAGAGAAAAGTTGAGAAATGACTCGAGAAGACCAAGTTATTTTAAATTTTCAAAATAAATCCTTAAGGGTTTGATTTCCTTCTAGGTCACGACCTACGATCGATATGGCTCGATACCACTTTTGTCGAACCGGGAGCGAAGGATCCCAAATTCTCTGTGTTCATACACTAGTCGGGATTTCCGGTGTACAGTCACAAAAATGTTATCACAAACATATCCAGCGTGTATATTTAATAAGCATAGAGTTTATTACAAGCTGGGCGGAGGCCAAATAAAACATTAGCGGAAGCAAATATAATGGTAAGCCACACGATCGCCACGAGCAATAAATGCGGAGAGTCATTGCCTAATCGTCCTGCTCCTCACCTTACGGATAGCAGTCTTCTCTGAATAATAATATTGACAAGAGTGAGCACTACAAGCGTGCTGCAAATTACACCAATCTGAATTTAGAATGCATGCATAAGTTATTCAAAGGAAGGTTGTAGGGTTTATTTGCATAAATCACCTTTTGGTTTAAATAGTTATACTAAGTTTCAAGGCACATTTTCATTACATAACTAAAATCAGATTTAAAATTTATCATTTTATAGTGGATAACCTCCATATGAAACATGGTGAAGGATACCCTCCTATCACAAGGCTACAGCCCAAATTTACCACAAGGATTAACCATCCTCAAATCATGTCCAAAGTTATTTTAAAACCAAAAACAAATCTAACTTAGAGTGGCTTTGCTCGGCATGTCCATGGCCAGTGGACACGGCTATTGAATAGATTTACACTCTGCGGAGGTGGTACAACTTTACCCACGAGATAATTTGCAGTTATGTCGGCCAATACACGCTTCCTTAGGCGTGTGACTAGGCAATTATCACAAGGCGTTTCAATGCATTACCTCAATACCAATATGCGCTAAGGTTTCACTTCCATTAGGCTAACCACTGCTGGAAACCCCTCTTGCGCCAAGTGGGAATAAAGTCTAGCAAACACCCACACAACAAAAATGGCATAAACAATAATGAGGTAATACAAATTATTAAGCACAGTTACGCCCATCTGAGAACATGTGGTAGTCTGGTGGAGCTTTTGCAAGATGCGGCTCAAAGGCGGTCCTTAATCTACTTGGGCAACTTTCAATAAAAACCACAGGTCTCGATCCTAACAGACAGGCAGTGCATAAACTGCACCCACCAGTCCATGTTTGCCCAAGTACAAACCATTTTCTTTTATTTTATAATTTTCAAAGACATTTGCAAAAGTCCACCATGACAAAGCAATGTCATAGGCTTTTATCAATTTATGAAATTTTGGCTAAATTCTCCCAAAGTCAAATATTTCATGGTCTAAGCATTTGCTATGCATATATTTATTTTAAATTCATTTGACTAAGGTTACAAGGAATTGATAATACAACAATCAAATTTGGCTATACAAAGGAATTGGAATAATTAAATATTTAAAAGCAGAATTTAAAATAATTAAATACAATTATGCATGCAATAATAATTTAAAGCAGAAATTAAATAATTTTAAATATTGGGGCAAAATGGTCAATGGTGTAACTTGCCTTGCTCAAATTCACAGTATTCTACTTCTTCAATAGGGTCAAGCTCTCAGAGTCGTCAAAATCTATCTGTGAAAATATTCCAAATTCAAGCAGAATTCAAATGAACACAAATAAATTCAAATGAAAATTCAAATTAACTCCAAATTAAATAATTTTGGTTTAGTTAGCTAGATCTTGATTTTATACAAATTTAGAAATTTGAATCACCTAAATCGGAGTTTGTATGAAGAAATACGAGCTCTGGAAGTTTAAAACCTAAATTAAATCCTAAAATCAAATTTCGAATTTTCGAATTAAATTTCTAAAGGAAATTATCTTTATTGCGCCAGTGGCGTCAGTGATCTTGTGCCTGAGGCCGACATGTGGGCCCAACAGTATGGGTGAGTCCACAGGCGAGCGCAAGTCCACGGTGGACTCGGTGCACTGCAGTGATGTGAAGGGGCGGGTGTCTTTGGCCTTGTATTCTTATTGGCGACCACGTGGCGGCCGACTTAGTTGCCACGCCCTTAGCAGTGAGTGGCGGCGAGGTGGTGACCACGTCGGCCCGGAGAGAGGCGCTTCGGCAGGAGTGCCGGCGATTAGCGGCGCGCGCGAGCTCGGTGAGTGCACAAAATATTCGAGAGGTGATCTTTGAGTCGATCGCTACTGGCGGCGGCGTGGCGGAAGATGGTCGGCGGCGGCGAGGCGGCGGTGTGGTTCGATCGTTAGCGGCGAAGAGCTCGGCGACGTTCAGAAGTGCGGAGTCGCGCACGAGTTCGCGATCTTGGCGAAGCGGTGGTGCGATCGGCGGCGGAGGTTCACCGTGGCGGCGCTAGAGCGTGAGCCTGGCTCGGCCGGCGAGAGAAGAGAGCCAAATCGGCGGCCGGGAGGCGAGGAGGTGTGGAGAGTTGGGGCAAAAGCTTGAGGAGTAGAGGCGCACTGGTGCTCCCTTTTATAGAGGCGGCGGGCGGAGATGGAGATCGTGGGCGAGTGGCAGCGGCCGTTCTGCGGAGGTGAGGCGGCGGCGTTCTGTGAGTTATAAAGGGAGTAATGGCGGGAGCGAGTGCGGTGTGAGCGGCCGCTTTCATTGCGGCGTGAATGCGAGGAAAGAGGGGAGGAATCACGGGCTTGATGAGCTCGAGCGGCGGTAATGGCGGCGAGCGCGGCGCGCGCGGAGAAAGCAGCGCGAGAAGACGACCTTGTCTGTGGGCCCCACGTCGAGACGAGAGAGAGAGAGAGAGAAGCGGGCGGATTGATGTCGGCCGTCCGATTTTGATCGGACGGCCAGCGTTCTCGCGCGGGAGAGTTGGGCGAGAGCGCCGCAGATCTTTGAGCTTGGCCCGATCTTATGTGAAGAATTTTAAATTCTTTTCAATTGATTTAATTCGAGAAATTCAAATAGGCTTTAGAAAATAGTAAATGAAGTCCAAAAATTTTGAGAAAATTCACGAAATTCTATGAGGCATTACGGACTTAAATAAAATAATTCCAACTTTTAGTTGGTAATAGATTTTGCACATAAATTCTTTTAGCCTTAATATACTTTAGGAAAAGTTTTAAAAATTCGGAAAATCCACAAAAATTAATAAAGTCTTATTTTCAATGAAATTGAAATTTTGAAGAACACCAAATAGCATCCTTCCTCGTTAAATGCGAGGTAAACCGACTACAAAATCCATTGATATATCATCCCACGGCCACAGGACCTCCAGATGGTTGCAGCAATCCCGTCGGCGTTTATGTTCGACCTTGACTGTTGACAGACTCCACAAGATGCTACATATTGTGCAATATCAACCTTCATCCTCTTCCACCGTAAGTTTCTCTTTAAATCTTTGTACATCTTGGTCTCTCCAGTGCCATCAGATATCTGACGTCTGATGTGCCTCTTTCGAAATCTCATCCTTAACTCGAGCCTCACAGGGAACACAGAGGCGGCCTTTAAACCGTGAATGTACCAAATTTCATCTATCTTGAAATGGCCTTGCTTGCCCTCAATACAACGCTTTCTCACCCATTTACAAGCATCCGGTCATCTTCTTTGTGCTTCTCGACTTGATCCGGAAGTGCTAACTCTAAAAGCAACCGAGTCTCCTTTGGCGTACTCATAAAACAATAGAAAATATCCATACGCCAAAATCAGCGATAAGACAATCGACGGTAGATGGTGTCGCCTTGCGACTCAGCATCCGCTACCACGTTTGCCTTGCCCGGATGATCTTGAATTGTGAGATCATAGTCCTTAATCGGCTCTAACCATCTCCTCCATCTCGTGTTCAAATCCTTACGGTAAAGATATATTTCAAACTCTTGTGATCGGTGAAGATGTCACAAGACTCGCCGCATAAATAATGGCGCTTGATTTTTAAAGCAAGAACCACTGCGGCCAACTCGAGATCATGAGTCGGATAATTTTGCTCATGCTTCTTCAAGCATCACGACGCATAAGCAATCACTTTGCCCTCCCGCATAAGTACACAACCGAGACCAACTATCGACGCATCTGAATAAATGGTGAACCGCTTCGTGCTCGGAAGAGTCAAAATCGAGGCGATCACCAATCTTTCCTTTAATGCACAAAAGCTGCGCTCACATGCTTCCGACCACTGAAATTTAACTCCTTTCGTGTCGGTCACCGACATTGGTCTAGCAATAATGGAGAAACCTTCCACGAAACGTCGGTAATAACCCGCTAATCGAAAAAACTCCTCACCTCCTTGACATTGGTTGGTCTTGCCCACTCTACCACCGTAGAGATCTTGCTAGGATCAATTGATATACCATCTTGGTTGATAACATGGCCTAGAAACCCCACCTCAGAAATCCAGAACTCGCACTTCTTCAATTTGGCATAGAATTGGTTCTCTCTCAGTGTTTCAAGTACCAACTTCAAATGTCGAGCGTGATCCTCTTCCATTTTGGAATAGATCAAGATATCGTCAATAAATACGACAACAAAATCATCGAGGTATTGGTGTAGCATACTGTTCATGGCCTCCATGAAAACTACAGGAGCATTCGTCACTCCAAAAGACATAACTTTGTACTCATAATGGCCATACCTCGTGGAAAAAGTCGTCTTCTCGATGTCTGCTCCGGACACGAATCGATTGTACCGATCAAGGTCAATCTTCGAGAATATTTTGGCCCCCTTCAATTGGTTGAAGAGATCCTCGATACGGGGTAATGGATATTTATTCTTCACCGTTGCTTGGTTAAGAGCCCGATAATCCACACACATGCGCCAACTGCCATCCTTCTTCTTGGTGAAAAGCACAGGTGCTCCCCAAGGTGAGACGCTACGCCGGATCATATCCTTGGACAACAAGTCGTCCAACCTGCTTCTTCAATTCTTCTTGAAATGGTCGTGCCAACCGATAAGGAGACATCGATATGGGTCGCGTTCGGAATAAGATCAATCCGAACTCCACTCTCCTTCGGGAGGCATCCTAAGCGCCCAGTAGGAAAACATCGTAAAACTCATTCGAATCGTATCTCCTCAATACGCAATGAAGAGCCAATCTTTTCATTGAGGGACCAAAGCAATCCATAGGTTGATGCACGGCGGCTAGGGTACAGACTAGCCAAAGACGAACACTAATCGACGGTGCACTCCCTAGAATACCGATTCTTCACCTAAGGAGCTTGCGAGTCACCGTCTTCCGAAGCAACAGATCTTGGCCCGTATTGGAATAACGATCCATACCGAATGACATCAAAAGGTGCCAATTGAATCACTATATGGTTAGCAAAGTGAAAACCTCCCCATCGATATCAATAGAACGGCCGGACAAATCAGAGTCGAAATAAGACCCCGGAGAACCCGACTACCACGGACTCGAGAGATGAACTGCGGACTCAAACTCGCTCTTGACAAAATCCGGGGACACAAACGAATACGTAGCACCGTAATCAAACAATATGAAAGCATCATACGAGTCAACTAGTAAAGTACTGTCACCACGTCCGGTCGCCTCATAGTATGCGGTGGGCATGGCGTGACTCTGGCGGCGTCGGGCGGAGGAAGCTCGACACTCTGCGGGGTGCCCAAAACCGCTGCGAGAGCAATGAGCGACGGAGGTGCAGTAGAACGGGTTCCAATAGAACCTGCGGAGGTGCTGAGGAACCATCAAGGAGGAATCCACCCCGAGTGAAGCGTGGTGCGTAGACCGCCGCCGAAGTGCGAACCAACCACCGTGAACGCTGGAAGATGAAGGCTGAACAGGCTCCCACCGATGATACTCGCCGGTTACTTTGCAAACCGACGCTTTGTGGCCATCCCGACCACAATGACGACATGACCCCTGAAGGAACACTCAAGCTCGATGCTCCTCACCACACCGAAACATTTCATGCCCCGTCACAGAACAGACGTCTGCGTCGGAATGGAAGACAAAGGACAGGCGCCAAGAGTAAGATCGCCATCGACGGACGGGGCGAGTGTTGTGACCTTCCGAAACCTCTTGGGAGCGGTCATCAAAAGACCCATTCCTCCACCAAAACTCCGTTTACGCCCACCACCGGAATTGCCGAAATGACAGAACTAACAAAGACGACTTTGCGAGCGTACCTTTCTCCAACTCCATTCCTCTAGCTTGCTCGACCACCGAGTCAAGTCACGCATCTGCCGCCTCGAGAATCTGGCGATATTTTGGTTGAGGCCCAGCGAAACCTCCTAGCCTTCTCATTATCATCATTCGCCACCACGTACAAAGCGCACGTGTTATTAAACCCGACCTCATACTCGATATCAGTCATCTTTGCTTGCTCAAAAGTCAACAGTGTTTGTTCCATCTTCTCAACAAAGGAGTCTGGATAGAATTGCGTCCTGAATTTCTCCACGAACACTTCCCAAGTGGCAGGACCCTGAACTGGAGTCCTGGAAGATAGAACTCCTTCCCATCAGATGTCAGCTTGACCCTTCAACTGAAAAGCCACGAACGCGCCCTGCCGCGGCGACGGCTCTAGTGCCCCAAACTGACGCTCCATATATCTCAACCAATCCGCAGCCTGGACCGGTGTGCGAGCTCCATCAAAAGTGTCCAAACGAAGCGACATCCACTCCCGAAGGTTCATCCTAACCTCGGGTGGAGCGAGAGAAGAACGAGTTCTACTGCGGTGCAATTTGCCGCGAGAATGGCCGTCTGCGATTCTTTGGCGAGTAGCCGTTCTCTCTCATAAGGTTCTGGATAAGTTCTGCAGACACAATAGGAGGCTCTGCGACCGGAGGAGCGGCAGAGGCAATCTCCTCCGTGGCAGCCTCAGCAACTTCCTCAGACCGAGAAGAAGACACGGCCGGACCGCGTCCCCGACCCCGACCACGGACGGTGGACGACCACGACCACGGCCTCTCGCCATCTAAACACCACCACACAAAAGATCAAACAATTCAATTATCGTAACATAAGGAATGACTTGAAAGAAATGCGAAGCAAAGTTATACCCAACCCTTCCCTCACGTACAAGGTGTGTCAAGTTTAAGTTAATAAACTGTTGACAAATTTTAGTTTATGTTGACAACCTAAACTAGTTTTAGTAAATGTTATCAATCTACTCACCACGGACACGAAGCCGCTCGATACCAATCTGTAACACCTGTCTATTCGGAAGACAAGATGTCACCTAACAGGCCAACCTACTATTCAATTCATAAGATTAACATCGCATTCAATGCTAAAGAAATGATTAATCAAAATAACATTCTATAGCTTAATAACAGTTCATCTATAAATTTAAACAAGAATTAACCAAAGCGATAATAATGAACCTCCAAGTGACAATTATTACAGTCCATTACATTATAAATAAAACTGAAGAAACGTAAATAGAATTTTAACGAATGAATGTTTTATTCATGTGCGTGGAACGTGCTGGACTACACCCTCCCGCTAGCAACCGTTTCACTGGAATTCACCTAAAACAAATAAAAGCAAGAGTGAGTCGAAACTCAGCAAGCGCAACATGTACATTCACAAAGAATACTGAATCGGAACAATCTACCAAGTAAATCATTTACTTCATGAATTTAAGAAAGCATGGTATGAATGAATGAATGCATTGAAGGAGAATGGACTTTCCACATGTTTATACCGGTATAACTAGTGACACACCCGTCGGTGTTCACTTAAGCCCGCTCTTAACCAAGAGCGGGGATCCAAGTCCGTATGAAGAACGTTTCATACGGAATGTCCGAAACTGTCTACATTGGAATGGTAGGTCTTACATGCCCATATTGGAATTAATGGGACTTAATCAAGTTTCCACTCCGTGGACAAAGAATCAATTATGTATGCATGGAATGAAAAGCATAACTTGAACTTCAACTCAATGTATCATCGAATAAGGTATTGAACTCTACCACATCAAACTCAAATCACAGGAATATTCATAATTTACCAAGTTATCATGCAATCAACGAATTCACACAAATTAAACATTGCACTTGCCTTCCGTGTGGTGACGTGTTGTGAAACAACGAAGGTGTCCTTCCACCCACCGTCTCACCGCCTACACAAGCATTGCCACGTATTACGGATAATAGAATATGGCACAGCTACAAGTGTTCTACGATGCTCTCTAATCAACCCACACACCCCAAGGGTTCAATTTGACATCTACACCAAAAGTCCAGATTATCGATCTACGGGCAGTTGCACGAGCAAATTCGCCATTAATTATCTGTAACTCTAAAAGACCTGAAACCAGTTCTCACTGATTCTTAACTGATCAGGCTACAAAACATTATTTGGCGGAATCCCCTGATTCGGCTAAAACAGAGGGCTAATTAACCGCTAAACCCAACCGATCTACGTCTGTCCTGAAAACAGATCAGCAGTAAAGAAAATGGTGTAACCTTTAGCCTACTGATCCAAATGGAATGATCGTTATCAACATGGAAAGATAATTTCGCGAGCTACAATAACTTAGTTGGGTGAAGATTCTGATTCGGCCTCTAATTTGAACAAAATAGAGGGACAAACCTACTGACCTTAGTTTTCAGACAGATCGGACAGTTCGTATTCAAAAATTCATATCTCCCAAACTACTGATCGGATTTTCCTAATCTCAGTGCCAACAGAAAGCTAACGAAACCAGGAACAAATCTCTAGAAGGGCAAAACCCCAAATTCGGCCTCTAAAGTACCGTAACATGCCGCGCAACATTCTGATCCAATCTGTAATTTCTGGAACTCTAATCCGACGCGACTCAAATGATCTCTACCGCAACAAAAATCTATCAAACAAATAACCGGGGTGCTCTTTACCCTTGAAGACCCGTAGCACGACGAAGAACCACTCCCCGCTGGTCTCCCTTCTTCTTCCTTGGCCGGCCACACCACAGCGAACAACCGGCGAGGAAACGACCCGCCGGAGGACAGATCGGAGGAGGAGCGCCCGGGGATCTTGGAGACCAACTTCGGGAGCACCAATGGCCGGCTACCAAGGGAGGAGGCGGCGCCCAACCAGGGGAGGAGGCGTCGGCAATGGAGGGTGGAGAGGGGAGGGGGTGGCGGCTAGGTGGGAGGGGATGGGGGGCGGCTAGGGTTTGGGGGGAGTGGCGCCCCCCCTTTATGGCCGGCCACTTCATGGGCGGCCGGCTTCTTGGGCCTCTGGGTCGCGAATGCGGCCCAGTTGCCGAAAATAACGATAACCCCCACGCTAATTGGAATTTCCGACGAAAACTATTTCTTTTTCTCCCTCTGACTTCTTTCTTTTTACCGAATGCGATTCCGGAAACTTTTAAATCTCGTTTTCGACTAAATTCCAAACCATACGAACTAGCTGGATTTATGAGGTATTACAATGGAATCGGATGAGGGAAGCCTGGAACACGACATGATGCATCAGGGTGGCAAGAGAGCTCACCAAAAAGTAGATCGGTGGAGGAGCTGCGCGGCCGGTTTTAGTGAGGAAGTGGCAGCGGTGATTTGATGACGCTTTGGGGGAGATGGTGAGAACACCTTGAATAATGCGGTGAGGCGAGTTCGAAATAGAAGACGATGTGGAGTAGGACTCTCAAAGGTGACAAATTCCGAAGAAGAAGACCACGACGGCGGATCAACTCTTCTGACGAAATCCGACAAAACAAAATCGTTTTCCGGGAAATCAACTTAGGGCTTCGGACGAGGGGACTCATGTAACACCCTGGCTATGCGAAAGCCAAGATGTTACCTAAAACCTCTATCACAAATCAACAATCTGAATATTTTCTAACATGCTAACAATAAAGAGCAAAATAGGATCTATCCGAAAGGAATCTAGCATAATAAACAGCCTAATTTCTGCACTAAACAAATAACTCGAACATCATATTCCATTCGAAATAAAACTATTAAGACTATAATTGGAGAGCATGAATACCATAATTCGAATAACCTAAGCATAATGATATCCCAATAACGATCATCAAGAGAGTCACTTATTATTACAGTCCAAACTCAAAAAAATGCTGAATAATAACAAATAGTTATTTCAAAGGTGCATGCAACTGTGTGTCTACTCCCTCCCACAAATGTCGTCCTCATGGTTCACCTAAGAACAGGAAACACAACAACGGTGAGTCCATGACTCAGCAAGTACGAAAGAATACTTTGAACAATACAAGTATAATTCATCAAGCACACAGTGAAACCAAAATATGAAATAGTAGAAAATATATGAATGAATGAATGTGCATGCTCTTCACTTTTGCTCATACTGGTATAGCTAGTGAACACCTGTTGGTGTTCACTTATGCCCGCATTATCCAAAATACGGGTATCCAAGGCCCGTTTGAAGAACATTTCAAAACAGGGATCCAAATTGCCCACATTACAATAGTGGGTCTTACTTGCCCATGTTGGAATTATGGGACTTCACTACCCACTCCCGTGGGTGTAGCAAGAACAACACTTGCATGCATGAATGAATCCGACGAATAAAGTAACATCATTAACAGAACCATGGTGAACAGATACTACTATGAACAAGTACGTATCACACATTATTCATCATATAATCATCGAACAAGGAAGAACACATATCAATCACAAACATACAGTTGTACTTGCCTTTTTCGCTACGCCATGCGGGGAGGCAAGGACGACGCCTCTAACTCCGAAACCCCTTCTCCTACATAAGAATAACGCTAACATAAGAACGCTGATGAAAATCACCTCCGCCTATCCTCGCCCATGCCATATACCCCTTAATGGCGCCTAACCGACGCTCTAGCGAAGATGTTGAAGGTGAGAGCGCGAGTTCTCGCCACAGCTGCCTTTTTCTGGTCTCTCGTCTCATGCTCTACTCGCTGCTACTTAAGCCCTCGAGCATGTTACCATCTCTGTAGCTCGCCCTAGTTCCATCTTGGGCTTTCTCTGAGTTTCTAGCTCTCTAAATCGCTGAGAACGAGCGCGTCGCTCCCGACGCCAGTGAGCGAGATCCTCCGCGTCATCTTATCTGGTGAGCTTCCTTGCCCTTGCCACCTACGTCACCATGCATCCCTTCCCTGAGTGATATATACTCCATCTATGCTTAATGCAGCTTTGGAAGCCCTATGACGCGGACAAGCCATCATCTTCTTCACCTCTGGCGCAAACCCCTCTCTGGACCTCTTCGTTCCCAACGTTCTGGTGAGCTTGAACCCCCCTTACCCGCATAATTCCGTGTCCTACACCTCACTGCGCTTTCCCCTTGGTTGATAAGGATTTAAATGGAGGGAATTCCCCGAATCGATCTTCTTCCTCATTTCTAGCCGACGCAACCATTTTCCAGTTAGCCGCCACCTCGGTGAGTCTTTGGTTGAATCCTTCTACCCTCACCATCCTCAGTGTGCATGCAAGCTAATGCGCACCTCCTTGTAGCATCTCCATCCCTACAACAAGCTGTCACTGCAAGCTTCATTCGCGTCGTTGAGGACCTTGGTGAACTTCTAGTGGTCCCCTAGAGCTTTTGCGCGTGTTAGATCGAAGCATTACCTAGCTTAGCATAGAGTTCATCATGGCTGATCACGGTGCCACCGTGGGGAGTGCTGTCACCGCCACTCCGATGACCATTGGTCACCGAGCCACTGCGAGTAGCATCGTTGTAGCTTCCCAATGCCGATGTGCACCCTCTCTTGCCACCGATTTCCCCAGTCGCGAAACACACCTTGAGCCCGAGGAGCTCCGCCATTCTTCTCTGGTGTAGCAGCACCTCCGGCCATCTCTCTAGCCCCCACCACCACCCAGTGGCATCGCCATCGAGAGAGGAACCCATTTTGCCCTTCCCCGAGCCCTACCGTCAAGCCGTTCGCTGTCAGCGAGCTCGCCAAGTCACTCGGCCATGAGCCCAGCTCTCCCCCTCTCTCCCTCTCTCATGGCCAATGGACCTGAGGGATTTAAACTCTAATTAGCAGTAAGTTTTAGAGTTTAAATGTAACTAGTCTATGATAGGTGGGACCAAACTGAAAAGGTTAAAGAAAATATAATTCCAAGAGTTTTACCAAATGTGTAGCTGACATGTGGGACCGCCATTGTTTTATAAATAAAATAAAAAAGACAAAAGGATCAATTACTTACAAGTAGGCCCCACATGTTAGATAATAAAAATTAGGAAAATGAGAAAGCCGCCTTTAGTTTTTAGAAAAATACACTTTGTCTGTTAAAAATCGTAAACCTCGGTAGAATGCAGGGAAAAATATGCTTTGTTTGCTGGAAAGCATAAATTTTGGAAAAATACGCTTTCGACATTTCCTTTTCTATTTTTTGGAACTTTCAAACCGAAGTAAATTGAAACCTTAATAACTCTTGAATAAGTACTCCAAGTTAGATTATTCTTTTTTATAAATTTATATAAAATCATGATCTACCTGAATATATAGAAATATTTGGATTTGGTTACTGTTTAAATTATTTTGCCTTATTTAATTTGTTTTCAGCTCTTTTCGGAATAGACGTTGGTTGTTCGAACCAATTTTTCAACAATCATCCATCCTCGCATTCCGAGCAACCAGAGCAAGGATAGCACCCCCTTTGACCATGTTGATCCTATTATTTTAATTATTGTACTTCTTTTTGTAAAATCTATTATGCATACGTGTATGTTTGATATAAAATTACTATATTTAGGATAACGGTAGTTGTAAATCCTATTCGATGCATGATCCTTTTTGATATATTGATACCTTTACTGTTGTAGCCATTAGGGTTATTTTTATACAATGAATGATGTCAACTTGGGTTTTTCGAATGCGAATTTTGCATAACTACTTAGCTTAGCAATAGTCTTTACAAAAATTTGAAAAATGGATGGCATAATAAAGATGAGTTTGGGAGTTTTTGAAAATAAAGTCCAGAGCATTTTTCCTCTGTTATTTTTTAAAAATAAAATAAATTAAAAAGCTAAGTTTACAACGCATGCGAGTTATATTATATTATGAGAAATGTGAGAGGTGTATCTCGCAAGTAGATAGGTGGAGATTCTCGCCCAGGTCAATTGAGAACCGAACGCCGGTGCCACCAATCTATGTCAAAGCGTACAACCACATGTGTTGGTATAGGATGACATTAGCTAATTAAATCATTGATAAATAGCCTTGCACGTTGGTAGGCTATAGTTGTGCGAGCATGTGTGATTGCTCGAAAGGGCTCCTTTTACCGAGGCGTTGGGCGCAAAGCCTTCCGTCACAACGGTGAATGCCTCACTTGATGGGGGTGTAAACCCTGGCGAAGTAACGGTGTTCGTTCACCGGGCTAGTGCAAGGGTGGGACTAGATGATGTAAAGGCTTCGACACATACTCTAGACTGCTTACCGAAAGTAGTGAGTGGTGGTAACGACGGATGCCAAATAAGCTAGAGAATTAGTGTGTTGTGGGTAAAGCAGTACTCCTCTCTACAGAGTGTAAAACTATTTAAATAGCTGTGCTCGCGGTCATGACCGTGCCTAGTACAGTCAAATCGGGTATAGTCTTAGTTTTCAAAAAAAAAAATTGTTGGAAAATGCAAGAAATGGTTTGTTGTTTGCTATTCGAGTTGAGTGCCATGTCTATGGTTGAAAAATAAAATATGCTTGCAGCCGAGGAGGGTCGTGAGTTGTTGTTTACTTAATTATATAATTGTTGTCCTTGTACCTATGTAAATGCTCTTCAAAATCTCGTTGCAAATTACTACATATCGTTATTACAAATAAAACTTCCTTGATGTTGAAAATAACTTGTAGCTTAGAGCCACATCCTTTGTCAGCTATATATGTTTATAAACTTTGTATTACACTACAAGTCTTGCTGAGTACGCAATGTACTCAATCGTACTTAAATTGTTGTTCAGATCTAGATGATGAACCGACGACGTCTTCTTGGCACCCAGAACCAGAGGGTTTGGTGACAGGTCTTTCTAGAACATATCTCTAGTCGGTTGTCTAAGGGTTTGGATAGGCATACCGCTAGAACTTTGTACTCTTACTACCTTTTGCTTCCACTATTATATTTACTATCTCTGACACTTAAACTTTTATTTGGTCAGTCGACCTTTATGATGTAAATATTGTAATCATTTAAGTTATGTCCCAGTTTTGCTTTACTTTTGTACATATAAATATATAAATGTGATATCAAATGTTGGAGTTGTGTGTACTAGCCATTGATTATGGGACTATTACGGTACATATACGAGAGCTTCGGGTATTTAGAACCCATGGTCCGATAGCTCCAATATTCAAACTAATGTCTAATTTAAATACAAAGTCTGAGTTTATAATTTTAGTCCATGAAGTTTGGCGAACACCAAATATCACATACGTACAAGTATATATAGATACGTGTAGTAATTTTAAAAATAATGCGTGTACTAATGGTAAAAATAATGCGTGTACTTGTGTTAAAAATAGCATGTGGGTGCGCTATTGATTCTTTAGCAACATTATTGGAGCATTTTAAGACATTCCTTGATGAACCACAACGGTCCTTTTCTGGTTTGATCTTTCGGTGAGAAGGTAAGTTCGGTAGTAATCGCTCAACTCTCACGATCCTGCCTACGAACTCGCATGATTCGAAACCACACAATCGCTGAACTGCTCGACAAGTCATTATCAATCGTGCATGAATACCAGGATGACCTGATCACGAAGATCAATTCCTGCATACACCGAAGAAGTACGAAAAACAAGATAAATAGACAATCTGAAATTGCGAATAGGAATTAAAAATTGTATTGATAAGTGGGGTTTTCAAGAAAAATATCACTGTTGATCTCACCGAACAAGAGGACAAAGTATAAAGTAGCAAAGCTAAACTTCAATCAACAAAACCCTCAAACCCTAAGGATGGCAACCACTATGTAAAAGAGGAAGAGAGTGGCGGCGGCTATAACATCCTAATTTTCTTGAATTTTTGAATTTTTTTTTTTTGGATTTTTTTTATTTCCCTTCTTTTTCCTTTCTCTCTCCTACCTTTTGTTGTTTTTCTTCCCGAACGTGCATTTCTTGCTCTTTCCTCCCGTGCGTCATGCAAGCCATGTCTCATGCCCGTTTTCTCACGATTCGACCAGCGCCGCCAAATTTTGCCCCATCGCCTCGAGCCCCTCCTCCCCCGCTGGCCACCAAGATGTCGTCCGTCGCGTGCACCCTCAGCACCAGTAGCGTGGACGCGAGCTTTTGCCTCGCTATAGCACTGCCTCTCTCCTCCTCTCAGATAAGCCAGCAGCCTCCTTACTTGCTCCCTCCTCCTTCCATCTCAGAAACCGAGCGGCGCCCCTCCCCCTCTTCCTTCCCAATCTTCTCTCTTCCTCCCCTACTGAAGCTCCCCCACTACTGATGTAATACTCCGGAAACGGTTCGGTAAAAAGAAAGAGGTCGGAGAGAGTAAAAGAAATTGTTTTCGTCGGAAAATTCCAATCTTCGGGGTAAACGTTATGCGTTAGACAACCCGGGCCGCAGTCGCGACCAGTGTGGCCCAAGAGGGGCCGTAGAAGCCCATGTAGGGGCCGGCCAAAGGGGGGGGCACCACTTCCCCCCCCCCAAACCCTAGCGCCTCCACCTCCTCCCACTTGAGCCGCCCCCATCTCCTCCCAAACCCGGCGCCTCCCCTCCTCCTAGGCGCCTCCTCCTCCATTGGTGGCTGCCATTGGTGATTCCCCGGAGCTGCACACCCGGTCTTCCACGCGTTCACCTTCGGTTCTTCCTCCGCCGGGCGTTTGCAATCCACTCGGGTTCGTGGTGTTGGGGCCGGCCAAAGAAGGAGAGGAGAAGCCTTCGGGAAGTTGATCCTCGTCATTCTTCGGTTATACAAGGGTAACGAGAGACCCCATCGCTGTTTGATTGTGTTAGAGTTGTCGATTCAATGATTTTAGTAGTATCGTTTAATCTCTGTCAGTAGATTGATTCGGTCCAGAACGTTGTAACTCGGTTTTCGGTGTCTTAGAGGCAGAATTGGATGTCTTCTCCTTCTGGAGTTTTGTTCCTTATTTCATTAGCTTTCTTTTGGCACCTGGATCACGAATTTTCACCCAGTAGTTTAAAAGTTATGACTGTTTTACCATGTACTGCTCTGTCTATCAGAAATGCTGGGTATAGTCGGTTGCACCTAGGTTTTGATCTAGTTAGAGTCAGAATCAGGTCGGCCACCTAACTAGGTTTATGAAGATAATTTCACCATGATTCCAGGATGATAAAGGTCACTTTAATTGGATCAGTGGTTTAAAAGTTAGAGCCTTTTCTTTAGGGCTGTTCTGAATTCTGGGCAGACTACAGTTATAGTTTTTCATTGGATGATTAGACCTCTGTTTTGGCCGAATTAGAGTTTACCATCAACTAGAGTTTCGTAGCCAGTTAAGCTAAGAAAAGATGAGCACTGGTTTTAGGTCTTTTGGACTTACGGTTTTTTATTGGTGAATTTTCTAGTAAAACTGCCAGATTAGGGATATTTGGAATGTTTGGGTAGATTGATCAAATTGAACCTTTTGTTTGGTTGGTTTGGCTAGAGAGTGTGGGAGGACACGTGTAGCATTGTCTTACTCGTTTGTTCTCATTTCGATTATTTTATATTGTAGGCGGTGAAGCGGTGAGTGGAGGGGTATCTCAATTACCTCCCAACCCGCTTCACAAGTAATCAAGTAACTTATATACTATGATTGATGCATTATGTGATGTGTGAATGAATGAATATATTTGTTCGTACTTGTAGATGAATGCCATGTGTATCTTTTCATTTATGAGTACTATTCAATCTTGCCATGGATTCACATCATGACATGCATAAATTACTTTGTAAGACCCATCAATTCCAAAGATGGGCACTTGAAAATCCCATCAATTCCAGAATGGGTACGTGAGTCCACCATTCCAATGTGGGCCATGTTACGTGAGTCCACCATTCCAATGTGGGCCACGTTGGACGGCCGTATGAAACGTTCTTCATACGGTTACTTTAAGTGAACACCGACGGGTGCTTCACTCGCTATACCGGTATATGCTACAATATGTCCAATTCCTTCAATGCATCATTCCATTACATCCATTCATAAGAATTGTTTCCAATAAATGTTCAATCTGTGTTAATGTATATGATTCATTGGATGTTGATTGTTACTTTCAAGTACTTGCTGAGTCTTTGGCTCATTCTTGCTTTGTTGTTTTATTTAGGTAAATGACAAGGAAGAACGGTTTCATGAAGGGTAGATCCACACGATGCACTCACTACCATAATCCAAAACATTTGAGAACTTATTATTGTCTTCTATTTATACCTTGTGTTGATTTGTAATAAGCCAACTTGGCCTTATTTACCATATCTTTCTGAATTGTTTATTTCCATTCCGTTGATTAAACTTGATGATGAATACTTGTTTCCGTATAATCTTAATACTTGCTTCTCCTTATCATGCGTCTTGATGTTATTCTTTTAAATAGTAGTGGTTGTAGGTGACATCTTGACTTCCTTATAGTCAGGGTGTTACAGTTGGTATCAGAGCGGGCTTCAGGTCCGTGGTAATAATATTAAAATGACACACTGTGCACAATAGGAAGGGTTGGGTAATCCATTGTTTTCCGCAATTGCTTGGTTATGTTCCAATTATTATGTTTATCAGTTCGTTGAGCTAAGTGTTTGGTTTTCTTTCTGTTGTGTTGTTCATAGATGGCAAGAGGTAGAGGCCGTGGTCGTGATCGTCCACCGACCCGTAGTCGCGGTCGTGGCCGCGTCCGCAGACTACATCATCTTCGTCTCAAGGGTTGGTGGTCGGCATCGAGGAGATTGCCTCACCGCGCCTCGGTCGGCCGAGCCACCGGCCGCTTCTGAGATCTTATTCGTAACCTAATAAGGGAGAATCAACAACTCCGCCAACAATTGCAGCGGCCATTCTCTGCGGTCGCGCGCGTGGCGGAACTCGTTGCTACTCTGCTCCACCCGAGGTTAGGATGAGCCTCCGGAGTGGATGTCGCCGTCTGGACACTTTTGACGGAGCAGCACACCGTCCAGCCGGGACCGGTTGAGGTACATGGAGCGCCGCTTGGAGCCTTAGAGTGGCATCCGCGAGAAGCGCGTTTGTGGCCTTTCACCAAGGGCCAGCCGACATCCGTGGGAAGGAGTCTGTCTTCCAGGACTCCACTGTGGTCTGTTACTTGGGAGGTATTTGTGGAGAGATTCAGGATACAGTTTTATCCTGACTCCTTCATTGAGAAGATA
The DNA here is from genome assembly GCA_036346395.1 of Hsuehochloa calcarea. NCBI lineage: Eukaryota > Viridiplantae > Streptophyta > Magnoliopsida > Poales > Poaceae > Hsuehochloa > Hsuehochloa calcarea. The sequence goes on along the minus strand of JAYEVG010000065.1, from coordinate 197,227 downwards.
GAGCAATCACTCCTGACTTATGTGCAAGGGAAGATGTCAATGTCGATTATGAGGCGGGTTCAACAACTGCGTGCTTTGTACCACCGTGGCAAGTGATGATAAAGAGAAGGCTAAGAGGTTCGCGGGCCTCAATCAGGAGTATCGCCAAATTCTGGGAGCGACAAGTCTGCGTGATTTTAGCTCAGTGGTTGAGCAGGCTAGAGGGATGGAGTTGGAAAGAGCTCCTTTGTCGCAAGGGCATGTTGCAGTGGTTCAGTTGCTATCGGTGGATCTCGCAAAGGCGAGCGGAGTTTCAAAGGGAGGAGGTGGGTCTTTTCAACGACCCGCCGCTAAGAGGTTTCATAAGAATCAAAGTTCCCGTCCGGTTCAGTAGTGGCAGTCTTCCTCTTCGGCGCCACGTTCTTCATCTTTCGCTCCACAATTGCGCCTGCTCTGTCGTCAGGCATGAAGTGTTTTCGGTGTGGGACGGGCATCGAGCTTCGAATGTTCCTTCAAGGGAACATGCCAAGAAGATCTTGGACGGAGGGCCACAAGTCCTCTCGTGTGCAAGCAAAATCCATCTAGTATCATCAAATGGGAGGCGGTCCAGCAGCCTTCTTCCTCCGCTTTCCACGAGGTTCAAGATGAGACTTTGACAAATAGCCTCTGCACCACAAGACCCTCCAAAGATGGGTTCCACTGCAGCTTTTACTCCGGCGCCTCTGCAGGTTCTATTGGAATCCCGCACCTTCGCACCTCCGTGCTTGTTCCTCCAAAGAATTGTTTCCGACTTTCCGTCGCAGAGTGTCGGTCGCCTTCGCTGCCGGTGCATCGAGGTCTCGCCATGCCCACCCCGAGACTTTGGGACGCCCCGATGTGGTGACAGTACCTTACTTGTGGATTCGCATGATGCCTTTGTATTGTTTGATTCGGGGGCTACTTACTCGCTCGTGTCTTTGGAGTTTGTTAGAAAAGTGGGTTTGAGTTTTCAGCTTATTTCTGAGTCAGTGGTAGTCAGCTCTCCAGGAGGTCTTATTTCTAGCTCTACCGTCTGTCCCGGTTGTTCTATAATTATTGATGATGATGTTTTCACTGCGAATCTTATGGTTATTCAATTGGCGCCATTCGATGTTATTCTGGGTATGGACTGGTTATTCCAATACCGTGCCAAGATTTGTTGTTTCTGGAAGACAGTGACCTTGCTAGCTCCTTCCGTGAAGAAGCGTATTCGAGCGATGCACCGTCGATTCAAGATTTGTGCCGCTAACCTATTCCCTAGCCGCCGTGCATCGACCATCGGATTACTTTGTTCCCTCAATGAAAAGACTGATTCTTCATGGCGTATTGAGGAGATTCCAGTTGTGAAGGAGTTTTCCGATGTCTTTCCTGTAGAACTTCTTGGAATGCCCCCGGTGAGGAAAGTGGAGTTCCGGATTGATCTTATTCCGGGAACTCGGCCTTTCTCCAAGTCTCCTTACCGATTGGCTCGGCCATTTCGGAAGAATTGAAGAAACAATTGACGATCTGCTGTCCAAAGGTATGATTCAACAGAAGCGTATCGCCATGGGGAGCGCTTGTTCTTTTACTAAGAAGAAAGATGGCGGTGGCGATGTGCATAGATTATTGAGCGCTTAATCAGCGATCGTGAAGAACAAATATCCTTTGCCTCGCATTGAGGACCTTTTCGACCGCTTGAAAGGAGCTAGGATATTTTCCAAGATTGATCTCGATCGGGTTATAATCGATTCGGTTCGTGGCGTGATATTGAGAAAACGGCTTTCTACGAGGTATGGTCATTATGAGTATAAAGTTATGTCTTTTGGACTAACGAATGCTCTGCGCTTTCATGGAAGCCATGAACAGTATGCTGCATCAATACCTTGATGATTTCGTTGTGGTATTCATAGATGATATCTTGATTTATTCCAAGACAGAGGAGGATCACACCCACCATTTGCGGTTGGTGCTTGAAACTTTAAGAGAGAATCAATTCTATGCCAAGCTGAAGAAGTGTGAGTTCTGGATTTCTGAAGTTGGGTTTTTGGGTCACGTTATTAATCAGAAGGGTATTTCAGTTGATCCTAGCAAGATTTCGACAGTGGTAGAGTGGAAGAGACCAACCAATGTCAAAGAAGTAAGGAGTTTTCTGGGTTTAGCTGGCTATTACCGGCGGTTTGTGGAGGGTTTTTCAACCATTGCTAAACCAATGTCCCGATTGACACGTAAGGTGTTAGGTTCCAGTGGTCGGATGCTTGTGAGCGCAGCTTTTGCACTTTGAAAGATAGATTAGTGATCGCCCAATTCTTACTCTTCCCGAGCACAGGAAGAGATTCACTATCTATTCGAGATCGCCCATAGTTGGACTTGGTTGTGTACTCATGCAGATGGTAAAGTGATTGCCTATGCATCGAGACAGTGAAGAAGCATGAATGTAATTATCCCACCCATGATCTAGAGCTTGTCGCAGTGATTCATGCTTTGAAGATCTGGGCCATTATTTGTACTGGCGAATCTTGTGATGTGTTCACTGACCACAAGAGCACAAATACATCTTTACCTGTATGACTTCAACTTGAGACAGAGGAGATGGTTAGAGTTGATCAAGGACTATGATCTTACTATTCATACCATCCCTGCAAGGCTAATGTGGTAGCCGATGCCTTGAGTCGCAAGGCGACACCTCCTACCCTCAGTTGTCTTATTGCTGACTTTGAGCGTATGGATATTGCCTTACGCTGCGGGTACCGCTCGCATCGAGACTCGATTGATTTTAGAGTCGCTCTTCCAGATCAAAGTAGTAGCACAAAGAAGAAGATCGATGCTCCAACGAGTGAGGAAGCGCCAGTCGATGGCAAGCAAGGTCACTTCAGTGGACAAGTTTGATTCTTTGCGATTTAAAGGACGCCTCAGGTGCCACAGAGTCTCGTGTTAAACCGAGATTTTCAAAGAGGCTCATCAGATTCCTTATACCGTACATCCCGGTGATACTAAGATGTACAAAGATTTAAAGAAAAGTTTCTGGTGGAAACGGATGAAAATTGATATCGCACAATATGTGGCATCATGTGGGGTGTGCCAATGGTCAAGGTGAGCACAAGCGACCAGCGAGGATCAAGCAACCCTTGGAGGTACCAGGTTTGGCCATGGGACGACATATCTATGGATTTTGTGGTTGGTTTACCTCGCACGCAATGAGGAAAGGATGCTATTTGGGTAATTGTGGACCGGTTCAAGAAGTCCGCACATTTCATTCCTATTCGTACAACCAATTCGCAAGCGATTTGGCTCCTCTTTATGTACGAAATTGTGCGCTTGCACGGAGTGCCAAAGACCATTGTTTCGACCGAGATGCCAAGTTCGCTTCCAAATTCAGGAAAGTTTGCAGAGTGCATTGGCACACAACTCTGTCTTAGCACGGCCTTTCATCCCCAAACGGATGGACAGTCTGAGCGCACCATTCAGACATTAGAAGACATGCTCAGGTGTTGTGTTTTATCCTGGAAAGGGAATTGGGAAGAGCATTTAGCTTTGGCAGAGTTTGCTTATAACAACAGTTATCATTCCAGTATTCGAGCTGCACCTTACGAGGTTCTTTATGGGCGTAAGTGTAGGTCCCCGTTGTGCTGGAATGAGGTTGGAGAGCGGGCAGTCTTGGGTCCCGACTGGGTTCAGCAGACAGTGGCTAGAGTGGCAGAGGTTAGGCAGAATTTGTTGGCTGCCCAGAGCCGACAGAAGAGCTACGTTGATGTCAGAAGACGAGATTTGGAATTCGAGGTGGGAAATGAGGTTCTATTGAGGGTATCGCCATCTAAAGGCGTAGTGCGTTTTGGCACCAAAGGGAAGCTTAGTCCAAGGTATGTTGGACCCTTCCCAATCATGGCACGAATTGGAAAGCTAGCTTACCGTTTGGACCTTCCCGATTCTATGAGTGGGGTTCACAACGTGTTTCATGTTTCGATGTTGAGAAAGTTTCTGAGAGACCCAGATCATGTCATTCCTTTGGAACCTTTGATTGTCAAGCAAGACCTTACCTTCGAGTCCCGGCCAGTGAAGATATTAGAAGAATCAGAACGGGTTTTGAGGAACAAAACCTTGAAGTATGTTAAAATCCTTTGGTCTCATCAGACTGAAAGAGAGGCCACTTGGGAGTTGAAGTCCCGCTTGCGAGAACAATACCCTGACCTGTTCGATTAAGGTAAATTGTTTAAGTTGTAATTTCTGGTATTTTTTTCTTTCGTTGATCGCTGAATAGATTCGAGGTCTAACTCGCTAAGAAATTGGACTGTAATACTCCTAAACGGTTCGGTAAAAAGAAAGATGTCTGAGAGAGTAAAAGAAATTGTTTTCATCGGAAAATTCCAATCTTGAGGTAACGTTATTGCGGACAACCCGGGCCGCAGTCACGACCAGTGTGGCCCAGAGGGGGCCGCCGGCCCATGTAGGGCGGCCAAAAGGGGCACCACTTCCCAAACCCTAGCGCCCACCTCCTCCCCTTGAGCCGCCCCATCTCCTCCCAAACCCGGCGCCTCCTCCTCCTAGGCGCCTCCTCCATTGGTGGCTGCCATTGGTGATTCCCCGGAGCTGCAGACCCGGTCTTCCACGCGTTCACCTTCGGTTCTTCCTCCGCCGGGCGTTTGCAATCCACTCGGGTTCGTGGTGTTGGGGCTGGCCAAAGAAGGAGAGGAGAAGCCTTCGGGAAGTTGATCCTCGTCATTCTTCAGTTATAAAAGGGTAACGAGGGACCCCATCGCTGTTTGATTGCGTTAGAGTTGTCGATTCAATGATTTTAGTAGTATCGTTTAATCTCTATCAGTAGATTGATTCGGTCCAGAACGTTGTAACTCGGTTTTTGGGTGTCCTAGAAGCAGAATTGGATGTCTTCGCATTCTGGAGTTTTGTTCCTTATTTCATTAGCTTTCTTTTGGCATCTGGATCACGAATTTTCACCCAGTAGTTTAAAAGTTATGACTATTTTACCACGTACTGCTCTGTCTGTCAGAAATGCTGGGTATAGTCGGTTGCACCTAGGTTTTGATCTAGTTAGAGTCAGAATCAGGTCGGACACCCAACTAGGTTTATGAAGATAATTTCACCATGATTCCAGGCTGATAAAGATCACTTTAATTGGATCAGTGGTTTAAAAGTTAGAGCCTTTTCTTTAGGGCTGTTCTGAATTCTGGGCAGACTGCAGTTATAGTTTTTCATTGGATGATTAGACCTCTGTTTTGGCCGAATTAGAGTTTACCATCAACTAGAGTTTCGTAGCCAGTTAAGTTAAGAAAAGATGAGCACTGGTTTCAGGTCTTTTGGACTTACGGTTTTTTATTGGTGAATTTTCTAGTAAAACTGCCAGATTAGGGATATTTGGAATGTTTGGGTAGATTGATCAAATTGAACCTTTTGTTTGGTTGGTTTGGCTAGAGAGTGTGGGAGGACACGTGTAGCATTGCCTTACTCGTTTGTCCTTATTTCGATTATTTTATATTGTAGGCGGTGAAGCGGTGAGTGGAGAGGTATCTCAATTACCTCCCAACCCGTTGCAGCGCGGCAGGCAAGTAACTTGTATACTATGATTGATGCATTATGTGATGTGTGAATGAATGAATATATTTGTTCGTACTTGTAGATGAATGCCATGTGTATCTTTTCATTTATGAGTACTATTCAATCTTGCCATTGATTCACATCATGACATGCATAAATTACTTTTGTAAGATCCATCAATTCCAGTATGGACACTTGAAAATCCCATCAATTCCAGAATGGGTACGTGAGTCCACCATTCCAATGTGGGCCACGTTGGACGGCCGTATGAAACGTTCTTCATACGGTTACTTTAAGTGAACACCGATGGGTGCTCCACTCGCTATACCGGTATATGCTACAATATGTCCAATTCCTTCAATGCATCATTCCATTACATCCATTCATAAGAATTATTTCCAATAAATGTTCAATCTGTGTTAATGTATATGATTCATTGGATGTTGATTGTTACTTTCAAGTACTTGCTGAGTCTTTGGCTCATTCTTGCTTTGTTGTTTTATTTAGGTAAATGACAAGGAAGAATGGTATCATGAAGGGTAGATCCACACGATGCACTCACTACCATAATCCAAAACATTTGAGAACTTATTATTGTCTTCTATTTATACCTTGTGTTGATTTGTAATAAGCCAACTTGGCCTTATTTACCATATCTTTCTGAATTGTTTATTTCCATTCCGTTGATTAAACTTGATGATGAATACTTGTTTCCGTATAATCTTAATACTTGCTTCTCCTTATCATGCGTCTTGATGTTATTCTTTTAAATAGTAGTGGTTGTAGGTGACATCTTGACTTCCTTATAGTCAGGGTGTTACCACTGAGCTCCCCTCCTCCATGCTCTCCCTCACCGAAGCTCCTCCAGCAGCACTGCTCTCTCTCTTCTTTCTCCAAAAACCGACAGTGAGCTCCAGTGCTCCGGCCACCTTCCTCTAGCTGCAGCTTCCCCTTTCTTTCTTCTCAACCGAAGGCCCCCCAGCAGCTTCCTCTCCAGTCGGCTACCCATCCCGTGCAGCCCGGTTCTTCCCCACTGCAGCAAGCTCCCCTCTCCCTATTCTTTTCCCCAGCCGAATCTCTCTCTCCTGGAAGCTCCATTAGAAAGCTCTAACTTCATCTCCAAGTCCGGCCTCCCTCTCTTGCCTCTAGTAAGCCCCCTCTTTCCCCCCATGCCGCTCCCTCCCCATATCGCATGCTCCCCATGCTCCTGCTCCTTGCCTCCCATCTCCCGTGCAGCCGGTCCATCTGGTTCTAGGAGCTGCTAGTTTTGTCGTTGTGCGTTGAGGCAGCTAGTAGTGGCATGAGTTTAGGTACTAGTTGTTAGTTGGTTGGAGTGTGAGTCGATCCCTCCATGCATGTACGTGTATGTAGCTAACTAAGACCTTTTGCCAAGCCACTACCAGCTAATGCATGGCTAGCCATCAACATTCAACTACCAGATAAAGATGCAGGACTCCAACTCATGAAGTGTTATGACCATGTGCATACTAGTGGCAAGATTAATTCCTTACACAGCCGAACCTCCCTCTCCTCCGTTCTCCCTTCTCGGTCGCTCAATTCCCGAGCCGACCATGTCATGGCATGCCCCTTGATTTTCTCTTCCACCTCCCAGAATTTGTCCCACTCTCTTGCTTCTGTTTCTCTCAATCAAGATATTTTCGTCGCGGGTCGAAACTCTCTCTTCCTCGCGTTCTGCCCCCATCGTTGATCCCCTGGAAACATCTCCACCACCGTTGGCTTTGCCTCATGACGTTCTACGTCATGCTCCCTTCACCTTCACCAGAGTATCGCCGGAGCACCGTCGCTTCCTTGCGCCCCGACACTGTTTTGCGCGCCGCCGCCGTGCTAGACCTCCGCCGGCGACACAGCCACCACCATTGGGTCCGTCTCGCTCCCGTGATTCTATTTGGCCAGTTCGCCAGCCGCCCCTCCCTTTCCCTCGCCGGCGCCATCATTTTTGCCCGAACTAGCACTATTCATGTCTCATGATTTTCTATATTTTATGTGAAGGCAAACTTCCGGATATTCGTTCTCCTTTATATGAAATCCGATTCTGTCGATTCTTGGTTCTAAATTTATCTAAATTCAACCCCTTTCTTTCGTTACTAATTTTGTAATTTTTGGATTTTATTTGGATTTTATGTATTTATTTGACTTTTTTCGCGTGTGTAGATTTCGGCTTCTTTGAAGAATTATTAGAACTGTGTGCTGAAGCACTTCAAACCTTCAACGAAGGTAAGTCGTAGATCTTTGATCATGTTGTACCTGTTTTATAAAATTATATTATTTTATATCAACATGGATAGCTAGTTTTATAATAACTGATTTCTGGAATAGTTAATTACCTAATTGCAATTATGCATCCTTAATAAATTGAGAATGACATATTCCCTTGAATGACATAAATCCTTAGACACTTTAGGTTAGTTAATTATTAGTTGGACATGATTGTATTACCAACATGGGCGCATACTATGCTTAGCCACGCTTTAGTTACCCGATGGGATTCACGATCACATACTCAAAGAAATGATTGAACTTGACTAAGGGAAATATGAAATTGTGGCGTGGCTACTGTTGTTAAAAGATGTGTACCATGTCAAGGGTTGACATTTGGTCGGATCGAACAAAAAATGATTTATGCTCGGGCGAGTGATTGTGCAGTAAAGGGGGGGCGGGAAGCACATTGGGATGTGGTAGTCTTGCCTGAGAAACTACCTAAGGACTTAACTTTGTACGTTATTGATCTGGGCCATACCGTGCAACCACAAGTACATTATGGGGTGGACCTAGCCAACTAATTAGCAAAAATTTGAGTCGGTTCTGTTTGGGTTGATGAGCGGGGCAAGAGGGGGCCGGGAAGGTGAATCCTTAGCGAGCAGAACAGAGTCAAAATGAAACTTTGTAAAGGCCATGTCACATGCTCTAGACTGCTTACCTAAGGTAGTGAGCGGTGGTATCGACGGATGCCATGTTGGAAATATGCCCTAGAGGCAATCATAGAGATGATGATATTTCATTATGTTCATGTTTTTGAAAATATGTTATCATATTCCTTGAATGAATCATTTGTTATAGATCAATAAGTATGTGACTTGTTGGTGGAACTCTTTAACTTATATGATATCATTCTAAATGTATCCCTAGTCGGAGGTCACTGGTCGGAACACCAGTGACTCTATGACTAGCACATGTATTGATTGATGACCTTGTTTCACCGGTCATAGATATAGGGATATCGAATCAATAATGTGAGCACATGTTAGAGAACATGGGGTTGGATAGATCCATCATTGAGACACTATTGAGATTGTTATGAATCTTTGTGTCATTAGTTGGTCTCAAGTAATGATGATGTATAATCCTTAGACCTGAGATCAGCATGGTTCCCTACATGTGTAATAGCACTCTCAGTGGTTGCCAAACGCTACTCGTAACTGGGTAGTTATAAAGGTAGCTTTCGGGTATGCTATGAAACCCGCGGAGGGATGTGACTGGTCGAGATGGGATTAGCCCCTGCTTGCATAACAGGACAGATGTCTCTGGGCCCCTCGTGGTGATCAGATAAAGAAAGTGCATGGCCATGCCACTAGTGGTCGAAGTGCCGACCACATGATGTTATCCGACACTCGATCGAGAAAGTATTGAACAGTCCATGGATGACACATCATCTCACCTGGAGTTCAACCGGACATCGTGAGGCAAAGGGAGAATGCATGAGTATGTCGCTTAGTTCAATCAGTTACGAGCTAGTCATATGGAGATATGATCTGGTCGTAGATTGATCGAACATAATCACAGAATGGTAAGAACCTGGTCATAAGGTGTTACAAACTGGTCGTGACCAATTACAACCTGGTCGTATAGAGATACGAACTGGTCGTAAGTGATGAGGATCTGATCATAGATCATATTACATCAAGGTTCGTCCGATTTATTCTATGTGTCTTTGGGAATCGTTATGTGCTGCTAGGTACCGCTAACGACTAGTGGTCGAAAAATAGTTTCCGAGTCATAACCGATTACACATGAACCTGTGGGGTCGCACACTTAAAGGGTAAGGATCTGGTTTGGATGGTGATCCGGATTCATATAGGCCACGAGTTCCTAATGGGCCTCCAGGTCGAGACCCATCATGGATGCCTATATAAAGAGGGGCGGTGGCATGAGGTGCAGAAGGAGGATGATCTTTGGAAGAACTCCCGGAACCCTAATAGCCACGCCTTCTCAACCACGCTGCCGGTGCTAGCACTCCAGCGCGTGGCGATCCTGCTCCGTACGTGTGGATACCTCGGAGGTGTTGTTGCGAAGCATCAGCACTAGGACAATCCGCAACTCGTGACGTTCACCGGAGTCGGAGAAGTCACACGATGAGTACGACCACTCGAAGAAGCAGACGCGCGGCGAGTACGACCACTCGAAGGAGGAGACGCGTCGTGAGTACGACTACGACTGCATCAACTCGCTACAACGACTCTACTTCCGCTACGAGTCGGCGCGTCTAGTGGTAATCTCGTGATCTATTTCTAGCAGTGGTTCCTTGGTTGCACGGTAAATTTTTTATTTGTGCTATCATAGCCTTGCCGCGTTACCCTTCGTCCCAAACAAACTAGACAAAGTCATGTCTCGTGGGAAAAGATGTGCAACCTCTATAGAGTGTCAAAAATTATTCGAATAGCCGTGTCCCCGGTTATGAACATGCCCGGTGATTTCATGCAAAGGGTAGATTTTCAAAAAAAATGTTGGAATGGCTCGATGGAAGGGTTTTGTTGGAATGGTTGGGAAGTGAACGAGATGTTCACTATTTATGTCAAAGAACTTGATTACTTATGTGTAAACCTTTTAAACAATGCTTTACATTCTACTTACTGTATTTACTTTCAACATTGCTTTCTGCAAAATAGCCATAAAGCTATCCTTGTTCAAGCCTTACGTGAATACGATTTGAATACATTTCCCTGCGACTTGCGGAGTACTTTATGTACTCACGACAATACGCCACTTGTTGATCAGTACCCGCAGAAGAACCAGGGAACACCGAGTTCTAGGAAGAAGGCTACTTTGAAGACTTTGCGAACTAGGTCACGTCCTCCACTTGATTGCCTGTGGGCATGTCGATTGGCTTCCACGAGATGTTTTGGATTTCTGCGTAAGTTACTCTTTTGTTGTTAAGCTCTGTGTGGCGACCTTTGTAGACTTGACCATAAGGTCCTTTTGTTATTAATTAATATTACTTTGTCTGCTTCATTAGCTTCTTTGTGGTATGGATATGATAGCATCATCGTTGCAACTGTGTGAGCTAGCTACAGATCTGGGACTAATTCGGGATACACAGAGGGTCTCGGGGCTTCATACCCGGGGTCTCGACAGTGGCCACGGGCACTGTTCACACGTGAACAGTACCATATGAACAGTGTTAAACCCTAGGTGTCCAGCCCGAATTACAAGGCCCATGGCCCATTAGCATAGGTGGCGCAGCATTAAGTTCCTTTACTTAAATATTGCTAAGTGTTGGTATAAACAACTTGATATATAGTCTTCATGCTAGATTCTGCTAAGTCTCACTATATAAATATTCATTCATCGTATGATCATATCCATGCTTGGTGCTTCCATCATCTCCATTTAGCTTGCCTCCTGATTCTTGATTCCTAAGTAAAATAATATCACGTGCTTTAGGCAACATCATAGAGTTCATAGAATATAGATGCACTCTGAGAAACTAAGTCACCTGATAATTTACTTGGCGAGGACGTGCTCTAGTAATTGGTCCCTGCACATCAGAAGCAGTAGGGATGGTTGTATTTGTGGAAGGGATGTTCTCATCATCCTTCCCTTTTTGAATTTGAGTCGTCCTCGACTAAAGGTCATCTTCTGCTCCCAAGTATGGCTTCAAATCTGCAATGTTAAATATGGGACTATCCCAAAATCTACCAGCAGATTAAGTTTATATGCATTATCATTAATATTTTTTAACACTTTAAAAGGATCATCAGCTCTATGCATTAATTTTAACTTTCTCAAGTCAGGAAACCTATCTTTGTGCAATTGTAACCAAACAAGATCTCCAGGTTCGAATGTTATTTTCTTTTCTACCCTGACTACCCGCAAGTTTATATTGTGCGTTCATTCTCTCTATATTCTCTTTAGTTGTCTCATGCATCTTCAGAATTAATTCAGCACGTTGTGTAGCATCAATGTTTACCTTTTCCGAAGATAGTAGAGGTAATAAATCAATAGGAGCATGACTAATGAATACATAAACTACCTGAAAATGGCACATCTTTGTGGTTGAATGATGCGAACGGTTGTAAGCAAACTCCACATAAGGTAAACATTCTTCCCACATCTTCAAGTTCTTTTTCAAAACAACCCTCAACATAGTGGACAATGTCTGGTTGACAACTTCAGATTGTCCATCTGTTTGGGGATGACATGTAGTAGAAAATAGCAACTTTGTCCCTAATTTAGCCCATAGTGTCCTCCAAAAGTGACTAAGAAACTTCGTATCACGATCAGACACAATTGTATTGGGCACTCCATGCAGTCGAACAATTTCTCTAAAAATAATTCAGCAACATTTGTAGCATCATCGCTTTTATGACAAGCTATGAAATACGTCATCTTCGAAAATCTATCCACAACAACAAAAATACTATCCCTCCCCCTCTTTGTTCTAAGCAATCCTAAAATAAAATCCATAGAAATATCTTCCCAAGGTACGCTAGGAACAAGAAGAGGTATATATAAACCATGTGGATTAAGATGTGACTTAGCTTTATGGCATGTAGTGCAGTGAGACACATAGCGCTCAACATCGCGCCTCCACTTAGGCCAATAGAAATGATCGGTGAAAACATCTTATGTCTTCTTGACACCAAAATGTCCCATGAGTCCTCCTCCATGCGCCTCATGTAAGAACAAAAGACGAATGGAGCTAGCTGGAATGCATAGCTTGTTAGCACGAAACAAAAATCCGTCATTCACATTAAAATTATTCCAGCTTTTGCCTTCTTTACTATTCTAAAAGATATATTTAAAATCATCATCATGCACATATTGCTCTTTAATTGTCTCTAAACCAAAAATTCTGAGATAACATGGTATAATGACCAGATAAAGCATCAGCAATAACATTATCCTTTCCTTTCTTATGTTTAATGACATATGGAAACGATTCAATGAACTCAACTCATTTAACATGTCCACGGTTCAAATTTGATTGACTACGAATGTGCTTTAATGATTCATGATCAGAATGTATAACAAATTCTTTGGACCATAAATAATGTTGCCATGTCTCTAATGTCCAAACTAAAGCATATAATTCCTTAACATAAGTAGAATAATTCAGACTAGGCCCACTTAATTTATTACTAAAATACGCAACAGGTTTACCTTCTTGAATAAGCACACCTCCAAGTCCAATTCCACTAGCATCACATTCCAGCTAAAAAGTCTTACCAAAATTAGGAAGTTGGAGAAGTGGTGCATATGTAAGCTTATCTTTCAAAATCTGAAATGATTGTTCTTGTTTAGAGCCCTGGATAAAAGAAACACCTTTCTTCGTAAGCTCATTCATCGGTGCGGCAATGGTGCTGAAATATTTGACAAAGCGTTGATAAAATCCAGCAAGTCCGAGAAAACTCCGCATTTGTGTGACCGTGTTAGGAGCCGGCTAACTCTGTACACCTTCGATCTTGGCTTGATCAACCCCAATACCATACGGAGTAACAACATAGCCATGAAACGATACTCGATCAGTGCAAAAGGTCCACTTCTCAAGGTTACCAAACAAACGTGCATCACGTAGAGCATTAAAAACAACATGCAGGTGTTCAAGATGTTTCTCTAATGTTTTGCTATAGATCAATGTATCATCAAAATATACCACCACAAATTGTCCTATGAAAGCACGCAAAACTTCATTCATTAATCTTATGAAAGTACTAGGTGCATTAGTTAACCCAAAAGGTATCACCAACCACTCATATAATCCAAACTTAGTTTTGAATATTATTTTCCATTCATCACCTAACTGCATGCAAATTTAGTGATACCCACTACGCAAATCAACTTTAGAAAACACAGTAGAGCCACTTAATCCATCAAGCATATCATCTAGCCTAGGAATAAGATGATGATATCGAATAGTAATATTATTTGATAGCTCTATAGTCAACACACATACGCCATGATCCATCTTTCTTAGGAACCAAAATCACAGAGACAACACAAGGACTAAGCCTTTCGTGTACGTACCCTTTGTCAAGCAAGTCTTGCACTTGACGTTGAATTTCCTAAGTCTCTTCAGGATTAGTTCTATATGGTGCACGGTTGGGAAGCGATGCTCCTGGAATTAAATCAATTTGATATTCAATCCCCCTAATTGGAGGCAGCCCTAGGTGTATGTCACTTGGAAACACAACAGCAAACTCCTACAAAATGTTAACAACAGCAGGAGGCAAAGAGCGAGACATATCTTGAAAGGAAAATAAGGCTTCTTTGCACGCTAAAGCATAGAAATCAGATTTGCTATCTTCCATCTCACAAATATCAGATTTAGTAGCAAGAAAAATAGAACCTTTCAATTTAATTTTACCTTTCGTAGCACTAGGTTCTTTCTTCTTCAAGTGCACAAGTTCTTTAGCTACAATATAATTTTCACTTTTGCTACTCTCCTGTTCTCTATTAGCTCTCTCTAATTTATCCTTTGAAATAGCTTCAGGAGACATGGGTAACAAAGTGATATTATTTTCATTAAATATGAGAGTATACTTATTAGTTTTACCATGATGCATTGTATCTCTATCATATTGTAACACCCTGGCTATTCGGAAGCCAAGATGTCACGCAAACCCATCAAACTACTAAGCATAGCATTAAAACTAGATTATCCAGATTCAATCAACATGAATTCCTAAAGTATGACAATGAACGATCACTAGAATCATGGTAAAGAATGGATAAACGATCATAATACCACGAACAGTCAAACGATACCAACATAGGGTTATTACAATCTGGAACTTATTTCAACAATTTGGCTTGAATGAATGGCAATAATAATTGTTCTGATTGGATAAAAGTGAAGTGTAGTGTGCCGAACTACCCCACCAAATCATCTTGTCGTCCTCCTCAATTACCTAATTAAAACATACAAAGCAAGGGTGAGTCGAAGACTCAGCAAGTACTAAACAAGAATAATCAAGCATGGAGTGGACAACTGTAGGACCGGAAAGGCGACTAAGGGGGGGTGAATAGGCGCTTTCCAAAACTTTCTCGCCTAAATCAAAACCAACACGTACTTTACTCCTTTAGCTATGAAAGCTAAGAAGTTCAGTGAGCACACAACGGAAGCCTTGTGTTGAATTTGATAAGCCCCTCAAGCACACGACACAAAAGGAGAAAAGAACCCAATGTTCTTCACTGGACACGGGCGGTCTGACCGGCTACCACGGGCGGTCGGACCGACGGTCAAGCGAGCGGCCGACCGCAACTAGCCAGCGGTCGGACCGGTGGATGACAGCTTCGACCGGCAAACCAATGGTTCTGAAAACACGGCGGTCGAACCGCCGTTGAAGGGTTGTCGGACCGGTAGAGTCCAAGATCTTGAAAAACTCCACCCAAATCCAAAACGAAATTTGATCCAACTTTTGATTCAACCAATAAAACTTGACCAAATTTCTAGCACACCTTCCTAATGATATTGGAGACCTATTTCTAGCGACGATCGGTCAGATCCACTTCGCAGAATCGATCTCTTGAGATTTTACCAAGGAGGTGCACAAACCCTAGAAATGAGGAAATCTTGATTCAAGACTTGCTTGTGGGGGTTTGATGATCTAGATGACTCTAAGAGTAATCCCACACATCAAAGCAAGGTAAAGTAGGCCAAGAGACCAAGCATTAACCTTTGAATCAAGGAAGCATCAAAAACATCCAAAAGAGAGAAGAACACAAAGGGAGCAATTGATCTTTCAATTAAGCATCACAAGATTGTTCATCCACAATAGATGCTTACAAAGCCTCTCCACCAAGGAGGGCAAGAGCTCAACAAGGAGCACACTCCAAACCCTAGTTTTCCTCTCCTCTCCTCCAAACCCTAGAAAAAGAAGAAGGGGGCTAAATGAATGCTTTCTTTTGTTTTCCACCTCTCCCCTTCCTATTTATACTAGAAAGCTAGGGTTTCCCTTTTTGGGTCTCTTACACATGGGACCCACATACAAATAACTCTTGAAGCAATCGCCTGCTTCACCACGTGTAGGTTGATCAGCGGTTCTCATCGACGCCAAACCTCTCTTGTCCGAATCCCATCGGAACCTCCCAGAGACTCGCATCGATATCCGCACCGCCTGATCCAACCAGCTGTACCGAACCACCCGTTCGATCCATCTTGTCCATTCTGCACCATGCTTGAGTCACACGACCTCACCCGTATCCCCGATCGCTCGACCTCGGCTCTCCAAGCGTAGTCCCGATCCACTCACCGCTGACGCCGCTTGACTGCAAGCCACCGCACAAAGAATAGACAAACAAACCGCTTCCGGAACAAGTTCTTCACAACTTGACCCACGCCGCCTCCGAATGCGATATACATCAATAAAGCATTGAAGTTCATAGAATAACACACTCGTAACAAACTCAATGCAACACTTGGCTCACTTCCAGTGATCGCCGGTCCGATCAGCCCACGTGGCCGGTCCGACCGATTTCATGCCGGTCGGACCGCTCCCACAACGGCGGTCGGACCGGTCCAAATGACTTAGCCAAAATTCAAGCGAGAAATTCAAACCTTCCGAAATTTCAATCGAATAGAACTTTTGACCGAGCTCCAAAATGATGGGACCACATCCAGAGACTCCCCTAACTTGCCTACACAACCTATTTTTGGCTCAACTCCAAAAACCCAACTTTCAAATCAGCGGCGGACCGCCACCATGGCGGGCCGGATCGCTTCCACGGGCGGTCCGACCGCTCAAGACAACCGGCCGACCACCAAGGTTTGACAAATTTTGGAGCAAACCCAAAACGCGAGATTTTGCAAACCAATAACGCCATTGCCAATTGACTCATCATCCTGAGATCGTGCACATATCCTCACGATATCCACAATCTCCCCCTTGATGAACACATTGGCAATTTTCAAGAAAATGTGGTTTTTCAAAATGAAAAGTAAAAATTCGCCGTTTTCGCATAAAGGCACAACTTGGTCCATAAGCAACAAAAAGCCTAGGAACCGACCAAGCTGGCTTCAGAATAGTGTAAGCAAGTGAGATAAGGCATTGAAAGCACAAAAGGATTCACATTCCAGAAAGTAGCAAAAAATCTCACTAAGGTCCATTTGAAAAACAAAATGTTCTATTTGACCTTTGATCATTGTGAGTATTCTTCAATTGCAAATCAAATAAGATAAGACAATGAAATCCAGAAACTCAACTCACCATGATCACAGATTTTCAAAAGGTTCAAAAAATTTTTATTTTATGAAGTTCTTTTATATTAAACCTTGAGTATGAAACCAAAAGCTCCAACATTATTAACATCATTTTCTTCATAACATCATTTTCTTCACAATCTCTCTCCCCCTTTGACAATGAATTCATCAAGATGCATGAAAAAGAAAGAGCATGAAGGAATGACTTTATTTTTGAATTTTAGTGAAAGGAGCCATGACCATTATACATAGAGACAGTACAAGTATTATACCAAGCCATATAAGGAGAAGACGCTATATTCAATCATGGCAAAACGTGTACTGCAAAGCTAAAACCAAGATAGCAGAAATCTGAGATTAACAGAATTGAAATCATGAAGGTTGCTCAAAATCATAGATCCACTCAAGGCAACCAAAAATGAGTCAAGCCATGTCTATAAGTAAAAAGAGACTCAAAATAAGAATTGAGGCATTTTGAGCATTAAGAAAATTCTTTTGAAGCAAAAGCTCAAGCACTTAGCCCTTTTTGGGCAATTTCTCTTTTTCTTTCTCCCCCTTTTTTTTTTGTGCTAGATCTCAAGCCTTGCCGCGACCATCTCAAGCGATAAGCTTAAAAGAATGATCTAGGTCATCCAAAACTCCCCCTGAGTTCATGCCTAGTGCAATGGCAAGCCGTCTCATGAGAAAGGATTGGTGAGATCGATTTTTTCGCATGTAAAATCTCATTTTCATTTGCTTGACTTAATAAGATAAAAGCTCATTTTTCAACTCGAATAAGTTCAAGACTCAATTCAACTTGTAAGACATGGCGAGAATCATAAGTGGATCACTAGAGCAAAACTAGTCACAAGATCCAACAAGACATGATTTGATTCAAATTTCTCACAGATATAAAGCCAGCAAGTCAAAAGCTAAGCCACACACGAAGAACCATAAAAGAGGTCTAGCAGACTATCACTTGATATGACAAGGTATAGAATATGAGAACAAGTCATACAAGGATAATAATCAAGGCTCCACTGATTTTATTACACAATGCAAGACAAAAGAAATGAAACATGCATTATGATACAATGAATGCAAAAGAGCAACTTCCTCAAAACAGCCCAATAGGACTAATAACCCTAACTCTCCCATAAGCAAAGAAACGCGAAGAGTCAAGAGCCTTAGTGAAAATATCCGCAAGTCGTTGCTCGACTCTACAAATGAAGCACAACATCACCTTTCTCAACATGGTCTCTCGAAAAATGAAATCGAATGTCAATGTGTTTAGTCCTGGAATGTTGCACTTTGGGTTTTGGCAATATTAATTGCGTAAGTGTTGTCACGTAAAAGAGGAACACTTCCCAAAGATAACCCATAGTCCCGCAAATGGATAAAATCCAGAGAACTCGAGAGCGACCACTTGGCAGCTACATACTCGGCCTCGGTAGATCAGGCAATGTAAGACTTTTCTAGAAGACCAAGAAACAAGAGATGTGCCCAAGAAATGACAAGTGCGTAAGTACTCTTCCTATCCACTCTACACCCTAAATCAAGATCGTAAAATGCTCGAATCGAAAGAGCCAAGAGGAAGAATACGAGTCCAAAATCAAGCGTATCTTGAAGGTACTGAATATGCGCGATCGCTTGACGATGAGAAGCACGTGGGAAGCTCGAACGAGCGCACGCATACGGCGCGGTTGTATATCCGGCCTCGATGTTTGTAAGATAGAGGAGGAGCCAATCATATCGCGATACTCCTTCCGATCCACCGACTCTCCATCCTCATCGTGGTCCAAAGACGGTGGTTGTTGCAATGGGAGTAGACATTGGCCTCGCTTCCCATATTGAAGCGCCAAGAAGGTCCTTTGTATACTTACTCGTGGACGAAGGTGCCTTCTTTCGCTTGCTTGATTTGAAGACCAAGGAAGAAAGTCGACTCTCCCATCATGCTCATCTCGATTCACCGCTCATAGAATCAAAATCTGACACCAAAGCATGAGAGGAACCACCAAAATAATATCATCCACATATATTTGAACCAACAAGAAATCACTGCCATGCTTGAGAGTGAACAAGGTTTTATCAACCATTCCCATTTTGAAATCATTTTCAAGCAAGAAACTCTTAAGCCTGTCATACCAAGCTCTAGGAGCTTGTTTCAATCCATACAGGGCTTTAGAGAGTTTAAAAACATGGTTTGGGAATTTTGATTTTCAAACCTGTGAGGTTGCTTGACAAAGACCTCTTCTTCTATGAAGCCATTCAAGAAAGCACTTTTAACATCCATTTGAAAAAGCTTGAAACCCTTGGATGTTGCAAATGCTAAAAGAATGCGAATGGCCTCCAATCTAGCTACTGGAGCAAAGGTCTCCTCAAAGTCTAAGCCCTCTACCTGGGAATAACCTTGAGCTACAAGTCTAGCCTTATTGCGAACAACCAATCCATCCTCACTTTGCTTATTTTGAAAACCCATTTTGTTCCAATAACATGAGAATCGTAAGGTCGCTCAACTAAAACCGACTTTGTTTCTTTCAAAATTTTCAAGCTCTTCATGCATGGCATTGACCCAAGAGGCATCGATAAAGCATGGGTGATATCTCGGGGTTCAAAAGAAGCAACAAAAGCGAGAATGTGCATGGGAATCGGGAGATATAAACACGAGCGAGTGACTCGCTCTTGAAGATCCCCAATCATCTCGCTCAGTGGATGTTGTCATTTGATGCGAAGTGGTGCTCCCGGTGCGACGTGGCCTCTACCTCATGAGTTGTGGAGGTAGGAACAGAGCCACTCGGATCGTCGGTGGGGATAGGAGGCGGCCGCCACCGACATCAAGTAGTAGTAGCAGCTCTCCACCCTCTCGAGAGGTAGCAGGAGGATGGTTTGGGTCTTCATCCTCGTAATCATCATCGACGAAGATGCTTTCTTGAGTTTCGTAAACCTGTACTCAAGCATCGGGTCTAGTACTGTGACTAGCCTCATCAAAAGTGACTTCGCAAGTCTCAACAATTTTGTTAGTATCAACAT
Source organism: Hsuehochloa calcarea (assembly GCA_036346395.1). Lineage (NCBI taxonomy): Eukaryota > Viridiplantae > Streptophyta > Magnoliopsida > Poales > Poaceae > Hsuehochloa > Hsuehochloa calcarea. The sequence goes on along the minus strand of JAYEVG010000065.1, from coordinate 177,258 downwards.
TAAAAACACGATAGCCACGAGAATGAGCAGGATATCCAAGAAATATGCCATCAAAACATCTAGACTCAAATTTATCAAGATTGCCATGTTTAAGAAAGAAGCACTTGCAACCAAAAATCTTGAAATGAGAGACCTTGGGAGAATGACCAAATCTAAGCTCATAAGAAGTTTTCCAACCACGATCTCAAGAAAACCCTATTGGAGATATAGCAAGAGAGATCGCCTCAGCCCAAAATCTCCTAGGAGTAGAATACTCATCTAGCATGGTCCGAGCCATCTCTACAAGGGTTCTATTCTTCCTTTCTACAACACCATTCTGCTGAGGAACTCTAGGAGAAGAAAACTGATGCTCAATTCCCCTATCAGCGCAGAAGGTAGAAAAAGAAGAATTCTTGAACTCTGTCCCATTATCACTCCTAATGGCTCTCAAAGCTCCAGAATATCAACAAAGAATTCTAAGGACCAAATCTTTAAAGAATCCAAATGCTTCGTCCTTAGAAGCAAGAAAATAAACCCATGAATACCGGAGTAATCATCCACAACCACCAAGACATACCATTTCCCACCACCGATGAACTCTAGAAGGACCAATCAGATCTAAGTGAAGAAGCTGTCCTGTCCATCACCATTACCAAAGTAAGAGGTGGGTGGGAAGCAGACACCATCTTACCATGTCTACAAGGTGAGCACACAAGATCTCTGACAGCCTTCAGCCTAGGCAAACCTCTAATCAAGTCCTTGCAACTGACTCTAGACAAATGATCAAAACCTATATGCCCAAGTCTACGATGCCACAAAACAAGGTCATGAGAATCGAGGCTACAAGACATCTAGGATCGGAAATGTAAGAAATATCAAATTTGCACGTAAGATCTTCTCAAATCTGAGATCTCAAAACAAGCTCACCCGAGGAATCTAGAACTCTGACTCACCTCTCTTAAACCTCACTTCTAGACCCTCATCAAGCACCGAGAAACAGATAGAAGATTATACCTCGACTTACTCACCAAAGCGACGCCTTTTAGCATGAACTTGTCGTTGACGCGACAAAGTGCCCTTTGCGATCACGGTCCCAGAGAAGCATCCCCAAATGTAATCAATTCATTGCCGGATGCACGTGTGAGGGAGGAGAACCATCTAGAATCTCCGTCATATGTCGAGAACACCCGAGTCAACAAGCCACTTGTCCTCCTTCCTCGCATCGACGGACCTAAAAGGCACAATCGAAAACATCCGTGCCTCAAGATCAAGGGTTAGTGATAAATGAACGAGGAATCCAAAGATCGAGAAGCACGATGTCCGGGGCGCAGAGAAATAGTCAAACATGATCGAATAAAATCATAAGAATGCACATGAGAACCACCTAGACCTCTCCAAACGATCTACCAAAAGATCGACACCCCTGCCTAGGTGCTACCCTGTCTCTCCTCACGATGTCCTAATCCAACATGCCGCCTAGACCCACCAAAAGAGTCTACAAAGTTCTCTACAAATCTAGGCCTATGTGTGGTGCGATAAGCAGTCGCCTAGCTCTAGAGACTACATCCGGAGAAGGGACTCCTCTAATGGATCTTAGGACGCCATCCTCTCTTTTCTCTCAAGTTTTGCTCTCCTGAGCGTAACTCAACAAGATGGCCTTCTTTCTTGCGAGAAAGTGCAATGGTATCGACCTTTGAGGGGTCTGCATGAATGAGAGAAAGCACCTTTCTTGCCGAGAGAGTTTGAGCAAAACCACGGATTTGAAAACAACCCCGATGGCTTAGGAGGTTCTAGCTCAAACAAACCATTCTTCACAACTCTAGCAATCTTAGGTGGGTTTTTCTTGGAATGCTCTAGGGGTTGAAACCTAGACCACTATTTTTCACGCTCACCTTGGATTGATCAAGAATCATGTTGAGTTTCTTTTTCCCACTTGAAAATTTCTCAAGAGTCACCTTGAGGTAATCATTCTCTTTCATTAACTCCTCACATCTAGAACACTTGCTAGACTTGATTACCTCATTGCGCTTACTCTTAAGAAGGGCCACTTCCACTTTGAAGGCCTCACAAGACACACAATAGGATTCCCGAATCCTACTCAATCGCTTCCTTAAACTTGACTCTAAAAGCCTCTTGTATCCGACTAACCATGGTTTCAACTTCAAAGATTCAAAACACAAGAGTTAGAATCAATAACCTTTTAGAAGCAAGAAAGACATGGATCTTTCAATTTTAGCCTTTTCTTCCGTGGTCTTGTTTAAGGCTTCAATCTCAATTGTAAGCTTGGGACAATTTTCACAAGATGCAACTCTAGAGTAAATCAATGTTTCTGTCATCTCTTGCATCTTAATCCTATTATCCTTACAATGAGAGCATGTGTGACTAGCATCAAACTTTTGCAATTCTTTTAAGGAACTATCCAATTTTAATTCTAGCAAAGCACAATTTGAGCAAGTTAAAGGGATAGCTTCCATGGCGCTACATCAAGAGGAATGACATCTAAACAAGCAGATCTAGACTTGAAGGATTCTAGTTCATCGAGAGCATCTTTTAGTTGATTTGTGACAGAGGAATGAGCAGATTTCAAGCTTGTCAAATCTTTAAGCAAGCTAGTGCAGGAATCACAAATATCAGCTGGATTGATAGATTTAAGCCTAACAACTTCAAGATTCAAATTATCAATCATAATGTCCTGCTTCCTAATCATTTTTACTTGCTTATGCAATTTCGCTCAAGAAGCACCAAAGCCCTTTTCATATCAGCAATAGAAGGGCATACCTCATCAGGATCACTAAAAGGATCCTCATTGTTGGAGGAGTCGCTATCGTGGCTGTTCTTGGCCATGAAACACATGCCGGTGAAGTCATGCGCCTTCTTCTTGCCACGAGAATCACTCTCGTCGTCCTCCGTTTCCGAGTCCACATCGCTCATATTCACATTCTCAAGAGCGGCAGGACCCTACCGACAAACTTCGATAGTTTGTCTTCTTGGGTTTTGCATCCTCTCCGGGATGTCTTCTTGTCTCCTTCTCCTCCTTGCCCTTTAGCTTGGGGCACTTGGAGCGAATGTGGTTTGGCTCACCACATTCAAGCACGTGATAGGTCCACTCCTCCTCCTATTTATCACCTTGTTGTACGCTCTGTGAATTTGGTGGAAAGGAGGGCTAAGTCATCCTCTGCAATTTCTCAAGTTGCTCATCACTCAAAGAATGTAAAGCGATAATGAAAAGCCGATGAGCTACAATCAAGAGAATCGGAAGAGCAACCCTTGGATTTGTCGACCACTAAAGCCATCGACTGCCTTGGGAGACGCGAGATAAAGTCAATCTCATGCGTCTTCAACCTCGAGTAGAGCTTATCCATGGTAAGCTCACTCATGATGTTGTTGTCATTGATGGAAGTGATCTTCATACCCTGCACCTTCACATCAAGAGCACCTAGAAGTCGCTTGCATTTTCGGACTCGAAAATATCAAGTCAACAACACGGAGATCATGAAGAATTTTAGAGAATCTTCCCACTCATCCAAAGACTCACCGTGCCTTTGTTCGATCTTCGAGTAAACCTTTTGAGCCGGTTCGCCTCACTTCCTTGATCGCAGTGGACCCTTCGTGATAATCACAAAGTGTCCGCCAGATCTCGTGAGCAGACCGCAAGTGAGCAACACGCCAAACTCAAATCGACTAAGGCCTTGGATCAAATAGTTCCGAGCCTTGTCGTTGGCCTCCACATCCGAGTGATCGATCGCCATCTACCGCACGACATAAGGGTTTTTCACCTTTAGCCAAATAGCGTGCCCTTGAGCCTCGATATACGCTTGCATACGAGCCTTCCAAAGATGCAAAGTCAACTCCTCAAAAATGTGTGGCTTGGTTGAGTACTTGTCAGTCGCCATGGCTCCAAAGACCGGTTAAGATCTATAGAAGAGAGCTAACCGGCTCTGATACCACTTGTAGGACCGGAAAGGCGACTAGGGGGGTGAATAGGCGCTTTCAAAACTTTCGCCTAAATCAAAACCAACACGCACTTTACTCCTTTAGCTATGAAAGCTAAGAAGTTCAAGGTGAGCACACAACTAAGCCTTGTGTTGAATTTGATAAGCCCTCAAGCACACGACACAAAAGGAGAAAAGAACCCAATGTTCTTCACTGGACACGGGCGGTCTGACCGGCTACCACGGGCGGTCGGACCGACGGTCAAGAAGCGGTCTGACCGGCAACTAGCCAGCGGTCGGACCGGTGGATGCCGGTTCGACCCGCAAACCAATGGTCTGAAAACACGGCGGTCGAACCGCCGCTGAAGGGCTTGGCGGACCGGTAGAGTCCAAGATCAAAAACTCCACCCAAATCCAAAACGAAATTTGATCCAACTTTGATTCAACCAATAAAACTTGACCAAATTTCTAGCACACCTTCCTAATGATATTGGAGACCTATTTCTAGCGACGATCGGTCGATCCACTTCAGAATCGATCTCTTGAGATTTTACCAAGGAGGTGCACAAACCCTAGAAATGAGGAAATCTTGATTCAAGACTTGCTTGTGGGGGTTTGATGATCTAGATGACTCTAAGAGTAATCCCACACATCAAAGCAAGGTAAAGTAGGCCAAGAGACCAAGCATTAACCTTTGAATCAAGGAAGCATCAAAACATCCAAAAGAGAGAAGAACACAAAGGAGCAATTGATCTTTCAATTAAGCATCACAAGATTGTTCATCCACAATAGATGCTTACAAAGCCTCTCCACCAAGGAGGGCAAGAGCTCAACAAGGAGCACACTCCAAACCCTAGTTTTCCTCTCCTCTCCTCCAAACCCTAGAAAAGAAGAAGGGGCTAAATGAATGCTTGCTTTTGTTTTCCACCTCTCCCTTCCTATTTATACTAGAAAGCTAGGGTTTCCCTTTTGGGTCTCTTACACATGGGACCCACATACAAATAACTCTTGAAGCAATCGCTTTTCACCACGTGTAGGTTGATCACGGTTCTCATCGACGCCAAACCTCTCTTGTCCGAATCCCATCGGAACCTCCCGAGACTCGCATCGATATCCGCACCGCCGATCCAACCAAATATGCATCAACCACCCGCTCGATCCATCTTGTCCATTCGCACCATGCTTGAGTCACACGACCTCACCCAGATCCCTAATCGCTCGACCTCGGCTCTCCAAGCGTAGTCCCGATCCACTCACCGCTGACGCCGTTGACTCGCAAGCCACCCGCATGACAATAGACAAACAAACCGCTTCCGGAACAAGTTCTTCACAACTTGACCCACGCCGCCTCCGAATGCGATATACATCAATAAAGCATTGAAGTTCATAGAATAACACACTCGAACAAACTCAATGCAACACTTGGCTCACTTCAGTGATCGCCGGCTCCGATCACCTCACGGGCCGGTCCGACCGATTCATCTTGATCGGACCGCTCCCACAACGGCGGTCGGACGGTCCAAATGACTTAGCCAAAATTCAAGCGAGAAATTCAAACCTTCCGAAATTTCAATCGAATAGAACTTTTGACCGGAGCTCCAAAATGATGGGACCACATCCGTGAGACTCCCTAACTTGCCTACACAACCTATTTTTGGCTCAACTCCAAAACCCAACTTTCAAATCATGGTCGGACCGCCACCATGGCCGGCCGGATCGCCTCCATCGATCGGTCCGACCGCTTCAAGACAACCGGTCGACCGCCAAAGGGCTGACAAATTTTGGAGCAAACCCGAAAACGCGAGATTTTGCAAACCAATAACGCCATTGCCAATTGACTCATCATCCTGAGATCGTGCACATATCCTCACGATATCCACAACAACACAATTCAGTTGAATTACGAACAATTATTGGAACACCTACATGTGTGTATGGAATGAATACATGAATGGATGAAATGTAAGAATGCATTGAAGGTATGGACTTATCGACTGCATATACCGGTATAGCGAGTGAATCACCCGTCGTTGTTCACTTAAAGTTACCGTATGAAGAACGTTTCATACGGCAGTCCAACGTGGCCCACATTGGAATGGTGGATCACACGTATCCATTCTGGAATTGATGGGTTTTCAAATGCCCATACTGGAATTGATGGGTCTTTCAAATGCCCATATCGGAATTGATGGGACTTACTAAAAGAATCCACTTCGTGGTCATAATGAATTTTATGAATGAACATGATGATTTCTCATGGTATGAATGAATATCACACATTAGTGGAAAAGGCACATGACATTCAACAACAGGTGTAAACAAGTATAAGTATGCATTCCCACACAACATAATATATCAAGAATGCCACACAAGTTAGTTACATGTAATGGAATGCAACCACCAAATGAATGCTAATTCTTTAATCACAAGAATCATCTTCTTGAAATGAAATAAACATCAGGATAGATAGAAAAAGGCATTCACAATTTATCCCGACATCAAGCAAACAATTGGAAACATCACCAAACAAAGATAGGGTATTTGCCTTCCGCGATGTGACGTAATAGGAGGACACGAATATGCCCTCCACTCACCGCCTCACCGCCTACACAAATGTATAATCGAAATAAGAATAACAAGGTATGACATTGCTACAAGAGCCCTTCCATCCCTCTATCTCTCCCACACAAACAACGGGATCAATTTTACCAAGTTTACCCAATGACCCGATTACCGCTAAATTGGCAGCGATACTAGAAAAATCATCATTAATTATCTGTAACTCCAAAAGACCTGAAACCAGTGCCCAACTACTCTTAACAGCCCAGGCTACAAAACATTAGTTGGCGGAATCCCTGATTCGCCAAAACAGAGGGCTAATTATCAGCTAAACACAACCCATCTACGCCCGTCTGAATACGGATCGAGATAAAGAAAATGGCGAACTTTCAACCTATTGATCCAATGAGAATGATTCTTATCAGCTTGGAAAGATAATTTTAAGGGATAAAATAACATAGTTGGGTTAAGGTTTTGATTCGGCCCATAATTTGAACAAAACCGAGGGACAAACCTACTGACCTCAGTTTTCAGACAGACCGGACAGTTCGTAATCAAAAATTCATATCTCCCAAACTACAGATAGGATTTTCCTGCTCTCTGTGCCAAAAGAAAGCTAACGTTCCCAAGAATAAAACTCTAGAAGGGCAAAACCCCAGATTCGGCCTCTACAGTAGTCTAAAAATAGATGAAAACACTAACATTTATCTGCCCAGAATTCAGAACAGTGGTAAAGAAAATATCATAACTTTCATTATACAGATCCAATGGAGATGATCTTTATCATCTTTGAAAGATAATTTAAAGGGCTACAATAACTTATTTGGGTGGAGATTCTGGAAATGCCTCTAACTAAATCAAAACCTTGGATCAAGCCGACAGATCCTTCTCGTCAGACAGACAGAATAGCGCGCACTAAAAAAATCATATCTCCTAAACCGTAAGGCAGAATCAAGTGATCTCGGTGGCTATGGAAAGCTAAGAACAATACCTACAACTTTATAAGAGATGGAAAGGACAGAAAATAAATGCATCTTACCCAAAATCGATGTACAAGGCGGCGCACAGCAAGGGGGAAGGGGGGGCGGCGGCTCCAAAGGGGGGAGGGGGAGAGAAATGTGGAGTTTAGGGTTTGGGGGTGGGAACCCCCCTTATGGCCGGCCACAACATGGGCCCCTCCTGGGCCGTGGCTCAGGCCCAGGTTGTCGAGAGTTTATGGAAAACCCCTTCTATTTTTCAGGAATTTCTACTCCTTTAATTGTCTTTTCTTTCCCCGTCTTCCATTCAAATTACTATATTCGATTCTTTACTCTTTTCGTTTCCGGGGTATTACATTCTACCCCCCTTGATAGGATTCGACCTCGAATCTACAGGCCAATCCACTCGAACAAAAACTATGCCTGAAAATTATCAAGGATAAACACGTACCAGAAACAAACAGGTCTGGATACTGCTCGCGCATGCGAGACTCTATCTCCCAAGTGGCCTCTCTCTAATAGAGAAACCACAAAGCAAAGATGTGAAGCGACGTCGACCTAACAATCAACTTGAACTTTCTAGGTACACTCATCGAAGAGGATCAAGGTAAGACCTTACTCGATGGTCAACGTTTTTAACTTAATCTCCAACTTTGAATAGTCCTGCTTGCTCACTCAAGACCAAAGACGCACCTTACGCTATGCGTGCTTGGCGTATGTACGTGACGGTCAAAGCGATAAGCCACCTTCCTAATTTCTTCTACTCACGGAAATGAAGAGAATCCAATCGAAAAAAATAGAGAGTTCTCATCGCAACCACGCAATGTTAACTCTTCACCAAAAAGGTTAAATCCCAAATGTGACAATTCATCAAGAAAGCAATTCCACTTCCAATGAATCAATTTGCGAAGAACACCACGGAAACTAAAAGAGAAATTTGCTTGAATACTCAAATCAAATATTTCTTTTCTCATCGAATCGAAAGATTCACCATGCCAACACGGCCCCAACTCAAAGTGCAGTAAAACACTTATCAACAAAGACAAAACCCAAACGAGAAACAAGGAAACGCATCATTTTCCAAGAAAACATCCTTTCTTCCGCTTCTCTCTTCGAGGAGTAAAACTTCTCTCCAATATTGGAATTCGAATTCATCGCATACCTCAAGAGATTAAACCTCGTAATTGAACATTATCAAATTATGCTCAAACTGAAATACATATTCCAAACCATGGTGGAGAGACTCCATTGATTTTTTTTTGATTGCTCTAGACATCTCGTTCTACTATTCAACCTTAATTTGAATAAAGACACCCAAAGCGCCAGAAGATAGATACCACACAATCACATTACCCCAAATTTTCAAGAACAACTCAGAATCGTCAGTACACATGCTAATGTACTGCTTCACAAGGGTCCTAGCATAAACATGCTCGGGAAACTCATTTATTCCACCCTCTATACACACAATCAGTAGGTGATCAAAGGTCTAGCATAAACAAATGCAAAGTCCAGATTTAACTTCCAAAACCTCTACAACAGATTGCTCTTATAACTGATAGTGAAATCATCGAATTAAATCTCCAATATTACCACCATTCTAACATACTCACTCATTGACATCATCAGAAATCACCCACACCATCTCGCAATGCTATCCAATTGTGTTACTCTAAAAATTCAATGAAGGTTTCCATACCTCCGATAATCACCAACCTTTCAATCCTGAATTGAAGTTCTAGAATTTCACTATACTAGGTGTTAATCAGCCGTAACACTTTTCAGAATTACTTCGAAGTCAAACATCTCAGGTGAATCAATTTCCCTCCAAGGGATACAGATCAAAACCATTTCAGATTCTACTACTCCTCCGATAACTTGGTAGCAAAGTATCATCGCTACGATTACTCATCCACCACCAAACAGTTGCCAAACTTTCACCTTGCAAACACTTCGCAACACAAAAATGTGATCCTTTCTCAAAAGGAAGAGGCGAACAAAAACAAGTTCATTCATACAGGAAAGCGTTGCTCACCACGGCGGCGAAGAAACCAAAAGAAATATTCTGCTAAAGGTGATCTTGGAAAACGAAAACTAAGTTCGTGGTTGAGGGAACACATTCCTCAGAAGATAATAGCAAATAACAACCGATAAGAAAACGGCATTACGATTGAAACTCGAAATCTTTTGAGTGAAAAGGGCAGAAAATTTAGGCAATGAACTCATTGAACATAGGTGGAGTCCACAATTGAAACCATGAGCCTCACAAGAAGAGAATGTCGGATCTTTACAGATAAGAACAACGAGCATTCAAGATCAAAACGCCGCATCATCAAGAACCATTATAACTCGCAACAAATCGCTTTACGTGGCAAACTTCGTTTATCATAATAAACTGGGACCTCCAATAGGTCATGAACACAAAACTCGAAATTGAATCATTTTGAAAACATCAAGAAAGGTGGTCAAACTTCTTCTTTCTCTATAAAAGAATCAACCTTACCCTCACATTACTGATCGTGTCAATAAACCTTCTAAAGGAAACATGACAAATCGGGTCATAAAAATTTTCAGCATCAAATGGAATTGTAATAACAACTTATTCTAGAAAAGAATTCTGGTACGAAAACCACAAAGTTGAACAAACGTCACACCCAGCACTACAAAACTCTAGAGAAAGGGGGTTTCGACACTTTTCTTTTCAAAGGGAGGTTCTAATCTCCAACACTCCAAATATTCCAAAGAAATGAACATAGTCGAAATTTTCTTCAATGAACTTTGTGAAAGGAAATTTTCATTCTCCGAACTGTCAAACGGATAACCGAGCTGCCCTTATCAACAAGAGAGATAGGACTAACATAAAGAGAACGATCTTGTCAAGAATGACGTTCACAAACAGCAATAAGAGCTCCGCAGCCAGAAAGGCAAGAAACTATTTTGAAAAACAAATAGGGTCTAATAGAAACCCGTAGCCCACAATCTTTGTTTGGATGCAACCCCCGACTTAAGCATAACCAAGCACTCCAAAAGGGTTTTAACGCTTTTCTTCAGAAAGGAGATGCATCAAATTTCAACAAGCAGAGGGTTCCAAAAGGAATACATTGAGCCAATGCTTTCTCGTGTTAACGATCTTGCAACAAGAATTCTCATTAGGCAAACCATCAAACGAGTAAATGAGTCGCTCTTCTCCAATGAGAAAGAAAGAACAACCATGAAAATATCAATGTTGCCAATTTACAAAGATCATTCGTAGTAAAAACAATTCGACAATCGAAAAACAATAATATTTTCGGAGTACCATTAAAGGCCTATTTAAACTCGTCTACCAAAATCATGAACCCAAGAGAAATTCATCAATCGCCACCGGACAAGAATTTGTCAAATTCGAAAATCAAGGAAGAGAACGACTTACTAAAGCAGCCCAAGAGAAATATGCAAGATCAATACACACTTGATAGAGAACTTGCAAAAGAAATCTTCCAATACCGAGATTCCAAACGAACGAATGAGTTAAATTTCCCCAACAGGGGTAAAACAAGTCTTTTGTGAAAAGAGGAATCTTGCATTTGAACTATGCTCACGTGGAGCAGAAATATCACAATAGTCGAAAGGGCAATATTTGTTTCAAAGAACGAGTCAGAGAACTGCTGGAGCTTTGCCTTCTTCATTAAAACCCCAATTTCAAAAGAATTCATGAACTGCCAGGAACCACAACTAGGAAATCAGATATCAGTTCGAGAAATGCAACAAGTTCATCAATGAGCTCATGCTCAATACAGAGCTTATGGAACAGAGGTAAAAAGTTCTCTAATATCATACTACAAACAGTGGTGTAGCCCGGCAAAACCTGTGACATCAACCACGAACTCAATCGATCAACGCCGCTAGCTTAAATGCATAACTAATGCAATCAATTATGAATATATATATTTATATCGGATCATCTCATGACGATCATAGAATAATTTCATAGATAGAGGTTATCACATCATATCATGGATTAACACATCATAGCACAACACAATTTAACAACGACTCAATACTCGAGTCACCACAATTGAAATACGGAAGCAACAGTTTACCCAACCCCTCCTAATGTGCACAGTGTGTCAATTTAATATGTTTGAATGAACCATGGACCTAAAGCCCGCTCTGATACCAACTGTAACACCCTGGCTATTCGGAAGCCAAGATGTCACGCAAACCCATCAAACTACTAAGCATAGCATTAAAACTAGATTATCCAGATTCAATCAACATGAATTCCTAAAGTATGACAATGAACGATCACTAGAATCATGGTAAAGAATGGATAAACGATCATAATACCACGAACAGTAAAACGATACCAACATAGGGTTATTACAATCTGGAACTTATTTCAACAATTTGGCTTGAATGAATGGCAATAATAATTGTTCTGATTGGATAAAAGTGAAGTGTAGTGTGCCGAACTACCCCACCAAATTATCTTGTCGTCCTCCTCAATTACCTAATTAAAACATACAAAGCAAGGGTGAGTCGAAGACTCAGCAAGTACTAAACAAGAATAATCAAGCATGGAGTGGACAACACAATTCAGTTGAATTACGAACAATTATTGGAACACCTACATGTGTGTATGGAATGAATACATGAATGGATGAAATGTAAGAATGCATTGAAGGTATGGACTTATCGATCGCATATCGGTAGATAGCGAGTGAATCACCCGTCGGTGTTCACTTAAAGTTACCGTATGAAGAACGTTTCATCTGGCAAATCCAACATGGCCCACATTGGAATGGTGGATCACACGCACCCATTCGGAATTGATGGATTTTCAAATGCCCATACCGGAATTGATGGGTCTTTCAAATGCCCATACTTGGAATTGATGGGACTTACTAAAAGAATCCACTTCGTGGTCATAATGAATTTTATGAATGAACATGATGATTTCTCATGGTATGAATGAATATCACACATTAGTGGAAAAGGCACATGGCATTCAACAACAGGTGTAAACAAGTATAAGTATGCATTCCCACACAACATAATATATCAAGAATGCCACACAAGTTAGTTACATGTAATGGAATGCAACCACTGAAATGAATGTTAATTCTTTAATCACAAGAATCATCTTCTTGAAATGAAATAAACATCAGGATGGATAGAAAAAGGTATTCACAATTTATCCCGACATCAAGCAAACAATTGGAAACATCACCAAACAGCATAGGGTACTTGCCTTCCGCGATGTGACGTAATAGGAGGACACGAATATGCCGCTCCACTCACCGCCTCACCGCCTACACAAATGTATAATCGAAATAAGAATAACAAGGTATGACATTGCTACAAGAGCCCTTCCATCCCCTCTATCTCTCCCACACAAACAACGAGATCAATTTTACCAAGTTTACCCAACAGCCCGATTACCGCTAAATTGGCAGCGATACTAGAAAAATCACCATTAATTATCTGTAACTCCAAAATACCTGAAACCAGTGCCCAACTACTCTTAACAGCCCAGGCTACAAAACATTAGTTGGCGGAATCCCCTGATTCGGCAAAAACAGAGGGCTAATTATCAGCTAAACACAACCCATCTACGTCTGTCCAGAATACAGATTAGAGATAAAGAAAATGGCGTAACTTTCAACCTATTGATCCAATGAGAATGATTCTTATCATCTTGGAAAGATAATTTTAAGGGCTAAAATAACTTAGTTGGGTTAAGGTTCTGATTCGGCCCCTAATTTGAACAAAACCGAGGGACAAACCTACTGACCTCAGTTTTTAGACAGACCAGACAGTTCGTAATCAAAAATTCATATCTCCCAAACTACAGATCGGATTTTCCTGATCTTGGTGCCAAAAGAAATCTAACGTTCCCAGGAATAAAACTCTAGAAGGGAAAAACCCCAGATTCGACCTCTACAGTAGTCTAAACAATAGATGAAAATACTAACATTTATCTGCCTAGAATTTAGAAGAGTGGTAAATAAAATATCATAACTTTCATTATACAGATCCAATGGAGATGATCTTTATCAGCTTTGAAATATAATTGAAAGGGCTACAATAACTTATTTGGGTGGAGGTTCTGGAAATGTCTCTAACTAAATCAAAACCTAGGATCAAGCCGACAGATCCTTCTCGTCAGACAGACAGAACAGCGCGCACTAAGAAAATCATATCTCCTAAACCGTAAGGCGGAATCAAGTGATCTCAGTGGCTATGGAAAGATAAGAACAATACCTACAACTTTCTAAGAGATGGACAGGACAGAAAATGAACGCATCTTACCCACAATCGACGTACAAGGAGGCGCACAGCAAGGGGGAAGGGGGGGGCGGCGGCTCCAAATGGGGGAGGGGGAGAGAAATGTGGAGTTTAGGATTTGGGGGGTGGGAACCCCCCCTTATGGCCGGTCACCACATGGGCCCCTCCTGGGCCATGGCCCAGGCCCAGGTTGTCGAGAGTTTATGGAAAACCCCTTCTATTTTTCAGAAATTTCTACTCCTTTAATTGTCTTTTCTTTCCCCGGCTTCCATTCAAATTACTCGATTCGATTCTTTACTCTTTTCGTTTCCGGGGTATTACACATATTGCCAAGGCCTACCTAATAACAAAGAACATGCTTGCACAGGTACTACATCGTAATTAGCATAATCATGATAAGAACCAATAGAAAAATGTACTCTCACAATGCAAGTTACCTTCAACTGACCATAATTGTTGAACCATTGAATGTAATATGGGCAAGTGTGATGTTCTGTCGTCAATGCAAGCTTCTGAACCATGTCCATGCTGGCCAAATTGTTGCAACTTCCTCCATCAATGATCACTCGACATGAACGCTCTTTGATGACAAGCTTTGTTTAAAACATATTGTGGCGTTAATTTTGCTCAGCATGCTCCATTTGTGCACGAAGTACACGTTTCACTATAAGTCTTAAATACTTATCTAAAATTTCAGCACAATATTGTTCCTCGTCGCGCTCAGATTCTTGGTCATTACCTGCGAGCTTAGTTGCAAGCATAGCATATTCTTTCTCAATGTCACTAGCTGAAGTATACTCACCATTATCCTTTATCAAGAGAGTCTGTTTACTAGGGCAATCCCGTATCATGTGTTCATAGCCCTTGCAGCGATGGCATTGTGTTTCTCGTGCTCTACCTGTTGAAGCAACCGAAAATGAACTTTGTGCGGGGGCTTGTACCATGCTCTTACTCGTTTCCGGTGCGCGTGATGGTGTAGTGGAAGTAGATGAACACCGGCTGTTGGAGGAGTTCATAAGTGCAGGTGTTCGGCTGGAGGGAGTAAATGGTGCCCTTGATTGCCCTTGAGTTGTGCAACCTGCAAAAGAACCTGTAAAGTTTTTTTTATTTCTGGATTGACATCCCAGTATCTCTCTCTCAACTTTACAAGCAAGATAAAACAAGCGAATGATAGAATTGTATTCTTTATAGTCAAGTATATCCTGAATTTCACGGTGTAAACCTCCCAAAAATCTAGCCATCTTAGCATCTTCAGTTTCTTCTAAACCACAATGCAACAAACCAGTTTGCAATTCTTGATAATAATCATCTACAGAACTACTACCATGTCTTAAGCGTTGTAATTTATTAAGCAAATCGCGAAAACTTACAAATCGCGAAAATAATATGAAGGTACAAATCTATAACTCATTGCTCTCTTCAAAGCATTCCATATTCTAGATATGTTCTGATTAGTATGACAATATTCGCTCCACCAAATAGACGTAAAATCAGAAAACTCGCTAGTAGTAGCCCGAACTTTCTTATCTTCAGGGAATTCATGACAAGCAAATTTTTATTCTACTGTAAGCTCCCATGTGAGATAAGCATCAGGATAACATTTTCTAGCAAAAGAAGGTATAGTGAATTTAATTTTACCAAATGCGTCGTTATGGTCATGTACCTCACGTTGATTTCTTCCCATACCTTGACGATTTTGACGAAGCCGACGATGGTTGCGATCATTGTGAACATTGAATCAATCGGATTCCGTATCAGCAAGGCAGTTGTTTACATCTTCTTCTTCCATCTCATCTGCTCAAGAGCGGGCAGCAGGTGGTGTGCGGCGAACAGGAGGCTCCTCCACTCTTGGCTCACCCTGGGCCATGGTTTCAGCAAGTGACTGATGTTCAAGGAGCGCCACGAGGTTGTCGTTGATCTTATCCAAGGCATTGCGTACATTCTCACCTAGCGAGTACTCAATATGTCGCACGAGCTCTCTCGTGCGAGGTGTGAAAGACCCCTCGCCCGCATGATCCAAAGAGTGGTCGTTGTTGTTTCCGCCATGTGTAGATCCGCGTGACCCTGCCATTGTTAGTAGAAAACAAAGAATAAATCACAGTGTATATGTCCCTATGGACTACTTGGTTCTGGACTATCACGAGTGACTCTGTCACAATGCCCTACCAAGTTCTTACAAGTTTTTACCAATGCAGCAAGAATATGGTACAACTGGTGGTTCGTTCGTGATACTCTCACTTGTGAATAGCCCAACGATTGTGAGAAAATGATACCTGCTGAGTTAATAGGAAGTGGAGATCGGAAGGCTAGTATGTAGCAAAGGAGTAACAATTATTCAAATCAGTATGCAAAGTTGAAAAGTAGTTCAAAGTACTAGTCATAAGTGCTGGTCATAGTCTAAACCAAGCCTAGTTAGGGCAACTCGCAAGAACGACTAGGAGCAACAACGGGAAGGCTAACACAAGAACTATCAAAGTAAGCAAGTAATGTATTAACTATGCCAATCTAAACAAAGAAGAAAAAAAATATAGAAAGGAGCCAGCTCTGAATTTTTTTTTGTTTTTCTTCTTCTCTTTCTTTTTTTTTCCTCTCTGTTTTTTTTGGCCCTCTGTTTTTTGTGAATCCGCAACTGACTGAAATCTCTTCGAAATATTCTTTCGGGCCTAGGGAGGTATATGGGTCACAATTTTTTTGTAAAAGGTAGGGGTATAAAGGTAATTAAAAGATACTCTCTCTCTAATCTCTATTTTTTTTATCGCGTTGCCGAAGTCAAATGAATCTTAGGTTTCCTTCTGGCAACACGAAACAACCACTTTTAGCTCGCGGCGGTAGGTTGGCTAGTGGTCGCTGCAACAAGATGGCCGAACGATGGTAGAGAGCGTTGGTGTCGCGGTAGTGATTAGCAATGGCGACCGGCGCTTGTGGTCGATCGATTGCTACGGTAGGTGTTTTGGTGGCTGCGGCAAGGGTCAGTAGGTAGCAGCAGGGTAGGGAGTGATGGGTGCCGCGACAGCGAAGGCAGTGGCGCTATAGGGGGTGATGAGTGCTGCGGCAGAACTAGACGACTTGCAAGAGACTCCAAACTAAACCAATCTAGACAGAAAAAACAACACAATGACTCGACGATGCAACAAAAATTCAACAACGCGGACTAACAGAAACAAATTGCAATGGCTCAAAGGGCTCGGTATGGATGATAGATGTAATATATTTTTTGGCAATTTTCTGGACTCTAGGTATAAAAAACGAATCTACTACTAGAAAATTTGAAACTCTCACCGATCAGTTGTAGCTCTGATACCACTTGAGGAACCACGACGGTCCTGTTCTGGCCTGATCTTTCGGTGAGAAGGTATGTTCGGTAGTAGTTGCTCAACTTTCAAGATCCTGGCTAGGAACTCGCAAGGCTCAAAACCACACAATCGCTGAACTGCTCGACAAGTCGTTATCAACCGTACATGAATACAAGGATGACCTGATCACAAAGATCAATTCCTTCATACACCGAAGAAGCACGCAAGAACAAGATGAATAGTCAATCTGAAATTGCGAGTAGGAATTGAAAATTGTATTGATAAGTGGGGTTCTAAAGAACAATGTCGTTATTGATCTCGCCGAACAAGAGGAAAAAGTATAAAGTAGTAAAGCTAAACTTCAATCAACAAAACCCCGAAACCCTAAGGGTGGCAGCCACTATGTAAAGGAGGAAGAGAGGGGCGGCGGCCGCGGGCACTGTTCACAAGTGGACAGTACCATATGAATAGTACCAAACCCTAGGTGTCTAGCCCGAATTACAAGGCCCATGACCCATTAGCATAGGTGACGCAGCACCAAGTTCCTTTACTCAAATACGGCTAAGTGTTGGCCTAAATAACTTGATATATAGTATTCATGGTAGATTCTGCTAAACCTCAGTATATAAATATTCATTCCTCGTATGATCATCTCCATGCTTGGTGCTGCCATCATTTCCATTTAGCTTGCCTCATAATCCTTGATTTCTAAGTGAAATAATATCATGTGCTTTAGGCAGCATCATTGAGTTCATAGAGTATGGATGCACTTCGAGAAACGAAGTCACATGATAATTTAGTTGGCGAGCATGTGCTCTAGTAATTGGTCCTTGCACTTCACAAGCAGTAGGGATGGTTGTATTAGTGGAATTGATGTCCTCGTCATTCCTTTTTTAAAGCATGTGGCTAGGAGGTTAATATCCCTTTTACTAATATACTTTTCATAATCAATGGCTCGGATTCCACCACCACTCATCTTAATCATTGGCTCGGATTCCACCACTCTCTTAGTAGTCGTTTATCTTTCTAGCATAGTTGCTCTTTATGTGTTCAATCTTTTTGCACATTAATGTTGGTCGCTATTAAATTAGTTAAAAGTTCATAATTTGGCAATCGTTTTATATTGGATCTAATATTACTGTTTTACAATCTGTTGTACCATCAACGGTTTTGAGAATAATGTTACATAGCATGTTTACTAGTGTTTCCCAAAATTCTCCAAAATACCTTGACAATTTTTTTAAGAAGGAAAAGTTCTGTGCACATGCATTCTCCAAAATACCTTGACAATTTTTTTAAGAAGGAAAAGTTCTGTGCACATGCATTCGGCTCTTATTTATTGAGGGGAAAAAAAACAGCTTTGGGCACATGCATTCGGTACTTTAAAGCTTGCAGTGGATCCTGCATTGAGCCCCAGATCAAAACGCATGGTCCCACCCCGTTACTCAGTTGCTAAGCTAGACATAAGGTTACTGCGGTCCTGACCCTAAAACCCGTTATGAGCAGTGATCTGATCTAGGCTATCGAGATTCGTGTTAGTGTCAACCACACAACCCGCCGTATATAGTGTTAGTGTCACTTTCAGCCTAATATGATTAGACACCATAGCATGTATTTTAAACAGTCGTGCGGTCCTTGCGGGTGCTGAAGACACTACTACAGAAAAAGTCATCACAGACGGTTCGTAATACCATCATCACACGGTTTTGGACCGTCTCAAATTTTATGTCCGAGATAACGGCGGTTATCACGCACGGTTGAAAACCGCTGTGATAACTCTTATCACGCATTTCGTTCGTGGTCGAAACCGCTCGTGATTCAGTAGTATCACGAGCGGTTCGTCGTTGGAACCGCCTCGTGATAATGAATATCACGCACGGTTCCAACTACAAACCGCTCAGTGGTTATTCAAGATCGCGCGGTTCGTAGTTAGAACCGCTCGTGATAAGTTCTAAACCTAATTAAATTTTTTCGATATTCACTAGCCTCGTGAATTGCTAGCCATGCCCTCTCAAAACTAGCAAGTAGAAACATGTCACGATAATTGCCGACAATTCAAAGTGATCATTTAACTCAAAATCAATTACAAAATAATGTTTCAAGTATATATTGTCGCTAGAGTTACAAATTGAATTACAACCACCAAAGTGAATTACAATATTGAATCAATTGTTTTGAGGTCGCTCATCGATGTCGACGGCGTGAAACTCTCCGTTGGTGTTAACTATGTCCGCTTTGATGAAGCCACAGAGCTCCTCGAATGTGCGTGACTGGTCCATCTCGAGTGCATTTAACTCTATATTCAAGCCACTGCCGCTAGCAGAGTAAAGTAGTAAGCATATATATTTAAATTTATAATTAGGAGATAATTATTACGAGATTGACAAACCCGGGATCGCTCATCCCTAGAAGCAATCAATAGTCGCATATGATGGCATACGAGAATGCGATAGGTGATCTCGCTTTTGTCAAGCGACCGCAAAAATAGAATGACATATATATGTACAATACCGAGACGCAATATTACGGAGTATGATATATGATTATTGTGTTGTAGCGCATCGAAATCGCATCCTCGTGAGTCGAGTGGCGCTGCTCCTTGTATAAACCTCCCCGGCAACATAGCCCATGAGCGCCTACATGATTCAAAAAGTTATCCTTGTCCATTTAAAACGAAGGAAGACTACAATAGAGTTATGTGCGGAGGAAATGAACATAAGCGTCACGAGTATTCCTTTAAGAATGGTGAAGTCGTGATTTTTGTTGAGTAGAGAATCAAGGTACAATACCATGTTCCTCTTGGCACAAGAATCGGAAGAATCCAAAGAACCTACTCGTATGTCGCTATAGTCATAAACCTATGTTGAAACGTAATTTGTATAGCAAATATTGAAGCACTTACTTACGGTTGTAGGGCACCATTATGTACTCCCCGCCGCTCGAGCAAGCAATCCCATTTTTTGTAATTCTCGACGAGGATGCGCCTTGGTTGATTGTTTGCTCGGAGATCACGTGTGGGTCGAGGAAACCCACCGGTTCTTTGATTCGACGGCACGCTTCATAATGTATCTGTACATAAGCAATGAGTTATGATATTTATCGGTATCACGTGAGTGTAGAAATTGATTGCACACACTTACAATGTCCAGCATCGTAGAAGTAAGGCGTCGAGGGCAGTTAGGTTGTATAAGTCAAATAAGTCTTCGCCCACGACGGCGGCTGTGCTCGTGGAGAAAATGCTCCATCCCGTATGTGACGGTGATTCCAGTATGACCCCCCTTCGCTCCGGTCTTGCGCAAGTACCAATCATGCAAAGATTGACAAGCTACTCCTGAGCTCTTTAGTTCTGCGCCGGAGACCAACGGACTTCCGAGTGAGTATTTGACGGGGTTGGGAGGTACCTTAATGTTCTTCGATTTCGATTTCTCCTTAACGAGGCGGCTGAGGGACGTCTTCCCGTGAGACGCCTCAGGGACCGATATGGTGACACGCTTTTCTTGTCCCTTTGTCGTCTTCTCGACGGGAAGCGATGTGGCGGCCTTCTGAAGCTTTGGTTGAGGCGGACTCATCGAGGGTCCTATTGGAGAGGCAGGGTCCTCTCGATATCGCGTCACTGAAGGGTCCAGTGCGATGTCTTTCTTGGGCCATTGGATAAAAGTGTGTGTGGCATCCCCTATTGTTCTGATTTCTTTGTTCGGGGGAATCTCCAGCGGGATGGCCATGAAATTGTCATGGACCATGTCCACCGCACTCGGCGTAACCTCGCCACCGGGCACCGTGTTGCATCGCTTCTTCCCGGTATGGATACACCATACCCGCCCACCTTTCAATAGGAATCGACCCTACTATCCTCACTTGGAGCTTGCAGGGCGTCGGCTCCTACAAAAGCGTACACAATTAGCTAAGGCGTCCTATAGGTCTATCTTTGGAGCATTCCAGAGATGTACATTACCTCGATGCCGTCGATCGGTAATTGCATGTCGTCATGTCAAGAATTATGTGTGGACGCGACGCTACTCCCATGTCGAGCAGGACTTGCTCCCAAATTAACAGGGGCGGCTTGCGCCTGCATGAGTTGATTTACTTGGTTCTGCAAGTTTGTTATTTGTTCTTGAAATTGTGCAATAATCACATGTTCCAACCGAGCCGTCTTCGGTCCTGGATCTCTTCCTACTCCTATATGTGTCGGAGTTGTGTGGAATCCATCCTCCAAGGTACGTAAACCCCAACGCCGAAAGTGCGACCGGTGCTCCTTGTTTCCCGTGGTCGAGATGCGACATCCTTCTCCCCGCCTACTTCGAAGGAACCTTGGGAACATGCGGAAGTCAATGCTTCCTGCAAGAGAACATCACGTTATTGTAGACACCATGAAGTTATGGACTTATTAACAATTAAGTGGTTCGAGAAATTTACCAGACGCTGAGACACTGCCTCGTCTGCCGGGTTTGTCAGAGAGATGTTGCCCGAAGACGTGGCTGATGCCCTCGCTCTTAACCAGGATCGAGCGCGCTCGTCCGAGATCTCAGCAAACGGTCGTGCAGCAGTCTCGTCCTCCGCCGCCATCAAGCGTGGCTTTACCCGCGTACCCGGGTGCCGAGTCCGTGGGGGTGAGTGTTTTGTGCTCGATAGCTCGCGCGCCGCACTTTGCTCCCGAAATTCGGCCGTCGCCTTCATCTCGCACGGCGCCCCATGTATCCCGCGACAAAAATTGATACGCCGTGAAGGGCGTCCGACCCGTGTTCACGTATTCGTGACAAGCGTGCTCTTGAAGATCCTCCACGCGGGGACATCGCCAGCCGGCGCGCCATCGCACACGCGCTCGGGTCTGCCTTCAGGGAAAGTGAACGAGGCGTAAAGTTCAGATCCACAACTGGTTTCTCAGACATCCGCCGAGACTTCGTGATGGGGTGGTGATGGGGACCCGCTCCTTGCAAGTACCCATGAGACGGTCCGAATCTCGCAGCTTCTTTCTTGGGACTCGGCGGGATCCCGACGCCATCGACCTCCGTGATCGCCATGCGGCCCGAGGGCAATTTGGAGATTCCTCTGCCTTCTCGCCTGCGTACCACCTTGATCGGAGATCCAGACGCATTTGGCGACGTCGCTGATGGCGGCAAAGACGGTGCCTTTGCCATCTCGCTTACTTGCTATCTATATAAGTTACGTACACAATTATTACATAGTATATAATATATGGAAAATTGCACAAAAAATATAAACAAATATAATCAACGTTTGCCATCTCAGAGTAAAATAAAATAAATTGCCGTCAGTGTACCATAAGAATCATCACGGTTCCCAGGTTTACCCAGATTAGTCGGCACCCTAAGTATCGAGACTACCCACACCAACCTAGGTTAACCGGCATCTTGGTTTTTCAAGTCACCTAGGCTAACCCAAATTAGTCGGCACCGGGATACCCATGATACCTAGGCCAACCTAGTAAATCGGCACCGTCTTACTTCCATAGGTTTTCATCATTCGGCACTATGTGCAACTTTGTGTAGTATCTTCCAACTCCAAGCATAACACCAATATACTATAGATCAAGTACAATCAACAGGCCCACAACAATACACAGGTTATATGTTAAATTTATGATACGGTACCGCATCCGGTTGCCCATAAAATGATATATGTTACACCAACCTAACAAACCATTTTGGAACGCAACATTCTACTTTGTACAACCATGAAGGTAAATATATCATCCATCAAAAAGAGACAAATTAGGAGCTACAAACTAACAAAGATCACATATGGGCATGACCACTCAAGATTAGTCAACGACCCCCATTATCATATGTTGATGCTAATATATATAAAAAGAAAGAAACCCCTGTCAGATATCATGTATCATTTTTTTTCTGACATCAAAGTCCTAAAGCTCAAAGAAGAAAACATGACGCTTACAAAATTATTCACGCAATGAAATCATGGTGCATAAAGCCTACAGCTCGCCTCTTTCTTTGCATTATTCTAAGGGTCATCTGATATAAGTTCTCTTGACACAACCACGCTACCAACTAGACTGTACTGATGTTATTAAGAAAACATATATAGTACTAATATGATGTTGCAAATACTGTTTTGATGGCAATGTTTACTCTATGAAATGAACCTTTAAATATGGATCTTTGCTGGCGGATCTGAGAGGAGACCTAGCAGAAATCAAGAACTTTCTAAAGAAGATATGTCCAACTGAACCACTGATACCAGCCACGAAGGTAACAAATCTTGAGTCTACTTCTGCTAACCCTCTTGTTGATGTCGTGAATGAAGGAGTGGAGCCAGGAGAGTTGGAGTAACCCAAATCCTCCAGAACCCCAGATTGAATCCTAATGAGATAAATCTAGGGAACCAGTCTGGAGGGCAGCTGCCAGTTCAATTCGCTATTGAGCATAATACAACAATGCCAGCAATTCCCAATGAAATGAGGCCAACAACCTCAGCATTTCATCAAGGGCCGAGACAAGGCATTACCTCAAGCATCCCTGTCAGGTCTATTTCAATTTGGTCTTGATATTGAGGACACATCGTGGCGCGCGTGGGCGGGGCGGCACCGAGGTAAACCCTCGGGCTCTCACGGCAGAGAAGGGAGGCGGCGCTGGTCGGAGGCGGGGACGAAGGGAGGCGGCCCTGGTAAACCCTCACGGCAGAGAAGGGAGGCGGCGCTGGGAAACTCACCGGGTGCTCGGCAGGGGTGGGGGAGGCGGCGCTGGTCGGAGGTAGGGACGAAGGGAGGCGGCGCTGGTCGGAGGCAGGGACGAAGGGAGGCGGCGCTGGTCGGAGGCGGGGACGAAGGGAGGCGGCCCTGGTAAACCCTCACAGCAGAGAAGGGTGAAAAAAGCAGAGTGTGCACAACCGTTCGATGATAGAACAGACTTATATACATGGATATCACAGACGGTTCTATGATAGAACCGTCTGTGATAATACATCACAGACGGTTACATAAAGAAATCGTCTGTGATATTAACTATCACAGACGGTTCTATTATAGAACCGTCTGTGATAACTTAACAGAGAAGCCCTAGTTTTCATATCACAAACGGTTCCATAACCGAACCGTCGTACTTTAGATCAACGGCCCAGATTCATGTAAAAGTTCTGACCGTCCAAACGTTGCCATCCACATGGACCGTTGGATCTAAATCCAACCGTTAGAACCATCCTTGAACACTTAACAGAGAAACCCTAATTTTCATATCACAGACGGTTCTGTTACTAAACCGTCTGTGATATTTCATATCACAGACGGTTCTGTTAATGAACCGTCTATGATGTGAACACACACATATGTATAACCGTCGTTCTTTAGATGGACGGCCCAGATTCGCTGTAAACTATTTTTGAGAATCGTCCGAGAAGGATTATTTGTTAACTGAAAAATGCAATTAAATTCAAAAATGCATAACTTTTTCGCTGTAAACTATTTTTGAGTGAATCCAATTTTGTTGGATTCTTCTATTAATTAGTGAGCTAAATGTGAAAATTTTACTTATGCATTTTACTTTTGCTCATTTCAAGGCTTTAAAAAATTATTTTTGGACCGAAAAGGCGACTAGAGGGGGGTGAATAGGAGCACGCTCACTTTTTCTCAAATTATGAATTCAACACAATTTCACTCCAATAGCTATTTGAGAGCTATGAAGATCAATGTACCAGTACAGTGGAAGACTAGTATTGAATCCAATAAAATCCCCTAAGCAAAATAACAAAATCAACTAAGGTTACAAAATCTCAAACGCACGGGCGGTCTGACCTCTGGACCCAGCCGGTTGGACCGATTGCCGGGCGGTCTGACCGCTGTTGTGCTGGCGGTCGGACCGCTCCTAAATCAGTCTGACCGGTGATGACGGGCGGTCGGACCGCCGACTCGAGCAATGATCTGAAACAATAAAATCACCGATGACGGTTGCAATTAGGTGAAACTTTTGATTCTCAACTCCAATCTTTATGAAACTTTGCATACACCTTCTCTATGCTATTGAGGACCTATTCCAATCGAATATTATGATAATTCTTGGATAGATCCTAAGCAATTGCCAATTGAATAACAGAAGGTCTAAAACCGGGCAAGAGCGAAAACTTGATCATAATGCTTGTTCGTGAGAGATTGATGATCAAGATGATGCTAGATAGATTCACACATATCACAGCAAGCTAATTCACATGAAAGAATCAATCACAAACTTGCGGATCAAAGAAAGCCCTAAAATCACGAAATTGAAAGCAAGAACGAAAAAAGACTTATCTCAAGCAAACCTTGCATAGATTAAACACGTGATCGTTGCTGGATTACACCCATACCATCATGGATCAGTGGTCAATCCAAGATCACGAAATTCTCCTCAAACCATGAAAAGCCCTAGCCTCCACCTCAACTCCCCCTAAGCCAATTAGGGTTTGAAAGCGACAAAAGAGGTGAAAAACAGCAAGAGAGAGAGGGGTGCAGCCACCACCTCCTTCTATTTATAGTGGAGGCCTAGAACTCTCTAGGGTTTGACTTAATTGGGCTCCCGTTAAGGCCCACTAACAAACGGGTCACACACGCACGCTTTGCAAAGCGCCGTCTTTAACCTTTTGACCTAAACCGCTTCACCATGCGCCATGGATTTGCCAATAGGTCACCCTTGTCCATCTTGTGACACGCTTGAGTCGTTGACTCAACCGCATCGCCGATCGCTCGACCTCAACTCTCCAAGTCTAGTCCCGATCCTCCTCGCCGCTGACCGTCGTTGACCACCAAGCAACTGCACAACCACGCATAAGCAAACACGAATTCGGGAACAAGTTCTTCACAACTTGACCCATGTTAGTCAAAACATGCATCATGCAAACCATATGCAACGATACCAATGACTTTGACCTAACAAAACAACATCGCCACGAAGTTGGCCGACGTTCAAGTAGAAACCGGTCTGACCGCTCCAGGTGAGCCGGTCGGACCGCCCTTGGCGGTCGGACCGCTCCCCGTGAGCGGCCGACCGCCTGGGACTTAGCCAAATTCAACCTCGAAAATCCGAAACCTCTGGAAACTTTAAACCAATAGAACTTCTTCTTCGAGACTCCAAAATTATGAGACCAAGTGCATTGGGATCCCCTCACTTGCCTACAACACCTATTTTTGGCCCACTGTTTTAACCACTTTTAGGTCATCACGTCCGACCGCCCCTGTAATACTCCTGAAATGGATCGGTAGAAAGAAAGAGGTCGGAGAGAGCGAAAGAAAGTGTTTTCAGCGGAAAATTCCTTTCGTCGGGGGGGTATTCGTTAATATCAGGCAACCTGGGCCGCAGTCACGACCAGAGGCCCATTAGTGGGCCGGCCACCCCATCTAGGGGCGGCCAAGGGGAACACCCTTTCCCCCAAACCCTATTCCTCCCCTTTTCCCCAAGCCGCCTCTCCTCCCCTTGTGCCGCCTCCCTTCCTCCCTCCTCCTAGGCGCCTCCCTCTCCATTGGTGGCTGCCATTGAGATCCCCGAGCTGCACCCCGCCTTCCAAGTGTTCTTCTTGGTTCTTCCTCCGCCGGGCGATTTCCTTCCAATCGGGTTCGTGGAGTTGGAGCTGGCCAAAGGAGGAGAGGGGAAGGCTTTGGGAAGTTGTTCCTCGTCGTTCTTCGGGTCTACAAGGGTAACGAGAGACCCCATCGCTGTTTGATTGCGTTAGAGTTGTCGATTCCATGTTTTTGGTAGTATCGTGTAATTTCTGTTAGTAGATCGGTTCTGTACAGTAGGTTGCAACTCGGTTTTGGGTGCCTTAGAGGCAGAATTGGATGATTTAGCCTTCTAGAGTTTTGTTCCTTATTTCATTAGCTTTCTTTTTGCACCTGGATCACAAATTTTCACCCAGTAGATTAAAAGTTATGGCTGTTTTACTACGCGTTGGTCTGTCTGTCAAAACTGATGGGTATAGTCGGTTGCACCTAGGTTTTGATCTAGTTAGATTCAGAATCAGGTCGGCCACCCAAATAGGTTTTTGAAGATAATTTCACCATGTTTCCAGACTGATAAAAATCACTTTATTTGGATCAGTGGTTTAAAAGTTAGAGCATTTTCTTTAGGGCTGTTCAGATTTCTGGGCAGACTGCAGTTGTAGTTTTTCAATGGATGGTTAGACCTCTGTAATGGCCGAATTAGAGTTTACCATCAACTAGAGTTTTATAGCCAGTTAAGTTAAGAAAATTTGTGCACTGGTTTCAGGTCTTTTGGACTTACGGTTTTTTATTGGTGAATTTTCTAGTAAAACTGCCAGATTAGGGATAATTGAAATGGTTGGGTAAATTGATCAAATTGAACTTTTATTTGGTTAGTTTGGCTAGAAGATTGAGGGAGGACACGTGTAGCATTGCCATATTCGTTGCCCTCATTTCGATTATATTTTATTGTAGGCGGTGAAGCGGTGAGTGGAGGGGTATCACAATTACCTCCCAACCCGTTCTGTGTAGCAAGGCAAGTAATTTGTATTCAATGTTTGATGTCATGTATGATGTGTGAATGAATGTTTACATTTGTTCGTATGTGTAGATGAATGCCATGTGTTCTTTTCATTTATGAGTACTATTCCATATTGACATGTGATCATCATGACATGCATTCATTATTTTGGTAAGACCCATCAATTCCAAAGATGGGCACTTGAAATCCCATCAATTCCAAGATGGGTGCGTGAGTCCACCATTCCAATGTGGGCCCGTTACGTGAGTCCACCATTCCAATGTGGGCCACGTTGGACGATCGTATGAAACGCTCTTCATACGAATACTTTAAGTGAACACCGACGGTGCTTCACTCGCTATACCCAGATATGCTACAATATGTCCATTTCCTTCAATGCACCATTCCACTTCATCCATTCATACATTCGCTTCAAGATATGTTCAAATTGTGTTTGAGATATATGGCTCATTGTATGTTTGATTGTTACATACAGTTACTTGCTGAGTCTATTGGCTCATTCTTGCTTTATTGTCTTATTTAGGTAAATGACAAGGAAGAATGATCTTGTGGAGGGTAGTTCATCACGATGCACTCACATTCATTTATCAAACAATTTGAGGACTTTTATTATCATTGATTATGATTTGTGTTGCATTGTAATAAGCCAACATGGCCTTGTTTACTTATCTTGTCAATCTGCTTACTTCCATTTCGTTGATTAAGAATTGAGGATGAATGCTTGTTTCCATACATTCTTAATACTTGCTTCATAATATCATGCGATTTGATGTTATTCCTTTGAAGAGTAGTGTTTGTAGGTGACATCTTGACTTCCCTATAGTCAGGGTGTTACAGTTGGTATCAGAGCGGGCTTCAGGTCCGTGGTAACAATATTAAAATGACACACTGTGCACAATAGGAAGGGTTGGGTAAACCATTGTTTTTCCGCAATTGCTTGGTTTTGTCCCAATTAATTTGTTTATCAGTTCGTTGAGCTATGTATTTGATTTTCTTTACGTTGTGTTGTTCATAGATGGCTAGAGGTAGAGGCCGTGGTCGTGGTCGTCCACCGACCCGTAATGGTGGTCGTGGCCGCGGTCCGGCAGCTACATCGTCTTCGTCTGAAGGGTTGGTGGTCTTTGCATCGAGGAGATTGCCTCACCGCGCCTCGGTTCTTGAGCCACCGCCGCAACCGCGATCTCATTCGCACCTTAATAAGGAGAATCAACAACTCCGCCAACAATTGCAGCGCCATTCTGCCGCCGCACCGGTGGCGGAACACGTTGTTCTTCTTTGCTCCACCCGAGGCTAGGATGAGCCTCGTGAGTGGATGTCGCCGTCTCGACACTTTTGACGGAGCAGTACACCGTTCAGCCGCGGATCGGTTGAGGTACATGGAGCGTCGCTTGAGCCTTAGAGTCGGCATCCGCGCGAAGGCGCGATTTGTGGCCTTTCAGCTGAAGGGCCAGACCGACATCTGGTGGGAAGGGGTCCTGTCTTCCAGGACGCCAGCGCAGGGTCTTGTTACTTGGGAGGTTTTTGTGGAGAGGTTCCGGACACAGTTTTATCCTGACTCCTTCATTGAGAAGATGGAGCAATCACTCGACCTTTGTGCAAGGAAAATGTCAGATATCGAGTATGAGGCGGATTTAACAACTGTGCGCTTTGTCCCACCGTGGCAAGTGATGACAAAGAGAAGGCTAAGAGGTTCCGGCGGGGCCTCAATCAGGAGTATCGCCAGATTCTGGGAGCCACAGGTCTACGTGACTTTAGTTCGGTGGTTGAGCAGGCTAGAGGGATGGAGTTGGAAAGAGCTCCTTCATCGCAAGGGCATGTTGCTAGTGGTTACTGTTGTTATCGTGGATCAGGCAAGGCGAGCGGAGTTTCGTGGAGGTGGTGGGTCTTTTCAATGACCATTGCTAAGAGGTTTCACAAGAACCAACCCTCCGTCCCTGCTCAAAGATGGCGCCTTCTTCTTCTACGCCACGTTCTTCATCTTCGCCTACACGATTGCCCTGCTCCTGTCGGGGCATGAAGTGTTTTCGGTGTGGTGACGGGCATCGAGCTTCAGAATGTTCCTTCAAGGGAACATGCCAGCAGTGTGGTCGAGAGGGCCACAAGTCCTCAGTGTGCAAGCAAAATCCAGCTAGTATCATCAAATGGGAAGCCGTCCCAGCAGCTTCTTCCTCCAGCTTCCACAGAGGTTCGATTCAGACTGACAGCGGCCTTCGCACCACAAGTACCCTCCAAAGATGGGGTCCACTGCAGCTTTCACTCCGCGCCTCTGCGCAGGTTCTATTGAATCCCGCACCATCCGCCCCTCCGCTGCTTGTTCCTCCAATATTTGTTTCCAGCTTTCCGACGCAGAGTGTTGGTGCGTCTTACAGACCGTGCATCGGGGTTTACGCCATGCCCACCCCGAGACCTTGGGACGCCCCGATGTGGTGACAGTACTTTACTTGTTGATTCGCATGATGCCTTTGTACTTTGCTTTGATTCGGGGCTACTTACTCGCTCGTGTCTTTGGAGTTTGTTAGAAAAGTGGGTTTGAGTTTTCACTTATATCCGAGTCGGTGGTAGTCGGCTCCCGGAGGACTTATTTCTAGCTCTACCGTCTGTCCCGTTGTTCTATTCTCGATAGATGATGAGGTTTTCACTGCGAATCTTATGGTTATTCAATTGGCACCATTCGATGTTATCCTCGGTATGGACCGTTATTCCAATACCGTGCCAAGATTTGTTGTTTCGGAAGACGGTGACCTTGCTAGCTCCTTCCTGAAGAATCGGTATTCCGAGGCAGCGCACCATCCGATTCAAGATTTGTATTGCTAATCTATTCCTAGCCGTCGGGCATCGACCATCGGATTACTTTGCTCCTCAATGAAAAGACCGATTCTTTGCAACAGTATTGAGGAGATTCCAGCCAGTGAAGGAGTTTTCCGATGTCTTTCCTATAGAACTTCCTAATGCCTCCGGTGAGGAAAGTGGAGTTCGGATTGATCTTGTTCCGAACTCGGCCGTTGTCCAAGTCTCCTTACCTTTTGGCTCGGCCATTTCAGAAGAATTGAAGAAACAATTGACGACCTGCTGTCCAAAGGTATGATTCAATGAGCGTTCGCCTTGGGGAGCGCTGTTCTCTTTATTAAGAAGAAAGATGGCAATGGCGATGTGCATAGATTATCGGGCGCTTAATCAAAGCGACGGTGAAGAACAAATATCCTTTGCCTCGCATTGATGACCTTTTCGATCGCTTGAAAGGAGCTAAGATATTTTCTAAGATTGATCTCCATCGGGTTATAATCGATTCGAGTTCGTGAGCGTGATATTGAGAAAACGGCTTTCTACGAGGTATGGTCATTATGAGTATAAAGTTATGTCTTTTGGACTAACGAATGCTCTGCAGCTTTCATGGAAGCCATGAATGATTATGTCGCATCAATACCTTGATGATTTCGTTGTGGTATTCATAGATGATATCTTGATTTATTCCAAGACAGAGGAGGATCACACCCACCATTTGCGGTTGGTACTTGAAACTTTAAGAGAGAATCAATTCTATGCCAAGTCAAGAAATGTGAGTTCGGATTTACGAAGTTGGATTTTTGGGTCATGTTATTAATCGAAGGGTATTTCATTGATCCTAGTAAGATTTCGACGGTGGTTGAGTGGAAGAGACCAACCAATGTTAAAGAAGTAAGGAGTTTTACGGGTTTAGTGGCTATTACGGCGTTTTGTGGAGGGTTTTTCAACCATTGCTAAACCAATGTCCCAGATTGACACGAAAGGTGTTAGGTTCCAGTGGTCCGACGCTTGTGGCGCAGCTTTTGCTCTTTGAAAGATAGATTAGTGATCGCTCCAATTCTTACTCTTCACGAGCACAGGAAGAGATTCACTATCTATTCGATCGTCCATAGTTGGACTTGGTTGTGTACTCATGCAGATGGTAAAGTGATTGCATATGCATCGAGACACCAAGAAGCATGAATGTAATTATCCCACCCATGATCTAGAGCTTGTCGCGGTGATTCATGCTTTGAAGATCTGGCGTCATTATTTGTATGGCGAATCTTGTGATGTGTTCACCCACCACAAGAGCCCGAAATACATCTTTACCTGTAGGACTTGAACTTGAGACAGAGGAGATGGCTAGAGTTGATCAAAGACTATGATCTTACTATTCAAGACCATCCCTAAGGCTAATGTGGTAGCCGATGCCTTGAGTCGCAAGGCGACACCTCCTATCCTCGCTTGTCTTATTGCGACTTTGAGCGTATGGATATTTCTTTACGCTGCGGGTACCGCATGCATCGAGACTCGCTTGATTTTAGAGTCGACCCTTCCGGATCGGTGCGAGTAGCACAACAAAGAAGATCGATGTTCCAACGAGTGAGGAAGCGCTATACCGAGGGCAAGCGAGGTCACCGGTGTAGACAAATTTGATTCTTTGCGATTTAAAGGGCGCCTTTGTGTGCCACAGAGTCTCAAGTAAAATTGGAAATTTTGAAAGAGGCCCATCGATTTTATACCGTACATCCCGGGAGACCAAGATGTACAAAGATTTAAAGAAAAGTTTCGTGGAAACGGATGAAAATTGATATCGCCAAGATGTGGCTTCATGTGGGGTGTGCCCGGTGGTCAAGGTGAGCACAAGCGACCAGCAGGATCATTGCAACCCTTGGAGGTACCGGTTTGGCCATGGGACGATATATCTATGGATTTTGTGGTTGGTTTACCTCGCACTCAGCGAGAAAGGATGCTATTTGGGTAATTGTGGACCGGTTCAAGAAGTCCGCACATTTCATTCCTATTCGTACAACCAATTCGGCAAGCTATTTGGCTCCTCTTTATGTACGAAATTGTGCGTTTGCACGGAGTGCCAAAGACCATTGTTTCGACCGAGACGCCAAGTTTGTTTCTAAATTCAGGAAAGTTTGCGAGTGCCTTGGGCACACAACTCCGTCTTAGCACGACCTTTCATCCCAGACAGATGGACGATCGAGCGCACTATTCTGACTTTAGAAGACATGCTCAGTGTTGTGTTTTATCCTCGAAAGGTAATTGGGAAGAGCATTTAGCCTTGGCGAGTTTGCTTATAACAACAGATTATCATTCCAAGATTCGAGCCGCACCATACGAGGTTCTCTATGGGCGTAAGTGCAGTCCCGTTGTCTTTGGGATGAGGTTGGAGAGCGGGCGATCTTGGGTCCCGTGGGTTCAGCAGACAGATGGCTAGAGTGGCGAGAGGTTAGGCGAATTTGTTGGTCGCCTGAGCCGATGTAAGAGCTACGCCGATGTCGAAGGCGAGATTTGGAATTCAAGGTGGGAAACAAGTTCTGTTGAGAGTATCGCCATCTAAAGGCGTAGTGCGTTTCGGCACCAAAGGAAAGCTTAGTCCAAGGTATGTTGGACCCTTCCCAATCGTGGCACGAATTGGGAAGCTAGATTATCGTTTGGACCTTCCTGATTCTATGAGTGGGGTTCACAACGTGTTCCATGTTTCGATGCTTAGAAAGTTTCTGAGAGACCCAGATCATGTCATTCCTTTGGAGCCTTTGATTGTCGTGCAAGACCTTACCTTCGAGTCCCGGCCAGTGAAGATATTGGAAGAATCAGAACGGGTTC
Organism: Hsuehochloa calcarea; assembly: GCA_036346395.1. Taxonomy (NCBI): domain Eukaryota; kingdom Viridiplantae; phylum Streptophyta; class Magnoliopsida; order Poales; family Poaceae; genus Hsuehochloa; species Hsuehochloa calcarea. The sequence continues at coordinate 144,184 of JAYEVG010000065.1, read as the reverse complement.
TGAGGAATAAGACCCTGAAGTATGTCAAAGTTCTTTGGTCGCATCAGACTGAGAGAGAGGCCACTTGGGAGTTGGAGTCCCGCTTGAGAGAGCAATACCCCGACTTGTTCGTTCAAGGTAAATTGTTTAAGTTGTAATTTCCAGTATTTATTTCTTTCCGTTGATCGTTGGTTAGATTCGAGGTCTAATCTCGTAAGGGGGTAGACCGTAATACTCCTAAATGGATCGGTAGAAAGAAAGAGGTCGGAGAGAGCGAAAGAAAGTGTTTTCAGCGGAAAATTCCTTTCGTCGGGGGTATTCGTTAATATCAGTAACCCGGGCCGCGAGTCGCGACCAGAGGCCCATTAGTGGGCCGCCAGCCCATCTAGGGGCCGCCAAGGGGGAACACCCTTTTCCCCCCAAACCCTATTCCCTCCCCCTTTTCCCCCCAAGCCGCCTCTCCTCCCCCTTGTGCCGCCCCCTCCCTTCCTCCCCTCCTCCTAGGCGCCTCCCTCTCCATTGGTGGCTGCCATTGGAGATCCCCGGAGCTGCACCCCCGGCCTTCCAAGTGTTCTTCTTCGGTTCTTCCTCCGCCGGGCGATTTCCTTCCAATCGGGTTCGTGGAGTTGGAGCTGGCCAAAGGAGGAGAGGGGAAGGCTTTGGGAAGTTGTTCCTCGTCGTTCTTCGGGTCTACAAGGGTAACGAGAGACCCCATCGCTGTTTGATTGCGTTAGAGTTGTCGATTCCATGTTTTTGGTAGTATCGTGTAATTTCTGTTAGTAGATCGGTTCTGTACAGTAGGTTGCAACTCGGTTTTGGGTGCCTTAGAGGCAGAATTGGATGATTTCGCCTTCTAGAGTTTTGTTCCTTATTTCATTAGCTTTCTTTTGGCACCTGGATCACAAATTTTCACCCAGTAGATTAAAAGTTATGGCTGTTTTACTACGCGTTGGTCTGTCTGTCAAAACTGATGGGTATAGTCGGTTGCACCTAGGTTTTGATCTAGTTAGAGTCAGAATCAGGTCGGCAACCCAAATAGGTTTTTGAAGATAATTTCACCATGTTTCCAGACTGATAAAAATCACTTTATTTGGATCAGTGGTTTAAAAGTTAGAGCATTTTCTTTAGGGCTGTTCAGATTTCTGGGCAGACTGCAGTTGTAGTTTTTCAATGGATGGTTAGACCTCTGTAATGGCCGAATTAGAGTTTACCATCAACTAGAGTTTTGTAGCCAGTTAAGTTAAGAAAATTTGTGCACTGGTTTCAGGTCTTTTGGACTTACGGTTTTTTATTGGTGAATTTTCTAGTAAAACTGCCAGATTAGGGATAATTGAAATGGTTGGGTAAATTGATCAAATTGAACTTTTATTTGGTTAGTTTGGCTAGAAGATTGAGGGAGGACACGTGTAGCATTGCCATATTCGTTGCCCTCATTTCGATTATATTTTATTGTAGGCGGTGAAGCGGTGAGTGGAGGGGTATCACAATTACCTCCCAACCCGTTGCAGCGCGGCAGGCAAGTAATTTGTATTCAATGTTTGATGTCATGTATGATGTGTGAATGAATGTTTACATTTGTTCGTATGTGTAGATGAATGCCATGTGTTCTTTTCATTTATGAGTACTATTCCATATTGACATGTGATCATCATGACATGCATTCATTATTTTGGTAAGACCCACAATTCAAAGATGGGCACTTGAAATCCCATCAATTCCAAGATGGGTGCGTGAGTCCACCATTCCAATGTGGGCCACGTTACGTGAGTCCACCATTCCAATGTGGGCCACGTTGGACGATCGTATGAAACGTTCTTCATATCGAATACTTTAAGTGAACACCGACGGTGCTTCACTCGCTATATCGATATATGCTACAATATGTCCATTTCCTTCAATGCACCATTCCACTTCATCCATTCATACATTCGTTTCCAGTATATGTTCAAATTGTGTTTGAGATATATGGCTCATTGTATGTTTGATTGTTACATACAGTTACTTGCTGAGTCTATTGGCTCATTCTTGCTTTATTGTCTTATTTAGGTAAATGACAAGGAAGAATGATCTTGTGGAGGGTAGTTCATCACGATGCACTCACATTCATTTATCAAACAATTTGAGGACTTTTATTATCATTGATTATGATTTGTGTTGCATTGTAATAAGCCAACATGGCCTTGTTTACTTATCTTCTTTGACTGCTTACTTCCATTTCGTTGATTAAGAATTGAGGATGAATGCTTGTTTCCATACATTCTTAATACTTGCTTCATAATATCATGCGATTTGATGTTATTCCTTTGAAGAGTAGTGTTTGTAGGTGACATCTTGACTTCCCTATAGTCAGGGTGTTCATCTCATGAACACCGTAAACACCATTGCCAATTGTCACATCATCCTAAGATTTGGAGCATATTCCCATGATATCCACAATTGTACAAAGTGCATCATAGCTCAAAATGAGATGAATCCAATTGGGTTGTTCATCTCATGAGGTGCTTGATTCACTGTATCATAGCTCCAGATGAGGTGTTTAATTTTCTCATATATAACTTTTGCATTACAAGTCTGATAAACCGGGGTCTCACACGACCGACCGAGGCAAATTGACCGATTTAGCACTGGCCCATAACACGTGACGCGTTTCCATGTTAACATCAAATTAATTACAGTGGAATATATACATGCTTAATTGAAATACAGTCCTTCATATATAGCTAGCTTCCTCACTGGGTTCTTCCACCAGTCTGATGCCGTCTCCGAAAGGAGGCAACTCGTCAAATTGATTGTACTCTTCCTCATCCACGACATTCTCAACTCCGACAATCCTTCTTTTCCCATGAAGAACTACGTGGCGGTTCTTATTTGCTGGGTCCGTTACATAAAAAACTTGAACTACTTGCTTAGCGAGTACGAATGGTTCGTCCTTGTATCCGACACGTTTGAGGTCCACAGTAGTGATACCGTACTTGTCGACCTTCACGCCCTGCGGAAGTTTAACCCAGTGACATCGAAACAGGGGGATCTTGAAAAGTACATAGTTGAGCTCCCAAATCTCCTCTACGAACCCATAGTACGAGTTCAACCCGCGTGCCCCGCGATATTGAACCCTCGTGAAATGCATCTATCACGAACACCATTGCTCGGATCAGGCTCTTCATATCCCGAGTGCCGTATAAAGCGTGTACCCATTTATGTCGATCCTTGCCATGTCACAATTGTAAATTTTGGTCCTTTGGCCAACCATAGCGCGCTTCATCACTTGATGCCCTCCCGGTGAATCGCATCTTTAACCATTCGTTGAGCCGAGCGGTTGTGCTCTCGTTATCAAACCTCCGACCGGTGCGGATTACATTGGCGTAACATGTCTTTGTGCTCGTCGACGTACGGGGACACTTGGGTCATGTGTTGCAAGACCGTGAAATGGGCCTACGCGTATGTATCTAGATTGGGAGTGATTGCTTTTCTCCCGATGGTCCCGATACCCTCCAGTCTCCCCTCGTGACGAGATAGAGGCACGCCTATCGGTTCCACCTGAGCCATGTAGTCCACGCAGAACTCAATGACCTCTTCGGTTGCATAACCATCGATGATACTGCCCTCTGGCCGAGATCGATTCCGTACGTAGGACTTCAGAATTCCCATGTATCTCTCGAAAGGGTACATATGACGTAGGAACACAGGGCCGCATATCTTATCTCTTTCACAAGGTGAACAATGAGATGTACCATGATATCAAAAAAAGACAGAGGGAAATACATCTCAAGATGACATAGAGTCGTCACCACCTCGGCCTGCAGAGCGTCGAGTCCTTCGGGATCGATGACCTTCTAAGCAATTGAGTTAAAGAAATAACACAGCCTAAAGATTGCCACTCAGACCTTGTTTGGCAAGATACTCCTAATTGCAACAGGAAGCATCTGTGTTATCAGCACATGACAATCATGAGACTTCATACCAATTAATTTCAAATCTTTCATGAAAACAAGTTTCTTAATATTGGCGGAGTAACCGGACGGAACTTTCACACCATGCAAACTTTGACACAGTTCATTTCTCTCGGCCTTGGACAAAGTGTAGCAAGTCGGGGAAGGTACGTTAAATCCTTTATCAGTCTCTTTCGGTGCTAACTCGGATCTTATGTTCATATCAACCAAGTCACACCGTGCGTTAACGCCGTCTTTTGTTTTGCCAGTAATGTTCAGTAAGAGACCAATCAAGCTATCACATACATTCTTCTCTACGTGCATGACGTCGATGCAGTGGCGAACTTCTAAGTGCTCCCAATAAGGCAAGTCCCAAAAAATTGACCGCTTCTTCCAGATATTTTTCTGAGGGGTCCTTAATTTACCTCCCTTTCCAAGCACAACATCGATATCCTTAACCATATCATAGACCTCTTTCCCACTAGAATCCCTTGGAGCTGAACCGTCCTCCTTATTTCCGTCGAATTGTTTCTTCATCTTGCGGTATGGGTGAATCCTGGGAAGGAACCTACGGTGACGCATATACACTGTTTTACGTGAGTTGTTTAGCCATACACTCTCGGTACCATCTATGCAGTGCGGACAGGCTTTGGCTCCTTTTGTACTGAACCCCGACAGGTTACCAAGGGTAGGAAAATCATTGATGGTGCAGAATAACATGGCGCGTAAAGTGAAGTTCTCTCGTTTGTACGCGTCCCATACTTGTACCCCTTCGTTCCAAAGTGTCACAAGATCTTCCAGCAATGGTGCTAGGTACACATCAATATCGTTCCCAGGTTGCTTTGGCCCTTGGATAAGTAGTGTCATCAAAATGTATTTCCGCTTCATACACAGCCAAGGAGGAAGGTTGTACATACATAGATTCACGGGCTAGGTGCTATGTCGGCTGCTCATGTTACCGAAAGGATTCATTCCGTCCGTACTCAACCCTAACCTTATGTTTCTCGGTTCCGCACCGAACTCTTCGAAGCTCCGATCGAAGTTTCTCCAATGGGCAGAATCAGCAGGGTGTCTGAGCTTCCCATCTTTCTTACGCTCCTCCGAGTGCCAACGCATCAATCTTGCCTCCTTTCGGTTCGCAAATAAACGCTTCAAACGTGGGATCACAGGCAGATACCACAACATCTTAGCAGGAGGTCCTTGCTTTGCTTTAGCAGTATTCTTCCGCTTGTATCGGGATGCTCTGCACATGGGACATGCATGCATGTCTGCATACTCTTTACGGTAGAGGATACAATCGTTCGGACATGCATGTATTCTTTCTACTTCCATTCCCAATGGACAAAGAACCTTCTTAGCTTGGTAGGTCGTGCTGGGCAACACGTTTCCCTCCGAAGGATGTCAGCTAAGAGACCTAACAACGCCGTAAAACTCTTGTCGGACCAACCATTGCTTGCCTTCAATTTCAGCAGTTCAAGCACGGTTGACAACCTTGTGTATTCCGGCTTGTAGCCCGGGAACAAAGGTTTCCCCAAGTCCTCCATTAAGCCCTCGAATTTACAAAACTCTCTCTCACCGTAGTTCCCTTCTGCATCGCGTAGCATCTGATCCAGATTGTCATCATGCGATCTATCCTCATCAAAAGCACATTCCATACCCTGCATATCGTTGACTTCCTCGGCGATGTCGTCATTACTAACTTCCGATATAATCTGCTCTTCACCGTGACTGCTCCAACATGTATATCCTTTTTTGAAACCTCTTCGTATTAGGTGAGCTTCGATCTGCGCCGGGTTGTTAAACATTTTCATATTACCGCAATCAATGCATGGATAGTACATATATTTTATCTCTTTCTTCAACATAGCCTGCTCGGCGGCTCTTCTAAAAGCAAACACGCCATTAATATACTCTTCACTCACACGGTTATCAATGTACATCCAGTTTCGGTCCATCTACACGTATACGCACATAACAAATTAATTAGTGTTAAATTATATATTAATAAACCGCAAGTACCCTTCATAATGACCAAACACATTAGTGATTACTCTATAGCAAATATAAAGGGTTACAGATCGTTACACATTAGTGATTAGTCTGGAGTAAAAATAAAGGGTTACAAATCGATCGTTACCCTTCTCTCCAAAGTGGCGCAATGTGGGAGGAGGCAGCAGAGGTGCCGCAATGGGCCGGGGGAGGAGGAGGCAGGGGTAACAGCTCAAAATGGGAGAGGAGGAGGTAGGGGTAACAGCTCAAAATGGGGGAGGACGCAGCAGCAGGAGGGTGGCGGCGGTTCAAATGGAATTAATAGAAATGGGGACTGTCGGCAGCGCCTACTTATAATGCTAATATATCACAGACGGTTCTTTTAAATAACCGTCTGTGAAAGCCCCGTATCACAGACGGTTCTTTAAAAGAACCGTCTGTGATAGTCTTGTATCACAGACGGTTAGTTATACGAACCGTCTGTGATACTTCACAGACATTTCGTATAACGAACCGTCTGTGATACAAATATTATCACAGACGGTTCGTTAACGAACCGTCTGTGATGAGAAGAGTATCACAGACGGTTCGTGTAAAGAACCGTCTGCGAAGTATCACAGATGGTTCGTGTAAAGAACCGTGTGTGATACTTATATATCACAGACGGTTAACGAAGAACCGTCTGTGATAATTTTATCATGGGGTGTCTAGTATAGCATGTTTTGTAGTAGTGAGAACTACATTGGCAAGGGTTTGGGAGCTATAACACGATTTTTTAAAAAATAATATTAATTTTTAAAAAATTACAAAAAAATAGTCAATTTTTTTTACAAGACTAGGCTATTGTCACTATTTGGAATGACTACAGTAGCCTATCACCATTCCAAATGGCGATAATAACCTACTCTCCGTCGTTAGTTGAATTGGTGACAGAGTTCATAAATTTTTAATATTAAAATTTAGAAAACTATCATTTCAAATGGTGATAGGGATCTTGCAAGTCCATGTCGCCATTCCAAATGATGACATAATCTACCCTATAAAAGACCCTTAAATTCTAGCATAACTCACTTTTATTCAGAAAAAAAGATAAAGACAGAAGGGAAGGGAGAGGAGCAAACAGTAGTAGAGGGTGGAGAGAAGCTAGCAAAGCGCTCTCCGTCCCGTCATCTACCTTTCATGTAATTTTTCTACCAAATGGATTATATAGTTTGAGATGTACAGTTACATAGTGTAGTATGTTATACATAATCCTTTTCGGTAGGTAGTTTAGTTTTATATATGTGGCTAATCGTGGAAATTTTATTTACGGTATAGTACGTCAAATATGTCGGACGCCACCAACTTCAAAATTTACTACAGTCATGGGACTATTCTTGAGGGTCCCAAGAGGATTAATTTGTGTTATCTGCAATCGGTGACCGTGGCCCTAACAAGACCAGAGTAGCGTACATGGGGCACGATGATGCGGTGGTTGTTCCACTCGTTCGATTTGGACCATATTGTGTATGATATGAGATTGAGTTGTCTTGCCAACCGAGCACCATAGGGCATATATTGAGAGTTAGTGCAGCTCAAAGGAACAAGGTTGTGGCAATCATATGTACGCTGGGCGAGGTAGCAAGGGTGGGATTTGGTTCTTTTGGCCCAAGCATATGCCAAGGCAACTCCTGCATTGACGGTTGAACAAGATGGGGGGTGGTGATGCTAAAGAAGAAGTCGGGGACTCCAACCATAGCGCGACGCACACAATAGCTACAATAGCTAATCCTGTCGATAAAGACCCTGTTGAAGGAGCTCCTTCAGTCAGTCAAGCTAGTGGGCTTGCTGAATAGGATGAGGAGCTGGAAGCTCTAGTGCAAATGATGGATCTCGAAGACCAGTACTACATGGCATTGTCAGAAGATGAAGAATCCGACGACAAGGATACTATGGACCAGTAGGCGGTTCCATCCGAGTGGAACACAAACCAGTTCGACAAACCTTGTCGTTAACAAAGGCTCCCGTGTGCCGTGGGAGTACTACTAGAGTGAGGTCAGGCAAGGAGCTATGTACAGATGCAAGAAGGCCATGCAGGAGGCTGTCAAATTCTGGGCCTTATCGGTGCGGTGTACATTCACAGTCGTCAAGTCTAACCCAAGATACTATGACATGAAGTGAGACAAAGAGGGATGCCCTTAGCAAGTGCACGCATGTCAGCCTAAGTGAGACACCTCCCAAAAATACTCTATAGTGGCCCCTCACACATGTCGTCGCTGAGTCAGTGCAGTCCCACATGAACCTGTCATCAGGCTTCATAGCGAACCTCATTACGGTGAGAACGTGGATAATCTAGATTTGAGCCACGATCCATCATTAGAGCGATCGAGGCAAGGTTCCAGCACACAATCAGCTATGCCAAGACGTGGAGGGCAAAACAGAAGGCATTGAAATCAAGATTTTGTACGCTCGAGGACTCCCATCACAACCTCCCTGGGCTACTCCGAGTCATAGAATACAAGAATCCTGACACTCATGTCGATATTCAATATTCCACACATCCGAAGTGGCCCAATAAGAGGGTATTGAAGCGAGCATTCTACACCTTTGATCCATGCATCAACGCATTCTAGCACTGCCGTCCAATCTTGTGCGTGGATTGAACATTCCTGACTGGAAAGGACAAGGGCCAGATACTAACTGCAGTAGCGATTGATAGGAACAATCTAGTTCTTCGCATGGTATTCGCTTTCGTTAAAAGCGAGAATACGAATAGCTGGTTGTGGTTCCTTAGGAATTTGATGATTCCTGTTGTACAAGGCCGTCCTAAAGTATGCGTCATACATGATCGACATGCGGGGCTACTGAGTGCAATAACTCAACTACAAAAAGGAGAGACTGAACCACTTCCATAGGCGGATCTACAGAGCAGGTGGTGCATGAGGCACTTGGGTGCAAGCTTCTATAAGCAATTCCACAACAAGGACTTAATGAACTGTTCAAACAGTTGTGCAACCAGAAATAGTAATGAAGGTTTGAAGCACTCTGAAAAATTCTGGATGAGTAGACCCATACACACAGAGGGGAGGCAATGAAAAAGACTACTACAAGTGCTGAATAGGCTCTCGAAACATTGCAACAGCTACCCACAGATGGTCATAGTGTGACGAGGAAGATGGGGGCACAGGTGAAACACTTCTCGGACTGGATTGAGCACGAGCCTAAGGAGAAGTGGTCGCTGCTACATGGCAGGGGGTGGTGCTCGATATGGTATCATGATAACCAATCTAGTCGAGGTGTATAACTGGGTCATGCGCGGCGCAAGGTTCCTCTCTTTGGTTGGTATTGTGGAGGCAATTCTCCGCGGTACTACAAATTACTTTGTTGATAGAAGCAACAACGGGTCGCTTGCCATGGCAAATGACAGAGTACTCTACTCCACCATGATCACCAAGTACATGGAGGAGAAGATGAGAAGAGCAAGAAGGGTGAGATGCATTGGACATTCAAGATGGGCACAAGGGAGCTTCGCTTCGAGACATTATGCAAGGATAAAGAATATCGCGGGACGAACAGCGAGAGGATCACACACAAGTGCACGCTACGCTGCGCTAGTTGCATATGCACTTACAACAAGCCTTTTTTCTGCATAGGCACTGCTCCCATGTCATGGCCGCATGTTCGACAGTGGCGTAGCATCCTGGCCAGTATCTCTATGAGTATTTCTACAAGGAGGAGGTAATGCAAACCTGGAGTGCAGATATGTATGGTTGACCGTTGATCCAACCTGGGAGCAATTTATTTGAGCCGCGAACATTGATAGACTAAAGGGAAAGGTTGGCCGGCGACAGGTACTGCGCATTAGGAACGATATGGATAAAGTAGAACTTGGACGTCGTACGAAGAAGTGCACCATTTGCAGGGAGTCTGGGCACACTTTCAAGAAATGCCCTACAAGAAATCTACAGGATGAAGGAGACCTCGACAGTCTGGTCGTCGCCGCAGGGACCTCATCCGACCGACCTATTCGAGGAGGTCCACATGGCGGACATTGAGATCACGGCCACTCGAAAGGTTCGTTCAGTTGAAATTTATGGTGCACAATGCTTTGCGATATAACTTTGATTTGTTGAAAAATATGCGATAATGTTGTGGTGAATTGTTTGTAATGTCAGTGTGATTTGTCCACAAAATATATGACGATGTTGTGTTGAAAGCTATGTAATGTCATTGTGATTTATCGACAAAAGATGTTATGACGTTGTGTTGAATGTTATGTAATGTCAGTGTGATTTCGCCACAAAATATATGACGACATTGCACTTAATGATTTTGACGTTGTGCTAAATATTTTGTAATATGATTGTGATTTGTCCATAAAATATGTGCGCAGAAATAGTCCATAACAAAAACCGTGCAAAGGTCCCTTTCGCCAGTTGAATTGGCGACATAGACCTGTTGCCATTTCAACTGGCGGCAGGGACCTCTTCATACTGTTGAAGCCCCCTATCGCCGCTGTCTATGTTTTTGTTGCTATTCCAATAGCGACAATAACCTAGGTTTGTAAAAGAAAAATTAATATTTATTTTTGTAATATTTTTTAAAAATAATAATATTTTTTAAAAAATCGTATAACACCGGGCTCAGCAGCGTTTCTAAATCGCACACGCGTTACTTTCATTAATACGGAGCACAATATTTTGCGTAAAAGTCAGGGAAATAACAAACCGGGAATAAGAAGCAAGAGATTCGGCGGGGCAAGGGCGACCGAGACGGAGGCAGTAGTAATTAAGACCTTTTAAGTGTTCCTCACAATCACAAAGAGGATTCCTACGCGACGTTGACAGTAGTACACGTAGCAGAGTTGCCATCCATAACGGCAATGCGAGATCTGAACATTACTTAATTTCGGGAAATTGTAGTACCAATCACAAACAGACAGCATCAGCACATCGTTTCGAGATCCGCTGACCACAACACAGCACGACACAACTTCCGTCCGATCGTAATCCTGCGGCTCGATCACCTTCCAACCATCCCGACAGCACACGTTTCCATTCGTCACTGGGTCGACAAGACGAGATCGGTGGTGCCGGCGAGCCGCCGGCCGGCCTGCTCCATGAGCGCCACCATGCCCTGGCACTCCTGCAACACCATCTCGTCCAGGCCCCCTTGACCATGGCCGGGAAGAACAGCCAGAACCCAGTCCCGGCCACGAACGCCAGCGTCAGCGGCACGGCGACCGCCCGCGGCGGGCGCCACCACCCCGCGTGCCGCGCCCACCACACCTCCGCCGCCGTGCACGCCCCGTGCAGGAGGAAGAACGCGGTCACCTCGCCGCTGGGGGGCTGCCACATGATGTAGTAGAAGATCACCTCGTGCATGAGCCCGGACACGAGAAACGCCGCCAGGACGCCAGCCGCGTCGCCGAGGCGCGCGCGCACCGGGCGGTACACCGACGGCCGGAGGATGGCGGGCACCATGAGGTTCCACCGCCGGCCCCAGAAGTCCCGCAGCGAGGACGCTAGGTATGGCCGGTCAACCTGCGGCTCCATCTCCATCCCCAGCACGCCGTGGATCACGGCGTGCACGGCGGCGAGGAGGAGCTCCAGGGAGAAGTAGATGTGCACGGTGTAAAGGACGAGTAGCTGGTACCGGCTCATCGCGCTCTTGAACTGGTACGCGTAGATGATGAGGGGAATGACGGCGCCGGAGACGAGGATCTTGGCGGGGGTGCGTCCGCCGGCGGAAGCCGGATCTTGGTTTTTGGCATTGGCGGAGGTGGACTGCTGGAGCTTGACGGGAAGGGAGGCGGAGCAGACGAAGTGGAGGAGGGGGAGGGAGGGGTCCAGCGGCCCGCGGCCCGCGGCGAGGAGGAGGAGCTTGAAGGCGCCGAGCCAGCAGAGGAAGAAGGCGGAGCTGCCGCGGAAGGTGGTGGTGGAGAATGCGAAGGGGATCCCGTAGAAGAGCGCGACGACGGGCAGCAGCGCAGCGAGACGGGGGGCGCCTGGGCGGAGGCGCGCAGCGGCCAGGCGGGCGTAGGACATGGCCACCCACACCGCCGCGGAGACCTTCACGAGGCCGCCGAGCTCGCCGTCCATTAGCGCCACCGCCATTAATGTGGTGGGCACAAAGAAATTAATGGCCTCTGGAGTTGCGAAGATGTTTGTTTTGTATCTTCTTTGCGAGGATGGGGGCGGCGGTGCATTTGACCTCATGCCATTTGATCCCGCCATTCATTTTGACTGTTGCTTTGGTTTGCCCGCGGAATTTCTTCTCTCTTTTTTTCGGATTTACTCCATCCTTTTCCATATGGTTTTTTAAGTATGGACAAACACCACACACCGCACACAGACACGTGTGCGCCCTTCTGAACTTAATCTCGTTTTCAATATTTTATAGTTTATTAGAAATCACCGATTCATAATATTTTCCATGGACGAAATAAAAAGTATAATTATTGTAGTTTTCCATCTTCCGCCTGCTATTACCAGGACTAGATGCTTGCCCGCGCCTTGGCGCAGAGACAAACACGAAAGTCTATGGCATGTGAAGAAGAGAACAAAATTGCTCTAGCATTGGGACTTCTATAATACTTCCATCAGCAGTTGTTTGCACGTAGTGTTTTACAGGGGTGGTAAAAATTCGACCATCTGAATGCAGTCGTGAATGAACTCTAGACCTATACGCAGAAGAGTTGTATTTGCAATGTTGCACAAAATGCAGTATGGCATAACTTCAATTTACTATCGTGGGTAACATAGGCTATACCCCATAGCCTAAGAAGTAAATCAATAATCCTAATTAATTATTCAATTGTGTTGCCGATGCTGCTTTCAGTAAGCCATATGAGTTAAAGGGTGTCAACCATGCTCTATCTTTTAACACCCCAAGCGAATCAAACCTACAATCATGAAATTAAGTATAAATTACAAACATAAGCAATAAGGTTGCATAAGTAGGTGTATATCCATAAGACTGAAAAGCCGGAACAATGGCAGAACAGTGACAGCTAGAACCTATTATTTGGTAGGGATACAAATGCCCAAGATATAGCTTTCACCCACAATTATATTGGTATAAGCTTTAGTTTAACCCACAACCCGGCATAGATATCAAAATCACGAACCCAAACTGACACAATGACCGGTACAACACTAAACTTCAAGGACCTAACATATGTGCACCACAAGCCTAACGAAGGCCAATTTGCTATTTGGGGGAAAAAATGAATTAGCCAATTCATTGTCTTTTCTTTGTGGACAGTAATCCTGATATAAACACAATATAAACAGCAAGGACTGCCCCCGCGCGCCAATGGCCGCCGCCCGTGTCACGCGCTCTCCCGCGCCGCGCGCTCCCACATCCCCGCCACCCGGTCGCGCCAGCCGTCTCCACCGCGTCCGCCAGCCCCTCGCTCCCCCTTCGGCTAGAAAGCCCAGCCGCGCCTCCTCCTTCTCCCTCTCCCACCCCTTCTTCTTCCTCTGGCCGATGGCGCCTCTGCCGTTCTTCCACAAGACCGCCTCCCGTGCCCCTGCGGCTCCGGTGAGCCTCGGCCCGCCAACCATCCTTGGCCACTTCCTCGGCCCGCGCAGACGTCGCGCCTCCTCAACCACCTCCCGCGCCACTCCGTCGCCCATGGCGCCACCACCGCATCCGCTCCTTCCCGCACCGCCGTCGCCGGGCGAGTCACGCCTCCACGCCACCTCCTTGCGCCTACATCCGCTGGCGCCACCGTCGCCCTGCCGTCACTCGCTCCTCCTCTGCTCCCCCCTGCAGGCTCCCTCTCCATCTCTCTCTCTCTCTCTCTCTCTCTCTCTCTCTCTCTCTCTCTACGCGGAGGACATGAAGCGTCGGTCGAGCCACATGTCGCTGCCAGTTAACCCCCCCGGCACGTGACTAACAAGTGGGCCCCACCGGCACTATTATGTAGACCGGTGGACCGTGGACCAAGACAACGGTGTCTTGTGAACCCGGTCCACGCATGTTCACGTGGACCGAACACTGTTCATTGGCCACGTGTCAGCACGAGGCTTTTGTCGGTTTTCTGTTTTGTTTTAAATTAAAAATCCAATAGAAAAGCTTCAAAAATTCATATCTCCTTCGTTATAACTCTAAAAATTATGAAACTTATTCCTTAAATTTTCAAAATTCCAGATATTGCTAATGGCACTGGTCTTGTTTAATTTGGAGTTTATTTGTTATAGGTTTTGTTTTTATTTACTCTCTTTACTGTTGTGCCTTTTTCCGGTACATTCGTTTGATTAGGATTCGAAGACGCGGGAGACCTCCACTGCGATCAAGCTCAAGAATACCAAAACCCTCCTGCCTTTAACCAAGGTGAGTCGACACTTTGATCATTTTGAGCCTACATTTTATGAAAATTATATTCATTTAAATTATCAAAATTTCATGCTTTAATTCTTTAATCAAATATATGTTAAAGCTTAAGGTATTTAAACTCCCATTTTATGATTAAGTAATTATTATCCATCTTTTGATAATTGAATCCATTATTTCCATGTCACCCTATTAGCTATGTGGTAAATACTAGCATAGGTCGTACTTAAACGACACTATGAAAGTGGTTTTGAGCAGTCATTGTGGGTAAATGACTGGTGTGTTGTGATAATTGGCTATTCCTCCCTAAAACCCTAAATAACTTGCTAGTACCACATCTGGGCGGATGGAAAGAGTGGTGGTTGCCGTCGTGCACGAGAGTGGTTGGTAGCTGGTATGAACCGTCCGAATGGATTAAGGACGTAATCTTGTCATGACCTCCCTTGTAAAACAAGTACAACCATAAGTCTGTAAAGTACAACTTGGCTTAGTAAATTTATTAAACTCCGAATGTTATCTCGCTGGAGGAATAGCGAGATCGTGCAAGCCCTGGACATAGTCCGGCTTGAATGGGACACCAGTGCATGGTGAAGTTACCAGTCGCGCTAGGCGTTGTGGGTAATCCAGCTGAGCTAGTTGCTGAGGTGAACATCCCGCACAACTTATGGGCGAGGCTCATACGGGTGAGATGACGGAAGGGGCGAAATAATTTGTAAAGTTACTGTGATGGTCGCTCAACCACATGACTAAGGAATCATGTGAGGCAGCGAGTATGATTATCTCTTGTGGGTACAGTGTACAACCTCTGCAGAGTCTAAACTGTTTAAACAGTCGTGCCTACGGTCAAAGGCGGACATGAGAACTTACTAGAGTTAGTTGTATTTCAAAACCTTTGTGGGTGGTATGAAAATCTGTGGATATCATGGGGATATGCTCCAGATCTTAGGATGATGTGACAATTGGCAATGGCGTTTACGGTTTGTCGTTTCACGTGTTTTCGACAAAGTTTCAGAATTGTCAGGTGACAGGCGGTCTGACCGGCCATAGCATGGCGGTCCGACCGCTCCCAAATCGGTCGGACCGGCCATGAGCGGAGGTCGGACCGGCAGTGACAAAATATGTCAAAATGAGCTGGGCCAAAAATAGAGGGTGTAGGTAAGAGAGGGGATTCTATTGCTCTTGGTCCCATAATTTTTCGAGTCTCTAGTTAAAAGTTCTATTGGTTTAAAGTTTCCAGTAGGTTTTGGATTTTCACGAGTTGAAAATCGGCTAAGTCCTTGTGGGCGGTCGGACCGCCTATAGGCGTGATCCGACCGGCAAAAGGTGGCGATTCGACCGCCCCGAGGGGCTCGGACCGATTGTCACTGAACGTCGGTCTTCGTGGCGGCGTTGTTCATTGGTTAGGTCAAAGTCATGAGTTTCAGGGCATATGTATTGCATGATGCATGTTTTGACTAACGTGGGTCAAGTTGTGAAGAACTTGTTCCCGAATTCGATTTGCTTGTCTATTGTTGTGCAGGTTGCTTGGTGGTCAACGACGGTCAATGGCGAGGATGATCGGGACTAGGCTTGGAGAGCTGAGATCCAGAACGATCGACGATGCCGGGTGAGGTCAATGAACTCAAGTGTGGTGCAGAATAGACAAGGATGACCGAACGGACAGTTCGGTGCGACTGATTTGATCAAGCAGCACGGGAGACGGTGCAAGTGCCATGGTGGTTTTGGTAGGAGCCGGATGGGAGAGACTTGCCGACATGGAGAGAGCCGTTGATCAACCTACACGTGGCGGAGCAGGCGAAGTGCTTCGCGCAGATGGACTCGGTCTTCGGAGAAGGACCGAGAAGGGGTATTTTGGTAATCTTACCAAATACCACCTTGGTGACCTTTTACCAACCCGCGGCGCAAGATGACGCAAAGAGAAGCGGTTTTGGTCAAGAGGTGTTGAAGACGGCGCTTTAAAATGCGTGCGTGTGTGACCCGTTTGTGTTGGGCCTTAACGGGAGCCCATTTAAGTTAATCTTCTAGAAGGTCTAAGCCTCCACTATAAATAGAAGAGGGAGGTGGCTGCACCCCCTTCAACCCTTTCATTGTTGTTGAAACCCTAGTTTGACTTAGAGAGAGGATTAGTGGAGGTTAGGGTTCTAGAGAGTTTTGATTTGATTTCGTGCTCTTGGAGTGAGCTTTGTACTCCATTGATGGAGTGGCTGTAAACCCAAACCCTATCAAATCAATCCAAAGAAAGTTTGATCAAAGATGTGTCTCTTTGCCTTTCTTCTCTCTATTTGGTGATTTTGAGTCTTTCTTTGATTCGTAAGTTTTTAATTGATTTCTTCACGTGATCTAACTTGCTGTGACATGTGGGAACACATCTAGAATCATCTTGATCATCAATCACCCACGAGCAAATTTTTGGATCTAGTTTTCGTTTTAACTCGGTTTTGAACCATCCTCCTCTCAAACTAAAAAAGGTCGTAACTTTTCCAAGGATCTTCACGATCTTCGATTGGAATAGGTTCCTGATAACCTAAAGAAGGTGTGTTCCAAGTTTCATCAAGTTTGGAGTCGTAGATCAAAAGTTACATCTATTTGCAACTTCGTTTTTCGGGCTGTTTTTACTGTTCATCAGACTGGAGGTCAGACCGCCCAAAGTGACCAGTCCGACCACCCAAGGTGACCGGTCCGACCACCATTAACACAGAGGTCAGACCGTCCAACACTTATAATTTTATCCCATGTTGATTTTGGTTGTTTTGCTTTGGGGTTTAGATTGGATTCAATACTAGTCTTCCGCTGTACTGGTATATTAATCTTCATAGCTTCCATAGCCATTGGAGTGAAATTTGTATTGAATCTAATCTTGGTTGAAAAAGTGAGCGTGCTCCTATTCACCACCCCTCTAGTCGCCTTTTCGGTCCAACAAAATCAGGTCGGGCTCACCTAGCTTGAGATTGAATTTTTTTTCCTGAGCCGTCGAGCTCAGTTAGAGCATACCAGTAGAGGAAAACTTTTGGTCCAGAACATATTCAACATGACATACTGTTTGGTTGAAAAGCAATAGTGCAGAGAAGTTATTCTAATGTTTGTCCATACGTGTTCAACAAGACATATTATTTGGTATGAAAAGCAAGAGTGCAGAAAAGTTACTTTAATGTTTATCCATAGAAAAAGTTACTTTTCCTAAACCGACATTAGGTTTTCATAATGACACCGCAAGATTTGCTGTTAGATCTTGGAGTATAGCTAAGGTGTTGCCTAAAAGCTACAACCTACATGCAGGGGCGGCGGAGCTTCTCTAAGGCCAAAGGAGGTCATAGTCCCTTCTCCCTACAAAAATTGCAAGTACCTATAGAACTTATATGCTAACATCTCTTTCTAAGTTATCTAAGCATACGATGTTAGAAGGTAGTAGGTAGTTCACTTTGCATAATGTGACTAGTTCTCGCATCCAACCGCCGGTATAATGTGACTTGTTAGCCTATGAAGAAACATCAACTCATCATTGTTAATCTCACAGCTGGCTTTTATGCACCACACAAGTACTTTCAGAAGCTGTCCTAAAATAAAGAATGAGTATTTTGCTTGAGAAACCAGAGTTAAGAAACAGAATAATGTTGTCCAACTGACACTTGTTCGAAAAGGTCAAGAGTAAAGTAATAATGTTTTTCCAACTCTGTTCTGAACAGATAAGGTCACTCTAGTAGATTTTTTTGTTTTGCAAGATATAAGGGTAGCCACACATAATAACAAGAAACTGTAAAAGACTAGCAAGTTTTCATTGATGCAATTATCTATTAAACCTTTAAATAAAACCTTGATGTCTAGCCTTAATCTGGGTAATGCCATAGGACACCAAGTTTTCATTGATGCAATTATATATTAAACCTTTGAAAGCCTCCACAGTAGAAAATCTCGCTTCTTCAAAATCACTTGCCAATATATCTGACACAATTTACAAGAAAATATCTAGACAAAATACATAAACATGATTCATAAGTATCGTAGCTCAACTTAGAAATGCCAGTTTATGAGAGAACCAACCTCCAAGCGAAGTAAATACTAGCGGAAGCTTTACAACACATATTGGATCCTCCAGCAAGAAGCAGAAAACGCTCAAAACATGAATTGGTTCTCAGGCTCACTCAATCCCAAGCTAATATAGTCATACGCTATGAAACATGAATATATGCTAGCTAGCTTGCTTTCCCGGCCGGTTACATGCATGTGAAGGAGCCTCAAATGCTAGATAAGATGTTCTAAGTTAAGAAGATAATTGAGCTCAAGTACCACAGCCATGTACATGCAGCAAACAACCCCCACTAAATGCTCAACCACCATAGCCATAGTGTCGCCATGTCCAGAACCAACCCACCTCCATCACCCTTCCCATTGCATAAGCATGATCAACCAAAATCTAAAGAATAAAATTAGCTCAAGCACTGAAAACCAAAATGCTTCTATCATTTCATATGTAGGTATTGTCTTCTTTGAGCTGTACTTACGAATATCCCACACATTCACAACCTGCAGATGTTCCATACACTCAAAATTGCTGGTAGCTCCAGACAGAAAAAATGTATCGCAGTGTATGTATTGAAGAATATTGGAATGGTAGCCAAGAAGAATTATCTAGACAAATAAAAAGCATGACAGTAACTAGCCCCTATGTCCTCTTCATTAAATTTTGCATGAATATTAACTGTTGAAACCTAGTATGATGGTATATCACCTACTCCACAGAAAACTATACTTGTAGAGGAATTTCCATTCTTCTCGGTGTTTTTTATGCACATACGTGCATTCACAGATGAAACAAGCAGTTCCAATCAATTCCAAGCCCCCGACCACACACACACATACACATAACTTTTTCACTCTGTAGTGCTGACAGATAAAATGGATCTCATGATATCTTGAATGTATATGCTAGTAAAAATAGAAATATGAACATATAACTTGAAAACATAGGCAGCATCTATCTTTGTATGATGATACTGAGACAATATTAATGGAACATATTCAAACATTTCAACCATACCTTATCCCTCCCGGCACTGAGCAATGTTTGCCCATCTTCAGATAATGCCAATGAAGTCGCTGCTGAAAAACGCACTTTCAGCACAATGCAGAACTCAATCCCTGATATTAATTTCTCAAAGGCAATTCGGCAAACACTTGGCATTCACACAAAAATGCTACACATAGATCAAATATCAAAAGATTGCCTGGGTAGGAGAGGATTAAGCCAAAGATAAACCTGAGGAGAAGTTGGATCAAGGCAGCACCAGCTCGTGGCATTGAAGAATAGTAGCAGCGGTGGGCTGCGACAGATCTCGACAGTGTGGAGTCGTCACCAAGTCCTAAAAAAATAAGGCAAAAAGGAGATTTGAGGCCAGCAGCAGGCAGCCAGATCGGGCAGAGTTCAACCGGTAGATGGGAGACGGTCGTCTAGCGGACAGGGCTTGGCCATTTCAACAAGGTGAAGCACATGAAGACCAACTACCAACTTTTGCCGTCGCTGTTCCCGTCAC
The DNA here is from genome assembly GCA_036346395.1 of Hsuehochloa calcarea. Lineage (NCBI taxonomy): Eukaryota > Viridiplantae > Streptophyta > Magnoliopsida > Poales > Poaceae > Hsuehochloa > Hsuehochloa calcarea. Next base: position 124,440 of record JAYEVG010000065.1, on the reverse strand, counting down.
CTAGCAGGCAAGATAAAAATCTAACCGAGAAGGTGGCGGCGACGTCGCCCAGGTGAAGTAAAGGGTGGTGGAGGAAGAGTACAGAGAGAGGGGAAACGAAGGGCAGCGGTGACGGCATCGGGCAAGTGAAAGAGACGAGTAGGGAAGGAGGAAGGTGGTGGCGCGGGAGGTGTGGGTGGCGCGGTCGAAGGAGAGGAGAAGGTCGTGGCAGAGCTGGGAGGCGAGGACAGTGCGTCCGTGGGGGAGGACGTGAGGGCGGAGCGAAGGAGGGGGCGGCGCGAGAAAAGGGAAGAGAGGGAGGAACCCAGCGTGTAGGCGATGCAGGTAGGTGGCGGCGGGGAGGATTCGGGGAGGGCGGCACAGCTAGATGGCAGCGGGGAGGAGCCGGGGAGGCGGATGTGCCGAGGAGGAGCGCTTCTGCTGCAAAGCAGCCTGCCGCGCCGGATTAGGGGTGTGTTGAGCTAGGGATTTTGACGGGAGGAAGGAGAGATGCTTCGACTGCAGTGCGCAAATTTTTTTTGGGACGAACAGAACTTTCCCGCGTGCAAAAAATGCAGGAAGAACCAAACAAATAACCTGACTGTCACAACCATCACGAAAAATTATTTTATCGAGAGTTTAATTACAACCGTCAGTAAAATGTGAATTTTTCTGAGGGGGTACAATTCCTGTGACCAAAATAGTAAACCTTGATGGCCAGTGCGAACCCGTTAGTAAAATTCATGACCGTAAGGTTTTGTCAGTTTTCTAGTAATGGAACACCAACATAAAAAGAAAATCTGAAAAAAGTTGAGGAGATAGAATATGGAGTATATATTGCATTACGAAATTTCAAGTTTAAATTAATTAGTATTATTTATATATATGTCATTTCGAGGTTTCTGGCTTTGAGATATGTCACTGCATTGGTTTCTCACAAAATGATACTGCAGAGTCACCTTGTTCACAAAAATGTCAGTCATATACATATTTTCACAAAATGCTACCATATTACTTTTGTTCTTCCTATCCTGCCTCAGTTAATTCCCATGGCTTTCAAGAACATGTTGGCCACCACGATGCATGTTCTCCTAAACCCTGCGGGCGTCAAATGCCAAAGATTACTAGACAATGTATCCCGGCTAGTTTAACAAATGAACTAAAATGCTATTGACTTGTGTTCTGTTTTTCTCAACCTGGCTCATTAGTCGTCATACTAAACTGTCGGATGGGGATCGAGATAGAGGTGGATGTGGACATGGAGGGGCAGGGGTAGCACGAGGATGGTGGCCATAGGCGATTTCCACCCCTACTCGCACACACACAACGCGAGCTCTATGATGGAGACGAACAGGGAGGTAATATGAGGAGGACAGCGGTGATTTCTTCCGCGCGAGCGCTGTCACTGGTCGCATCGTGACACGAGTAGCCAAGCACTGTGGTGGCGGCTGCACATGTGCCTGGTGTGATGGGGAACCAACATTGTCTAGGATTATTGTTGTTGAGCCGTCCACAGCGGGCCTGTGGTCTCTGGATCTGGCTTGCTAGCTTGATAGGCTTGGTTTCATTTCGATCGAGGCTCGGATTGTTAATGAGCAGATAAAGGGGCTTGGCTCGACTTGCTTGTTCCACGAGCCCAAACTGAGTCGAGTTAAGCCCTAAACGAGTCAAGCTTGTGAGCTTCAAGCTTTTTCTCCACTCCTTTGCCAACCTTGCATTGTTCCCATTGATTCCAGCCCATAGATTATTGTCATTTCCACGGTTCACGCCCATGGATCACAAGTATTGAAATATCCACGGTCGACTGTTCTGATTCATATTTACTGCAAAATGTGAATCATGCAGCCTAAACATAATTGCATCAAAATGCAAAGTGCAAAGCCAGAGCATACCCACAAACACCACAAGTAACTAGAATTCAGAAAAATTTAACAACCTGATTAACTCATGTAACTGAGAATACAGCAAATTCAAGCAAAATATAGCAAACATACGAGTAAAATATTCTTGACAGCCTCTCTCAGACCGAGCCTCTCATTCTTTGCCGACTGTTTCTCCCTCCCCCAAGCCCTTCTCCTCCAGATGAGCCACCTCCCCTATCTCCTCACCGGTGGCTAGCCGGCGTCAAGCGGGAGGGGGTGCCACCCCGTAGATCTTGGTTTTTCTTTTATTTTTGTCTTGTGGAGGGCTCGCTGGGAGTTATTCGTTGAAATGAAACTTCTCTTGGCGATGGTGTTCATAGTCTTTGGCACCACCATGGAAGATCAATGACCAGATCTTCTTGTCGTGGCCTGTTGGATCAAGGATAAATGACTAGAGTGGTGAATAGGAGGTTTTTAAATTCTTTTAGCTATAACCCGATTTTTGAGCAAGAAAGAATTAAATTCGTTTTGCACAATTCAATGCTTCAATAATCTAAGTCTCACTAAGTACACCAACAACCTAAATCTAAACAAGTCTGGCAAACCTAGTGTGAAAAACAACCAGTATAAGCTCTAGGGAGGTAAATGCAAAACGTAAAGAGCTAGAAAGTAAACCACAAGATGAACACAAAATACTTTTTCTCATGTTCTCGGAGACTTGCCGGTTTCCCCTCATCCACTTGAGGGAGCTTGAACAAATCAAGTCGGCTTCGTGAGAAGATGAGCCTTCCTTAATCCACTAGGGTAGCTCTTTCCCGCTCCGAGTAGGCACTACTAGAAAAAGGGTTATACTGGACGCTTCATCACAGACGGTTCCTCAGAACCGTCAGTGTTTTAATTATTACAGACAGCTTTACAAGCGCGGCCGTCTATGTTACTAGCGATGGCTAGAAACGTCTATGATACATCATTATCATAGAGGGATTGTGGTGGGAAGTATCTGTGAATTATCACAGATGGTTCTAATTAAAAAACGCATGTGATGTATGCTATTATCACAGACAGTTCTTATTAAGAATCCTCGGTGAATTATCAAATTAATAACAACACCCGCAACCTTACTCGGTTGCAAGCACAAATATAATCATGTTCTGCCATATACATGGCACTGACAAATTCGTGTCCAACCATAGAAATTGCAATCCCGCTATAGACATAGAAAAAATCTGCCATAGAAATGGCAGTCCCGCTATGGACATAGCAAAAATCTGCCATAGAAATGGCAGTCCACGCGTGCGCGTGCGTGGCACAGTCTAACCCAGCCCGATCTAGTTGCTCGGTGAACTTCGTTCGCCGTGAGCTGTGCCTATGCCATGTGAGTCCCAACATAAGATCCACTATTCCGTGAATCCGTGCACCCGTGGACCCATGAGCTGAGTCCGTGGACCCGATCTATAGACCGTGGGCCCCACCTATCAGTCTCTCAGTCATTTTCCTGGGATTTATTTTAAATCCAAAATTTCCTTGCTGACGACAGCGGATGTCATAATCTGGATTTTTCTTTAGGAAAATAATTCAAAAATTCTAGAGATTCCAATTTATGGTATTTTCTTGAGTTTTGATCTTCCAAATGTCATATCTTCTTCATCCAAACTCCGATTGAGCCCATTAAAATTCCTAAATGCATCTAAATTCGAGATCTATTTATATAAGACTTTTTTTATTTTTGGAGTTTATTTTATCTATATTATTTATTTATTTTGTTTCATTTGCGAGTAGACGTTAATTCTTCAGCGACTTTTGAAGGAGTGCACTAAGATGAAGACCAGTACCTAGACCTATTATAAGGCAAGTTATACCTTTGATCATATTGTACCTAGTTTTCAAAATATTTTGATTCAAATTATTGCATTCTATTTGAAGTATTTATTTAAATGCTTTTGGGTTAGTTATTAATCCAATTTGTTACATCCACCTTGTCTATTGTTAGGTCATGATCGTTTGTCACTCTAGGTTGGTTCATTACTAGTTGGTATTATGGTAACACCAACGTGGGTGGTTAGATACGAGTAGATTGCTTAGCCATACTACGAGTCATCATTTCATGTGAGTTGCAAATATAAACTTGGCTAAGTGATTATGGAACTATGTGACAAAACTATGTGTGTTGTGTGCTATTACTCATTGATGATATGTGTTGCACTTTACCAACAGGGTGGGAAAAAATTTAGACTGGGGCAAGTGGTGGATACTGTGTGATATGGTGGAAACTGTGTGAATGGGAATTTTGGTCTGTGTGATATTTAGTTAGAAATTGAAGTCTTGCCTTGGTCAATTAAGGATTTGACTTTGTGCGCCTTTGAACTAAGCCTTACTGTACGACCACAAGCCTGGTATGGGACAAGCCTAACTTAGTAAGTTATGGAGTCTTGACATTGACAACTCGGGTTGTAGGTTAAGCTGTGTGATGGGCTGGAGGTGTGATTCTCACATCGCGGGATGGCTCACCGCTTCCCTATGCAACAGTGTGTGTCGTGCCAAGCGTTGTGTGTATCGATTGGACGACGGTAAAGCACATCGGGAGTGTCAATGCTTGAAATGAAGTTTTTGAAAAGTTTTGTTATGATTAGTGCTAGCTACACTGATTGTATCGTGTGGGTAAAGTATACAATCTCTGCAGAGTGTTAATCAATCTATTCAAATAGCCACGTCCGCGGTCATGGACATGCTTGGGGATTTTACACGAGGGGTAGATTTTCATAAAATATTTGGGAAGGGAGCTGTGTGATCTAAGTCATATGGCTATGTAAATAACTTGTTTAGACTGTGTGTCCTATGTGAAAATAAATGTCGAATAATTATTGTTTATTTGTTTTAAATATTATTCTCAATCTATTATTCATATTCAATTACAAATGTTGCCTTATGCAAAATAACCACAGAAGCCATTCCTTTGGAATAAGCCATCATCTATAAATTGCATTCTGTGGTATGACTTGCGAGTACGGTTGTATACTCATGCTTGCTTCAAACAATCAACAGAAGTGGGAGAGTCTTCGCCTTCATTTGAGGAGGTGTTCTACGAAGGTGCCGATCGTTATTGTTTTAATCAAAGTCGGTTGCCTGTGCTGAATTGATGGGACTCTGCTAGAGTTTAATTTTGTTCCGCTGCTGCTATTTTATTTATTATCAGCACTACGTGGCTTAATAAATGTAAACTTGACCATAAGGTAAAAACCAATATTTGCTATTCAAATTAGTCGTTTATTCTATTAATCGTCTTGTGTGGATCGATATTCATCTATGTTGATACTGTGTGCACTAGCGTGATCCTAGACTAGTGCAGAATATACAGAGGTTCCAGAATTGCATTTTTGTGTCCCGACAGAGGTGGCATGTGAGGACCCCTGGGTTATTTCCGTAAGACCGAGGCCTTCCCGGTCTTGTGGAAATAACTAAGGGTCTCAAGTGAATGAATTCCATCCTAACTCCATACAAGTGAGAGGGCCTAACCGAAACTAGAGCCCTGATCATCATGTAGTGCCTTAAGTAAATGAATTACATCCTAACTCCATCCAAGTGAGAGGGCCTGACAGAAACTAGAGCCCCAGTAATCATGCACACTGCTCCACTGCAAGCACTACATGATGATCGGTTCTCCAAACGGTCTAAGTCCGCACTTAGACAAGTTAGAACGGGATTCACAATAGCGAGTATGAGACCGTGTTGGCCCCCAGGATCATCGACCAACACGCTCATACTGCCATTCAATATTGATCACAGACATACAACATTCATACATCGATAATCCAAAAGACATACAACATAATAGTTAAGTCTACAACTATTACTAGATGGCCGACAAGCCAAATTCAAATAAGAGTACTAAGTAGCAGCGGAAGCAAGGTAAATAAACTAAAACATCCAACATGGTGTGCCCCATAACCCAAGGCAACCAACTGGGAGTCAAATAATAGCACTATTTGTTAGTGTCGCCGTAGTTGGCGCTAACGAACTCATCGATCGATCGGTAATTCATCTTCACCTGTATTGCAGCAAGCGGGTTGAGTACAAAACGTACTCACAAGTCTGACAGAAAGGTAAAATTAGTTATGCATAATGGTTAATCAAAGAATAGAATTAATGACTTTAGTTTTGCGGAAGACGCAATAATTTTCAACCTACACGTACTAGCTTTTCAATTGCTATTTCAAAACCAGATTTGAAGTAGAAGTAAACAATGTGATAAAGGAATACATTGACAAACAAATGAATAAAAAAAATATAAAACTGGCAACCCACTTTGATACACTAAAATGCATGAACATCGGTTCATGCTACAGACCAAGTTGTCACCATACATTTTAATAGAAAAAGTCTAGCAATGACGTCTACCAAAACCAAGTGTTGTCCATAATAGTGCACATGGCTATTCGAATAGTTTGATCCCTGCAGGAGAGTACTACTTTACACACATGACTCGACTAGCCCGTAAGCCACTGGAATAAACACACTTCCTACAGTGTGTCGTGCCAAGTGTTGTGTGTATCGATTGGACGTCGGTAAAGCACATCTGGAGTGTCAACGCTTGAGATGAAGTTTCTGAAAGTTTTTGTTATGATTAGTGCTAGCTACACTGATTGTATCTGGTGGGTAAAGTGTACAATCTCTGCAGAGAGTTAATCAATCTATTCAAATAGCCGCGTCCGCGATCATGGACATGCTCGGTGATTTCACACGAGGGGTAGATTTTTGTAAAACATTTGGGAAACGAGCTGTGTGATCTAAGTAATATGGTTGTGTGAATAACTTATTTAGACTATGTGTCCTATGTGAAAACAAATGTCGAATTATTATTGTTTATTTGTTTCAAATATTGTTCTCAATCTATTATTCATATTCAATTGCAAATGTTGCCTTATACAAAATAACCAAAGAAGCCATTCCTTTGGAATAAGTCATCATCTATAAATTGCATTCTGTGGTATGACTTGTGAATATGGTTGTGTACTCTTGCTTGCGTCAAACAATCAACAAAGTTGGAGGAGTCTTCTTTTTGCATTTAAGGAGTTCTCTGAAGGTCTTGATTGTTAGGGTTTTGATCCCAGTCGGTTGCCTATGGTGAATTGATTGGATTCTGCTAGAGTTTAATTTCGTTTTGCTGCTGATATTTTATTTATTGCCAGCACTGCGTGGCTTAATAAATGTAAACTCGACCATAAGGTCAAAACCATTATTTGCTATTCAAATTAGTCGTTTATTCTATTAATCGTGTTGTGTGGATTTATATGCATCTATGTTGATACTGTGTGCACTAGCGTGATTCTGAACTAGTACATAATACACAGAAAGTCCAGAATTGCATTTTTGGATCCCGGCATGCATCATACGCATATATTGTAGTGTTTCCATTATTATTATTATTATTATAAAAAACCGAGGTGCTGCACATGCAAGGTGGCATCCCTCCCGCACATTATTCCAACACTAAGATGGTACACGCCTTGTCGTCCGCTGTACTGCTCACTGATCATGCTCAGTCGCATATGCCTGCTGGCCGCGCCTGGGCGCAAAGATGGCCATCTCGTCAGCGCGGTTTAACTTGACGCTCCTAGCTTCCTCCCTAGACAACCTGTAAGCGTTGGCGACCACGTCGACCGGCAATGCGCCAAGAATGGACGCCTTCCCCGCGATCTGGCTGTCAATGGCGTTGTGGTTGGTCTTGAAGGACACCCAGGCGAACCCTTCGTGCCGCGCCTTCACCACCACGGCGGTTCGGGGATCGATGAGACTCGCCTCTGGCGAAGCTCGCCGTCGAAGACGCTCCTCCGCGGTTGTCCACCACTGAGCGCGCCGCCGCGGCGGTCACGTACATCACTGTGTGCGCGTTCACCGTCCAGTGCGGAGTAAGCAAGGCATTCTGCAAACGAGATAAATCATAAATGAGCCAAGTAAATTTAACGATCATACAACCTACACAACGTATGTTTTGTGTAGATCTACTTAATTTGGTCTTGGTTTGCACTTACGTTCTGAAGGACGGTTCTGCTGGCACTCATCTGAACGATGTTAAGGACGGGGAAATTCTGGCTATTGGCCCTTGTGATCCTCCCGCCTCGGGGGTTGAAGATATCGGCAGATTGTGGGTAGTTGATGTTCCTCCTGAACTTCATGGAGCACACTATCTCGTCTAGGCCGTTCTGCTGCGCGCAAGCCCCGCCGCGGGGCGACGATGTGGACTGCTTCCCCTGGAAGTACTCCGCGGCTTCTTCCTCGCGCAGTGGTTGTGGTTCGCCTTGGAGAGAAGGCTGCAGCGGCTTGAGGCCATGTTCGACTCTGATGATGGCGCCTCTTTTGTCGTTCTGGCTTTGGAGCCTTGCTACCACTGCTGCCACGCCGAGGCCCTCGGCGAGTAAATCTGGTGAATCCGTGAAGATGTTCGGGTGTTCTGCTTCTACCGGCCTCGTCACGAGTACTTCTGCTGGCCGCTCCTAGGCTTTCCGCCAGAAAAACTCCTGCTCAATCGTGTTTCAAAATGTGTATGTTAATTCTCACGAATTGAAATCAAACTTGGAGATTATTGGGCTTGTATGAAGTGTGGATCGTAATGCATCGATCGTTCGTGCCCATGCATCCTGCATACATACCACGCTTGAGGATCAAGTCGGTTGGCGCTATTCTTTGGTGTCGAAGGCGGTGAACGCAAACCACGTGAATCGCCGTTGTTGTGCGACCCGATGAGCCACGCCAACGTAAAGACCGCGATGATATCCCCTGGCGGAAGTCTTGAAGGCTGCCGGTGCTCGTCCACGATCTTACAGGTGGACTGCCTTCGCCGCCACCGCCGCTCGAACAGCGACCGCGATGGATGGGCGTCTCCGGCAGCGAGCAACGCCATCCCGAAGACTCCCTGCTGCACGGTGTTTTCGATTTGGTTTGAGGAAAAATTTGAGGCGAGTGAAATTTCCTAAATTTAATTCAATTCGGGCAAATGGCGAAATTGGTATTCAAATTTGACTAAATTTAATATAAAAAAAGCGATGAATTTTGACCAAAATTTGAATTCTGCTTTGAATTTGGCTTTGAATTTATGTGCAACCAAAAGAAATTGACCGAAAGGGCAAAATTTGAGCTTCAATGAAATGTACGAAGTACAAACCTTGGACGATGTAGACCGGCTTAGGTCCGTTGGCGTCGTCGGCAAAACCAGCCCGCTCTCGACGACGAGGCGCCTCACGTGAAGGCGGCGCAGAGGAACTCGTTTCTTTCCTCGGCGTTGTAATACTCGGTGAAACCGGCCAGACCTCACCGGTGGGTCGGCTCGAGGGCGGCGAGTGCTCGAGCGGCATTGCCGCAGCTCGCTTGGTCACCCCGAACCCACGTGAGCTCTGCGGTGGGCTTCCTAAGGGAAGGCTGCGCCACGGACGCTTGGAAGAAGAGGAGGAGGCTAAGGCACAGTGGGAGGATGGTAGAGATGGTGGCCATGGTTAGCCGCTTGCTAGCTAGTTGCTTTCCAAGATTGCTTGTGGTGATGGTGGATGAGTAGGAGGGCAAGGGTTTATATACACGCAGGAGAGGAGAGTAGGTGCAAAAGTGAAAACAAACTCTCACCCAATATTAATCTCCCCATGCGAAATCATTAGTCTAGACTCTAGAGTCCACTCGCAGGCATCTACATCGCGGTTGCTAGCTAGCTAGATGATGCAAAGAAGAGCTACCTCACAAACAAACTATGACTAGGCGATATGTGAGTGCATGACGGTGGGTCATCTAACACATGGATATGTTTGTTTCAAATTGGTATACGTCTTGTGTAGAAAAATAAACTTTTTTGTTGGTAGAGCAGGAGGAACGCAAGAACTTTGTCGCCACGCAGCGCACAACCAAGTACCTAGAACTTATATGCTAACATCTCTTTCTAAGTTATCTAAGCATACGATGTTAGAAGGTAGTAGGTAGTTCACTTTGCATAATGTGACTAGTTCTCGCATCCAACCGCGGTATAGAATCTGAGGCGTATGCGATGCATCAAAATTAGATCAATCACTATCTTTATCAAATGTACCCATGCTAATTCATGATGTATGTGCAAACATGCAAAGTTATTTTAGTATGAACACTTCTACAAAATGGATATTTCCCCACGGTCAAAAGCATCGGAAAAATAGAAAAAGCGCCGATTTTATTTTATCGACGAGTAACCGAGCAAACACCCTCGTGTCTAGGTGGTTAGGAAAATTCAGTTTGGTTGACAGTTAACCATCAAGAAAATAATCTCTAACGGTTTTTGCTATTTTGCTGACGGTTTTTGTGAACCGTCCATAAAAGTAATTTGGCTAACAGGTATGCACCGTCAACAAAAGATAACCTGACGGTTTTCTTGCCCATCGATAAAATGAATTTATTGACGAGCAATTACCATCAATAAAATTAAACTGACGGTTTTTTGCCCGTCTGTATCGAAAACCATTATCATCAATCAAATTAAACCTAACGGTTGGTTGATCACATATGCATCATACTAATATTTGATTCATACACATCCATACATCATATAATTATACACATCCTTCCATTACTCCACACACAACTAAGTTTAAGCTTAAATTAGCATCAATTCAAACTCAATACCATCCATGAGGTTCACTTGCAGAAAGCAACATTGTCATCCGCACAAAAAATCAAAAGTCCAAGATACAACCACAAGACACCTAAACACCAATATCTCATACAAGTCATGTAAGTTCATCTAAAAGTCCAGTAATACAATTCATGTTCAACTATTCAAAAGAGCTGACAAGATATCATCAAAGTTCATGTGGACAATTAGTTGCATCTGCCGCCATTAATGTCACAATTGCAGTTGTCGCCATCATTGTTAGCATCGTTGCCATCAATGGCATTGTAATCCGTCTTGAGCCCATATGGGAGGATCCATCCGGTTTCTTCTTGTAAGGTGAATAGAGTGTGCCAACATTATGAGTACGCCTTAGCACAATTAAAACCATTAGAAGTGCTAACAGAAGAGACTGTATACTTCTAATGGGTGCATGCACCTATGTGCTTCTAATGGCTGCTTCCACTCAGAATTAGATAACATGCAAAAGGTTAATTGTCGTCATATATACAGTGATTTTGAATGTTTGATTACCTGCAAACTTGTTAAGATTATATAATTATATATGTCTCTCTATTAAAAGTTGCCTCTATGGAAGTTCATATGCTAAGTGATACAAGAATGATCTACCCTCAGCAAATTAACCAAGTAGTGTGAAATGACAATCAAGAGAGAAAATTACACACGTGATATTGAAATGTTACATTATTAATAATAATAAGTTAAGATGAATCTACGGTATGGGAACTCAACCAAATAAATGAACAAATTGTACCACTATTATCAAATAAACTGATTTATTTGTCATTTGAACTATTCAGTTACATTAGATCCCTATAGTATGTAGGTTAATAGTTTAACCATTTTTCTATTTCGTAAATAAATAGTACACTATCAAAAGCAAACAACTGATACCTTCGCTTTAAAGGAATTCTTTGTATCACTTTGCCATTAAAGCGGCCCTCAACAACTCCTTTCAAGTGCTCATGCAACACATCAGCTTTTGATTTATCCACTAAAGCTTTGATAAAACCCAAGTTGGCCTGACCACAATATTAATATTAGTGTCCAAGTTGGCCTGACCACAATATTAATGTTAGTGTAAGGAGCTCAAATAAAATGATAGAAAAGCTAAAGTAATGAACTAGAAGTGTGGTGTGCACTTTACTTTGACAATTTCTTGGTTGTTCCTCTGCATAAGCAGAAAAGTCGAAGGAAGGAGCTTGTACGCTACTGAGCACACTGAGGGAATGCTAGGTTGGTTGAAGTGGGTGTGACTAAAATTTGCAACAGCTTGGTGAGGAGGCAGTCAATTTTCAATAAATGTTAAAATTAAAAGACATGGCATAGAAGTACCATGCCAAAGAACCGGTGCAAGCTCTCCTTCCTCCCGTCATTTTCAGCATCTTCATAAGCACGACCAATTTCGATAAGCAAATCATAAGCTCTGTTTCTGGTTTTCTTGTTAGCCTGTGAAGAAACATCAACTCATCATTGTTAATCTCACAGCTGGCTTTTATGCACCACACAAGTACTTTCTGAAGCTGTCCTAAAATAAAGATTGAGTATTTTGCTTGAGAAACCAGAGTTAAGAAACAGAATAATGTTGTCCAACTGACACTTGTTCGAAAAGGTCAAGAGTAAACTAATAATGTTTTTCCAACTCTGTTCTGAACAGAAAAGGTCGCTCTAGTAGATTTTTTTGTTTTGCAAGATATAAGGGTAGCCACACATAATAACAAGAAACTATAAAAGACTAGCAAGTTTTCATTGATGCAATTATCTATTAAACCTTTAAATAAAACCTTGATGTCTAGCCTTAATCTGGGTAATGCCATAGGACACCAAGTTTTCATTGATGCAATTATATATTAAACCTTTGAAAGCCTCCACAGTAGAAAATCTCGCTTCTTCAAAATCACTTGCCAATATATCTGACACAATTTACAAGAAAATATCTAGACAAAATACATAAACATGATTCATAAGTATCGTAGCTCAACTTAGAAATGCCAGTTTATGAGAGAACCAACCTCCAAGCGAAGTAAATACTAGCGGAAGCTTTACAACACATATTGGATCCTCCAGCAAGAAGCAGAAAACGCTCAAAACATGAATTGGTTCTCAGGCTCACTCAATCCCAAGCTAATATAGTCATACGCTCAATCCCAAGCTAATATAGTCATACGCTATGAAACATGAATATATGCTAGCTAGCTTGCTTTCCCGGCCGGTTACATGCATGTGAAGGAGCCTCAAATGCTAGATAAGATGTTCTAAGTTAAGAAGATAATTGAGCTCAAGTACCACAGCCATGTACATGCAGCAAACAACCCCCACTAAATGCTCAACCACCATAGCCATAGTGTCGCCATGTCCAGAACCAACCCACCTCCATCACCCTTCCCATTGCATAAGCATGATCAACCAAAATCTAAAGAATAAAATTAGCTCAAGCACTGAAAACCAAAATGCTTCTTTCATTTCATATGTAGGTATTGTCTTCTTTGAGCTGTACTTACGAATATCCCACACATTCACAACCTGCAGATGTTCCATACACTCAAAATTGCTGGTAGCTCCAGACAGAAAAAATGCATCGCAGTGTATGTATTGAAGAATATTGGAATGGTAGCCTAGAATAATTATCTAGACAAATAAAAAGCATGACAGTAACTAGCCCCTATGTCCTCTTCATTAAATTTTGCATGAATATTAACTGTTGAAACCTAGTATGATGGTATATCACCTACTCCACAGAAAACTATACTTGCAGAGGAATTTCCATTCTTCTCGGTTTTTTTATGCACATACGTGCATTCACAAATGAAACAAGCAGTTCCAATCAATTCCAAGCCCCCCACCACACACACACATACACATAACTTTTTCACTCTGTAGTGCTGACAGATAAAATGGATCTCATGATATCTTGAATGTATATGCTAGTACAAATAGAAATATGAACATATAACTTGAAAACATAGGCAGCATCTATGCTGTATGACAGACACGAGACAATATTAATGGAACATATTCAAACATTTCAACCATACCTTATCCCTCCCGGCACTGAGCAATGTTTGCCCATCTTCAGATAATGCCAATTAAGTCGCTGCTGAAAAACGCTCTTTCAGCACAATGCAGAACTCAATCCCTGATATTAATTTCTCAAAGGCAATTCAGCAAACACTTGGCATTCACACAAAAATGCTACACATAGATCAAATATCAAAAGATTGCCTGGGTAGGAGAGGATTAAGCCAAAGATAAACCTGAGGAGAAGTTGGATCAAGGCAGCACCAGCTCGTGGCATTGAAGAATAGTAGCAGCGGTGGGCTGCGGCAGATCTCGACAGTGTGGAGTCGTCACCAAGTCCTAAAAAAATCAGGCAAAAAGGAGATTTGAGGCCAGCAGCAGGCACCCAGATCGGGCAGAGTTCAACCGGTAGATGGGAGACGGTCGTCCAGCGGACAGGGCTTGGCCATTTCAACAAGGTGAAGCACATGAAGACCAACTACCAACTTTTGCCGTCGCTGTTCCCGTCACCTAGCAGACAAGATAAAAATCTAACCGAGAAGGTGGCGGCGACGTCGCCCAGGTGAAGTAAAGGGTGGTGGAGGAAGAGTACAGAGAGAGGGGAAACGAAGGGCAGCGGTGACGGCATCGGGCAAGTGAAAGAGACGAGTAGGGAAGGAGGAAGGTGGTGGCGCGGGAGGTGTGGGTGGCGCGGTCGAAGGAGAGGAGAAGGTCGTGGCAGAGCTGGGAGGCGAGGACAGTGCGTCCGTGGGGGAGGACGTGAGGGCGGAGCGAAGGAGGGGGCGGCGCGAGAAAAGGGGAAGAGAGGGGGAGGAACCCAGCGTGTGGGCGACGCAGGTAGGTGGCGGTGGGGAGGATTCGGGGGAGGGCGGCACAGCTAGATGGCGACGGGGAGGAGCCGGGGGAGGCGGATGTGCCGAGGGGAGGAGCGCTACGCTGCGCAGCACAGCGGCTGCGCGCGGATTAGGGGTGTGTTGAGCTAGGGATTTTGACGGGAGGAAGGAGAGATGCTTCGACTGCAGTGCGCAAATTTTTTTTGGGACGAACAGAACTTTCCCGCGTGCAAAAAATGCAGGAAGAACCAAACAAATAACCTGACTATCACAACCATCACGAAAAATTATTTTATCGAGAGTTTAATTACAACCGTTAGTAAAATGTGAATTTTTCTGAGGGGGTACAATTCCTGTGACCAAAATAGTAAACCTTGATGGCCAGTGCGAACCCGTTAGTAAAATTCATGACCGTAAGGTTTTGTCAGTTTTCTAGTAATGGAACACCAACATAAAAATAAAATCTGAAAAAAGTTGAGGAGATAGAATATGGAGTATATATTGCATTACGAAATTTCAAGTTTAAATTAATTAGTATTATTTATAAATATGTCATTTCGAGGTTTCTGGCTTTGAGATATGTCATTTGCATTGGTTTCTCACAAAATGATCTTTAGAGTCACCTTGTTCACAAAATGTCATCATATACATATTTTCACAAAATGCTACCATATTACTTTTGTTCTTCCTATCCCGCCTCGATTAATTCCCATGGCTTTCAAGAACGTGTTGGCCACCACGATGCATGTTCTCCTAAACCTGCAAAGGCCAAATGCCAAAGATTACTAGACAATGTATCCCGCTAGTTTAACAAATGAACTAAAATGCTCTTGACTTGTGTTCTGCTTTTCTCAACTTTGGCTCATTAGTCGTCATACTAAACTGTCGGATGGGGATCGAGATAGAGGTGGATGTGGACATGGAGGCGGGGGTAGCACGAGGATGGTGGCCATAGGCGATTTCCACCCCTACTCGCACACACACAACGCGAGCTCTATGATGGAGACGAACAGGGAGGTAATATGAGGAGGACGGGTGATTTCTTCCGCATGGCCATCCTTTGGTCGCATCGTGACACGAGTAGCCAAGCAACGTGGTGGCGGCCGCACATGTGCTCAGTGTGATGGGAACCAACATTGTCTAGGATTATTGTTGTTGAGCCGTCCACAATGGGCTGTGGTCTCTGGATCCGCTTGCTAGCTTGATAGGCTTGGTTTCATTTCGATCGAGGCTCGGATTGTTAATGAGCGGATAAAGGGGCTTGGCTCGACTTGCTTGTTCCACGAGCCCAAACCGAGTCGAGTTAAGCCCTAAACGAGTCAAGCTTGTGAGCTTCAAGCTTTTTCTCCACTCCTTTGCCAATCTTGCATTGTTCCCATTGATTCCAGCCCATAGATTATTGTCATTTCCACGGTTCACGCCCATGGATCACAAGTATTGAAATGTCCACGGTCGACTGTTCTGATTCATATTTACTGCAAAATGTGAATCATGCAGCCTAAACATAATTGCATCAAAATGCGAAGTGCAAAGCCAAAGCATACCCACGAACACCACAAGTAACTAGAATTCAGAAAAATTTAACAGCCTGATTAACTCATGTAACAGAGAATACAACAAATTCAAGCAAAACATAGCCAACATACGAGTAAAATATTCTTGACAGCCTCTCTCAGACCGAGCCTCTCATTCTCTGCCGACTGTTTCTCCCTCCCCCCAAACCCTTCTCCTCCAGATGCGCCCCCTCCCCTATCTCCTCACCGGTGGCTAGCCGGTGTCAAGCGGGAGGGGGTGCCACCCCGTAGATCTTGGTTTTTCTTTTATTTTTGTCTTGTGGAGGGCTCGCTGGGAGTTATTCGTTGAAATGAAATTTTTCTTGGCGATGGTGTTCATAGTCTTTGGCACCACCATGGAAGATCAATGACCAGATCTTCTTGTCGTGGCCTGTTGGATCAAGGATAAATGACTAGAGTGGTGAATAGGAGGTTTTTAAATTCTTTTAGCTATAACCCGATTTTTGAGCAAAAAGAATTAAATTCGTTTTGCACAATTCAATGCTTCAATAATCTAAGTCTCACTAAGTACACAAACAACATAAATCTAAACAAGTCTGGCAAACCTAGTGTGAAAAACAACCAGTATAAGCTCTAGGAAGGTAAATGCAAAACGTAAAGAGCTCGAAAGTAAACCACAAGATGAACACAAAAGACTTCTTCTCATGTTCTCGGGGACTTGCCGGTTTCCCCTCATCCACGTTGAGGGAGCTTGAACAAATCAAGTCGGCTTCGTGAGAAAATGAGCCTTCCTTAATCCACTAGGGTAGCTCTTTCCCGCTCCGAGTAGGCACTACTAGAAAAAGGGTTATACTGGACGCTTCATCACAGACGGTTCCTCAGAACCGTCAGTGTTTTAATTATTACAGACAGTTTTACAAGCGCGGTCGTCTATGTTACTAGCGATGGCTAGAACCGTCTATGATACATCATTATCACAGAGGGATTGTGGTGGGAAGTATCTGTGAATTATCACAGATGGTTCTAATTTAAGAACGCATGTGATGTATGCTATTATCACAGACAGTTCTTATTAAGAATCCTCGGTGAATTATCAAATTAATAACAACACCCGCAACTTTACTCGGTTGCAAGCACAAATATAATCATGTTCTGCTATATACATGGCACTGACAAATTTGTATCCAACCATAGAAATTGCAATCCCGCTATAGACATAGCAAAAATCTGCCATAGAAATGGCAGTCCCGCTATGGACATAGCAAAAATCTGCCATAGAAATGGTAGTCCCGCTATGGACATAGCAATCCAGCCATAGACATGACAGTTAACTCAACAAATAAAAACCCCATGCCATTACCCAAGTTTTGTAACACCCGGTTTTATGGAAACAAGACTACTGCCATAGTAGCCGCACTAAGCATACTCATGACAGTGAGCGCAGCTATTTAAATTGAAGGCAATCAATGGTTGGTCCGACAAGGGTTTCACGGCGTTGTTAGGTGTCCTAGCGGACATCCTTCCGGAGGGAAACGTGTTGCTCAGCACCACCTACCAAGCCAAGAAGGTTCTTTGTCCATTGGGAATAGAAGTAGAAAGAATACATGCATGTCCGAATGATTGTATCCTCTACTGTAAATAGTATGTAGACATGCATGTAATTCATGTGTGCAAAGCATCCCGATACAAGCGTAAAAATACTGCTAAGGTGAAGCAAGGACCTCCTGCTAAGATGTTGTGGTATCTTTCTGTGGTCCCATGATTGAAGCTTTTATTTGCGAACTGAAAGGAGGCAGGATTGATGCCTTGGCCGTTGACAGCGAGCCTAGTACCACTCACCGCCAGCGAGCCGCCGCCGTTCGCCGTTGACAATCTATTTCAGAACTCTGCCGGTGCCGGTCCGACGTGCCATAGCACATGTACCGCCACCTCAGCACCCATGTCTGTGTGTCGCATGCGTGCGCGTGTGTGGCATAGTCTAACCCAGCCCGATCTAGTTGCTCGGTGAACTTGGTTCGCCGTGAGCTGTACCTATGCCATGTGAGTCCCAACATAAGATCCACTATTCTGTGAATCCGTGCACCCGTGGACCCATGAGCTGAGTCCGTGGACCCGATCTATAGACCGTGGGCCCCACCTATCAGTCTCTCAGTCATTTTCCTGGGATTTATTTTAAATCCAAAATTTCCTTGCTGACGACAGCGGATGTCATAATCTGGATTTTTCTTTAGGAAAATAATTCAAAAATTCTAGAGATTCCAATTTATGGTATTTTCTTGAGTTTTGATCTTCCAAAGGTCATATCTTCTTCATCCGAACTCCGATTGAGCCCATTAAAATTCCTAAATGCATCTAAATTCGAGATCTATTTATATAAGATTTTTTTTTATTTTTGGAGTTTGTTTTATCTATATTATTTATTTATTTTGTTTCATTTGCGAGTAGACGTTAATTCTTCGGGGACTTTTGAAGGAGTGCACCAAGATCAAGACCAGTACCTAGACCTATTCCAAGGCAAGTTATACCTTTGATCATATTGTACCTAGTTTTCAAAATATTTTGATTCAAATTATTGCATTCTATTTGAAGTATTTATTTAAATGCTTTTGGGTTAGTTATTAATCCAATTTGTTACATCCACCTTGTCTATTGTTAGGTCATGATCGTTTGTCACTCTAGGTTGGTTCATTACTAGTTGGTATTATTGTAGCACCAACGTGGGTGGTTAGATACGAGTAGATTGCTTGGCTATACTACGAGTCATCATTTCATGTGAGTTGCAAATATAAACTTGGCTAAGTGATTATGGAACTATGTGACAAAACTGTGTATGCTGTGTGCTATTACTCGTTGATGACATGCGTTGCACTTTACCAACAGGGTGGGAAAAAATTTAGACTGGGGTAAGTGGTGGATACTTTGTGATATGGTGGAAACTGTGTGAATGGGAATTTTGGTATGTGTAACATTTAGTTAGAAATTGAAGTCTTGCCTTGGTCAATTAAGTACTTAACTTTGTGCGCCATTGAACTGAGCCTTACTGTACGACCACAAGCCTGGTATGGGACAAGCCTAACTTAGTAAGTTATGGAGTCTTGACATTGACAACTCGGGTTGTAGATTAAGCTGTGTGATGGGCTAGAGGTGTGATTCTCACATCACGGGACGGTTCGCCGCTTCCCTATGCAACAGTGTGTGTCGTGCCAAGCGTTGTGTGTATCGATTGGACGACGGTAAAGCACATCGGGAGTGTCAATGCTTGAAATGAAGTTTTTGAAAAGTTTTGTTATGATTAGTGCTAGCTACACTGATTGTATCGTGTGGGTAAAGTGTACAATCTCTGCAAAGTGTTAATCAATCTATTCAAATAGCCACGTCCGCGGTCATAGACATGCTTGGGGATTTTACACGAGGGGTAGATTTTTATAAAACATTTGGGAAGGGAGCTGTGTGATCTAAGTCATATGGCTATGTAAATAACTTGTTTAGACTGTGTGTCCTATGTGAAAACAAATGTCGAATTATTATTGTTTATTTATTTTAAATATTGTTCTCAATCTATTATTCATTTTCAATTACAAATGTTGCCTTATGCAAAATAACCACATAAGCCATTCCTTTGGAATAAGCCATCATCTATAAATTGCATTCTGTGGTATGACTTGCGAGTACGGTTGTATACTCATGCTTGCTTCAAACAATCAACAGAAGTGGGGGAGTCTTCACCTTCATTTGAGGAGGAGTTCTACGAAGGTGTCGATCGTTATGGTCTTAATCAAAGTCGGTTGCCTGTGCTGAATTGATGGGACTCTGCTGGAGTTTAATTTTGTTCCGCTGCTGCTATTTTATTTATTGTCAGCCCTACGTGGCTTAATAAATGTAAACTCGACCATAAGGTAAAAACCAATATTTGCTATTCAAATTAGTCGTTTATTCTATTAATCGTCTTGTGTGGATCGATATTCATCTATGTTGATACTGTGTGCACTAGCGTGATCCTAAACTAGTGCAGAATACACAGACGTTCCAGAATTGCATTTTTGTGTCCCGACAGAGGTGGCATGTGAGGACTCCTGGGTTATTTCCGTAAGACCGAGGCCTTCCCGGTCTTATGGAAATAACTAAGGGTCTCAAGTGAATGAATTCCATCCAAACTCCATACAAGTGAGAGGGTCTAACAAAACTAGAGCCCCGATCATCATGTAGTGCCTCAAGTAAATGAATTACATCCTAACTCCATCCAAGTGAGAGGGCCTAACAGAAACTAGAGCCCCGGTAATCATGCACACTGCTCCACTACGAGCACTACATGATGATCGGTTCTCCAAATGGTCTAAGTCCGCACTTAGACAAGTTAGAACGGGATTCACAATAGCGAGTATGAGACCGTGTTGGCCCCCAGGATCATCGACCAACACGCTCATACTGCCATTCAATATTGATCACAGACATACAACATTCATACATCGATAATCCAAAAGACTTACAACATAATAGTTAAGTCTACAACTACTACTAGATGGCCGACCAGCCAAATTCAAATAAGAGTACTAAGTAGCAGCGGAAGCAAGGAAAATAAACTAAAATATCCAACATGGTGTGCCCCATAACCCAAGGCAACCGACTGGGAGTCAAATAATAGCACTATTTGTTAGTGTCGCCATAGTTGGCGCTAACGAACTCATCGATCGATCGGTAATTCATCTTCACCTATATTGCAGCAAGCGGGTTGAGTACAAAATGTACTTGTAAGTCTGACAGAAAGGTAAAATTAGTTATGTATAATGATTAATCAAAGAATAGAATTAATGACTTTAGTTTTGCGGAAGATGCAACAATTTTCAACCTACACGTACTAGCTTTTCAATTGCTATTTCAAAACCAGATTTGGAGTAGAAGTAAACAATGTGATAAAGGAATACATTGACAAACAAATGAACAAAACAAAAATAAAACTGGCAGCCCACTTTGATACACTAAAATGCATGAACATCGGTTCATGCTACAGACCAAGTTGTCACCATACATTTTAATAGAAAAAGTCTAGCGATGATGTCTACCAAAACCAAGTGTTGTCCACAACAGTGCACATGGCTATTCGAATAGTTTGATACCTGCAGGAGAGTACTACTTTACACACATGACTCGACTAGCCCGTAAGCCACCGGAATAAACACACTTCCTACGGTGTGTCGTGCCAAGTGTTGTGTCTATCGATTGGACGTCGGTAAAGCACATCTGGAGTGTCAACGCTTGAGATGAAGTTTCTGAATGGTTTTGTTATGATTAGTGCTAGCTACACTGATTGTATCCGGTGGGTAAAGTGTACAATCTCTGTAGAGAGTTAATCAATCTATTCAAATAGCCGCGTCCGCGATCATGGACATGTTCGGGGATTTCACACGAGGGGCAGATTTTTGTAAAATATTTGGGAAACGAGCTGTGTGATCTAAGTCATATGGTTGTGTGAATAACTTATTTAGACTATGTGTCCTATGTGAAAACAAATGTCGAATTATTATTGTTTATTTGTTTCAAATATTGTTCTCAATCTATTATTCATACTCAATTGCAAATGTTGCCTTATGCAAAATAACCACAGAAGTCATTCCTTTGGAATAAGCCATCATCTATAAATTGCATTATGTGGTATGACTTGTGAATATGGTTGTGTACCCTTGCTTGCTTCAAACAATCAACAAAATTGGAGGAGTCTTCGCCAGCTTTTAAGGAGTTCTACGAAGGTGCTGATTGTTAGGGTTTTGATCCCAGTCAGTTGCCTATGGTGAATTGATTGGATTCTGCTAGAGTTTAATTTCGTTTTGCTGCTGATATTTTATTTATTGTCAGCACTGCGTGGCTTAATAAATGTAAACTCGACCATAAGGTCAAAACCATTATTTGCTATTCAAATTAGTCGTTTATTCTATTAATCATGTTGTGTGGATTTATATGCATCTATGTTGATACTGTGTGCACTAGCGTGATTATGAACTAGTACAGAATACACAGAAAGTCCAGAATTGCATTTTTGGATCCCGGCATGCATCATACGCATATTCTGTAGTGTTTCCATTATTATTATTATTATAAAAAACCGAGGTGCTGCACATGCAAGGTGGCATCCCTCCCGCACATTATTCCAACACTAAGATGGTACACGCCTTGTCGTCCATTGATCGCTCATCGATCATGCTCGATACGCATCGCTGCCACGCGCTTTGGCGCAAAGATGGCCATCTCGTCGGCGCGGTTTAACTTGACGCTCCTAGCTTCCTCCCTAGACAACCGGTAAGCGTTGGCGACCACGTCGACCGGCAATGCGCCAAGAATGGACGCCTTCCCCGCGATCTGGCTGTCGATGGCGTTGTCGTTGGTCTTGAAGGACACCCAGGCGAACCCTTCGTGCCGCGCCTTCACCACCACGGCGAAGTTTTGGGGGATCAGTAGGACCTGCCTCTGGCGAAGCTCGCCGTCGAAGATGCTCCTCCCGCGGTTGTCCACCACCTGGACGCGCCCCTGGCCGGCGGTCACATACATCACTGTGTGCGCATTCACCGTCCAGTGCGGAGTAAGCAAGGCATTCTGCAAACGAGATAAATCATAAATGAGCCAAGTAAATTTAACGATCATACAACCTACACTACGTATGTTTTGTGTAGATCTACTTAATTTGGTCTTGGTTTGCACTTACATTCTGTAGGACGGTTCTGCTGGCACTCATCTGAACGATGTTAAGGACGGGGAAATTCTGGCTATTGGCCCTTGTGATCCTCCCGCCTCGGGGGTTGAAGATATCGGCAGATTGTGGGTAGTTGATGTTCCTCCTGAACTTCATGGAGCACACTATCTCGTCTAGGCCGTTCTCTGCTGCAAGCCCCCGCCATGGGCGACGATGTGGATCGCTTCCTGAAGTACTCGCGCTTCTTCCTCGCGCAGTGGTTGTGGTTCGCCTTGGAGAGAAGGCTGCAGCGCCTTGAGGCCATGTTCAACTCTGATGATGGTGCCTCTTTTGTCGTTCTGGCTTTGGAGCCTTGCTACCACCTGCCTGCTCACGCCGAGGGCCTCGGCGAGTAAATCTGGGCTGAATCCGGCGAAGATGTTCTGGGTGTTCTGCTGCTCGGCCTCGTACGAGTACTTCTGCTGCTGGCCGCTCCTAGGCTTTCCGGCCAGGAAAAACTCCTGCTCAATCGTGTTTCAAAATGTGTATGTTAATTCTCACGAATTGAAATCTGAAACTTGGAGATTATTGGGCTTGTATGAAGTGTGGATCTGTAATGCATCGATCGTTCGTGCCCATGCATCCTCATATACATACCCCGCTTGAGGATCAAGCGGTTGGCGCCGTTGTCGGTGTCGAAGACGGTGAACGCAACCACGGGTGAATCGCCGTTGTTGTACAGACCAATGAGCCACGCCACCGGCACCGCGATGATATCCCCGGCGGAAGTCTTTGAAGCTGCGGTGCTCGCCCTCGATCTTCTGGTGGATCGCCTTCGCCGCCACCGCCGCCGAACGGCGATCGATCGCCTTTATCGAACGCCTCCGGCAGCGAGCAACGCCATCCCGAAGACTCCCCTGCCTGCACCAGTGTTTTCGATTTGGTTTGAGGAAAAATTTTGGGGGCGAGTGAAATTTCCTAAATTTCGAATTCAATTCGGGCAAATGGCCGAAATTGGTATTCAAATTTGACTAAATTTAATATAAAAAAATTGATGAATTTTGACCAAAATTTGAATTCTGTTTGAATTTGGCCTGAATTTATGTGCAACCAAAAGAAATTGACCGAAAGGGCAAAATTTCGAGCTTCAGCGAAATGTACGAAGTACAAACCTTGGACGATGTAGACCAGCTTAGGTCCGTTGGCGTACGTCGGCAAAACCAGGCCCGCACTCTCGACGACGAGGCGCCTCACGTGAAGGCCGGCGCAGAGGAACTCGTTTCTTTCCTCGGCGTTGTAATACTCGGTGAAACCGGCTTCAGACCTCACCTGGTGGGTCGGCTCGAGGGCGGCGAGCTGCTCGAAGCGGCATTGCCGCAGGCTCGCTTGGTCACCCCTGAACCCACGTGAGCTCTGCAGTGGGCTTCCTAAGGGAAGCTGCGCCACGGACGCTTGGAAGAAGAGGAGGAGGCTAAGGCACAGTGGGAGGATGGTAGAGATGGTGGCCATGGTTAGCTGCTTGCTAGCTAGTTGCTTTCCCAGTACTGCTTGTGGTGATGGCTGGATGAGTAGGAGGGCAAGGGTTTATATACACGCAGGAGAGGAGAGTAGGTGCAAAAAGTGAAAACAAACTCTCACCCAATATTAATCTCCCCTGTGCGAAATCATTAGTCTAGACTCTAGAGTCCACTCCAGAGGCATCTACATCGCCGGTTGCTAGCTAGCTAGATGATGCAAAAGAAGAGCTACCTCACAAACAAACTATGACTAGGCGATATGTGAGTGCATGACGGTGGGTCATCTAACACATGGATATGTTTGTTTCAAATTGGTATACGTACTGTGTAGAAAAATAAACTTTTTTGTTGGTAGAGCAGGAGGAACGCAAGAACTTTGTCGCCGCGCAGCGCACAACCAAGTGAAAAAAGAGGTTTGGATAGGTATCAGCAAAGTATATAATGGCAAACTAGCTAGAAAAGTAGTGATTTTAATTAGAATTTATGTGGCATTATGGTTAGAGAAGAGTACAGTGGTGAATAAGAGTACGTAGATGGAAAAAGGAAGAACAAACTCACATAAATTCACATTGCAAAGGATGAGTTTAGACTTTTAAGCCTAGAGATCGACGTACATTTAGAGTTAATCTGTTGCTACTTGCTAGATGATGCAAAAGAAATTAAAGGGACTCGACCACAACCAAACTCGTGAGGCATTACATATGTGAGTCCTTGATTGTCTAACGCATGAAATGCTTGTGTTGACAAGGAATACATGTATAGAAAAAGTCCACTTTCTGTTAAGAGTAGGGTGCGATGCGAGAAATTGTATCCGCGGCATATAGATGGTGGATAATTAAAGGTCTGGATAAGTACAGCTTTAACAAGAATGCATATAATGGCAAACTAGAAAAGCGTGAGATTAGGATTTGCTTTGCACTTTTTTTTAGCATGGTTGCGGCAGAGTACAACTGTATATGGACTATATATAGAGCATACCAGTAGCGGAAAACTTTTGGTCAAGAACATATTCAACATGACATACTGTTTGGTTGAAAAGCAATAGTGCAGAGAAGTTACTCTAATGTTTGTCCATACGTGTTCAACAAGACATATTATTTGGTATGAAAAGCAAGAGTGCAGAAAAGTTACTTTAATGTTTATCCATGGAAAAAGTTACTTTTCCTAAACCGACATTAGGTTTTCATAATGACACCGCAAGATTTGCTGTTAGATCTTGGAATATAGCTAAGGTACGGTGTTGCCTAAGCTGCAACCTATCTAAAGGCCAAAGGAGGTCATAGTCCCTTCTCCCTACAAAAATTGAAAGTACCTAGAACTTATATGCTAACATCTCTTTCTAAGTTATCTAAGCATACGATGTTAGAAGGTAGTAGGTAGTTCACTTTGCATAATGTGACTAGTTCTCGCATCCAACCGCCGGTATAGAACTGCAGGCGTATGCAGTGCATCAAAATTAGATCAATCACTATCTTTATCAAATGTACCCATGCTAATTCATGATGTATGTGCAAACATGCAAAGTTATTTTAGTATGAACACTTCTACAAAATGGATATTTCCCCACGGTCAAAAACCGTCAGAAAAATATAAAAAAACTGTCAGATTTTATTTTACTGTGAGTAACCGTCAGGCAAACACCCTCAGGTCTAGGTGGTTAGGAAAATTCAGTTTGGTTGATGGTTAACCATCAAGAAAATAATCTCTGACGGTTTTTGCTATTTTGCTGACGGTTTTTGTGAACCGTCCATAAAAGTAATTTGGCTAACGGGTATGCACTGTCAACAAAAGATAACCTGACGGTTGTCTTGCCCATCGATAAAATGAATTTCGCTGACAGGCAATTACCGTCAATAAAATTAAACCTGACGGTTTTTTGCCCGTCAGGTATCGAAGGCCATTACCGTCAATCAAATTAAACCTAACGGTTGGTTGATCACATATGCATCATACTAATATTTGATTCATACACATCCATACATCATATAATTATACACATCCTTCCATTACTCCACACACAACTAAGTTTAAGCTTAAATTAGCATCAATTCAAACTCAATACCATCCATGAGGTTCACTTGCGTAAAGCAACATTGTCATCCGCACAAAAAATCAAAAGTCCAAAGACAACCACAGTACACCTAAACACCAATATCTCATACAAGTCATGTAAGTTCATCTAAAAGTCCAGTAATACAATTCATGTTCAACTATTCAAAAGAGCTGACAAGATATCATCAAAGTTCATGTGGACAATTAGTTGCATCTGCCGCCATTAATGTCACAATTGCAGTTGTCGCCATCATTGTTAGCATCGTTGCCATCAATGGCATTGTAATCCGGTGCTGAGCCCATATGGGAGGATCCAGTCCCGGTTTCTTCTTGTAAGGTGAATAGAGTGTGCCAACATTATGAGTACGCTTTAGCACAATTAAAACCATTAGAAGTGCTAACAGAAGAGACTGTATACTTCTAATGGGTGCATGCACCTATGTGCTTCTAATGGCTGCTTCCACTCAGAATTAGATAACATGCAAAAGGTTAATTGTCGTCATATATACAGCAGTTTTGAATGTTTGATTACCTGCAAACTTGTTAAGATTATATAATTATATATGTCTCTCCATTAAAAGTTGCCTCTATGGAAGTTCATATGCTAAGTGATACAAGAATGATCTACCCTCAGCAAATTAACCAAGTAGTGTGAAATGACAATCAAGAGAGAAAATTACACACGTGATATTGAAATGTTACATTATTAATAATAATAAGTTAAGATGAATCTACGGTATGGGAACTCAACCAAATAAATGAACAAATTGTACCACTATTATCAAATAAACTGATTTATTTGTCATTTGAACTATTCAGTTACATTAGATCCCTATAGTATGTAGGTTAATAGTTTAACCATTTTTCTATTTCGTAAATAAATAGTACACTATCAAAAGCAAACAACTGATACCTTCGCTTTAAAGGAATTCTTTGTATCACTTTGCCAGCTAAATTGGCCCTCAACAACTCCTTTCAAGTGCTCATGCAACACATCAGCTTTTGATTTATCCACTAAAGCTTTTGTGAGGACCCCCGGGTTATTTCCGTAAGACCGAGGTTTACCTGGTCTTAAGGAAATAACTCTGGGCCTCAAGTAAATGAATTCCACCTTAACTCTATCCAAGTGAGGAGCCCGACCGAAACTAGAGCCCCGGTGATCATGCGCGTTGCTCCTCTGCAAGCACCACATGATTATCGGTTCTCCAAACGGTCAAAGCCAACACTTAGACAAGTTAAAGTGGGATTCATAACAGCGAGTATGAGGCCGTGTTGGCTCCCAGGATCAACGACCAACACGCTCATACTCTCATTCAACGTGGATCACATCCATACAACAACGTACATTATCAATCCAAAAGACATACAACATAATAGTTAAGTCTACACTATTACATAACGGTACGACCGCCAAATTCAAATAAGAGTGACAAATAACAGCGGAAGCAAAATAAATAAACCAAAAGTCCAGCAAGGTATGCCCATAACCCAAGGCAACCGATGGGGTTAAAGATAGCACTACTCGTCGTTGTCGCCTAAATCGGCACCGACGAGCTCATCGAGCTCGATATCGTCCTCACCGAAAAGAAAAACAAAAGGCCACCAACATCCGGCCGAGTACAAGTGCACTCGCAAGTCTTACACAAAGAAAAGTAGTTATGCATATTGGGCAATCAAGGGATAGCATTAGTGGTTCTAGTTTTGCATAAAACGCAACATCTTACATTCCTAGACCATCTAGTTTTCGAAAGCCAAGTTATAAATCATTTATTCAAGAGAGGGTTTCACAAGACATATGTAATAATATGGATCAATCAATATCAAGGTGGCTGTCCACTTTGATAAACTAAAGTACATGAACATCCCATTCATGCCAAACCAATTGTAACCATGTCAACTTTTAATTTTTGAAGTCTAACGATGAAGCATACTTAAACCAAGTGTTGTCCATAACCGTGGACACGGCTATTCGAATAGATTATCTCTGCAGAGGTGTACTACTTTACCCACATGACCCGACTAGCCTGTAAGCCTCCGGATGCCTCCGGAAAATAGCACACTTCCTTAGGTATGCCGTAGGGAGAATCGAGATACTGATCATTTTTAGCAAGAAAATCTTATTGGGATGTACCACCCATATGTGGGAATCCCAACTTAGACATAAGCATATAGCAAATGCTAAGCGGGCACACATGTTGTAATCTTGGAGTGGCGGTGTGAGGTAGTTAGTATGTTGCATCCCACAACATAGGTAATCGTGCTCATTAAGCACGAGATATATCACATCGGGTTCCAAAGGAACATAGGATTTCACGGTCTCTATGTCCCCACACCGCTGCGGTCTTACCCAATAAAACATTCCCTTACTTAACCGTGCGGTACCCATATCCCGCATGTGATAGTACGCTCGGTACTTGGAGTGTAACGTCCATGGCTCGGTCCTTAATGGTCCGCACAAGACAACCACAAACCCAATCTCGTGCATAACAAAGACCCACACTAACAACCACTTGTCCGGACCCAAAACCATTTAACAACAACAAGTTTTGAACCAAAATAACCAGATATAACAATCTGGACAAAAATTAATAACAGAATAAGAGTTGTTATGTGTCTCCCACAATTGACGAGCTAGTCCCGCCAATTGATCTCTCATATCTAGACCCGCAATGGCTAAGCAATAGACACACAACAATCATATCATCACAAACCTATCTTAAGCATATGTGTATGTGAAATATCAGGGATAACCATCAAGCATAGGATATAACTAATCTACTCAAACATAAAGGTATACCGAAAATAGCATGCAGGCAATATCATTGCATTTCAAATACTAATGTAAGAAAACTGGGATCAATATGATGCAAAAGAAAGTTCAAATGATGCTTGCCTTTCTGGGAGTTCACTTGCTCACTCGGTTACGTAGTTGTTCATTTGCGACAACTCGGACTCTATAGAAATAGTGATATCGAATGAACACCGAGAAAAGCCAAAAATTCAAAGTTCTCAAAAATGAATGAAATTTTCACAGTAGCTATATTATGATTTTAGATGAATTTAGGTGAAATAATTATTTCATTTGGATTTCGTATGTGAAAGTTATGACAGTTTGAAAATCGGTTTTGGGAAAAATACTGAAAAATGGGCTTCGGTTACTGTTCATCCGAAATCCAATTTTTAGCAAAAATTTGTAGATCAGTGGTGAAGAAAATGATTACATATATAAATATATGTTAAAATTATATGACCAAAATAAATTGGTTCAACTCATTTAGAGTTCAAATGAATTAGTTATGAATTTTCAAAGTTAAAAGAATTTTGTATTGTAAAAGTAATTCTTTTCTGAAATTTGTACCACATAAAAATACTTTGTAAACTCGAAGTAACCTCGCCTCTATCATAACCAAAGTCGTCCATCTAACCACACAACGTTCGGATTAACAATCTTCCAACCATACCATCTATCCGATAATTGAACGAAATCCACCGACTTGTGGGCATAATATCATGTCTAAATCCATCAATCCTTCTCCGATATATTATTTAAGCTAATACTAGCTATCTAGCTCTACTAGTCTCACCTCGAAATTCATATTCGTATACACCCAAAATTTCCACCAACCGAGGTTTAATAAACTAACCGACACCTAATGAGCTTTACAATTTAAATACACATCCAATACTTAATAGCTCACAAATCGATCTCTCATATTCATACCATCGAACTTAGTCTTGAATGACCTCCACCAATCCAATCATATATGTGCCACTACGATCAACTAATAATCATTTATCTACTAATCCAATTAAGGGTACAAATCTACCAACTCGGCACATAGGACTTAACTATTACATACACGGCAATCCAATTATTTATCCCCAATCAAATAATCCATTCTACCATCTCCCAATTCTAGCATACATGACTCTCGTAGCTATTACTTCGAACATCCGATCAATTTGCTCATGCTCAATTAAATCATCCGATTCAATTAATCCAACAATATGCATAATTCGATATCCAACGAGCAACAATACACATATACAAAAGACATATCGTTAATCATCAACACATACGTCGTCCACCAAGTAATAGATTATAAAAATCCTTATGCGCCCTATCTTCAAAAATTACTAATTCAATGTGAGAAGAAACCTTCAATTAATTTATCCTCCAACGGTCACCACTAACTTCCATACGACTTCACCATAATATCGACCGATCAAAATAATCAACTCATAAATTTAATGTAGCATCCACCGATCAATAATAATCATATTTTGCCACAATAATCTAATTATTCGCATCCACCAATGTATCGATACATAACTACACCTACGCGCAAATACAACCTAACCGGATAATTATACCGGTCCTAAGCTATCAAATCATTTTTATAAATATATATGTAAAAATAGATGCCATGCTCATGACTAATATGCAACATGCACAACTAATATCGTAAACACGATTCGATACTAAAGAATTTTACCACGGCACTAGACGTGAAAAATATCGCCGGACGTAGTCTTCTCGGCTCCGCGTTCGCGTCCACCGTAGTCGTCGCCGTTCCCGCGTCCGTTCGGCCTCTCGTCCATGTCGGTCGTCCTAGTGCTGTCGCATGCGCCACACCGTCCTCTAGCACGACATGCCATGCCGGCTCGCCTCGCTCGGACCGTCACGCCGCTACAAGCATGGTCGTTGCATGCATGCGCCGCGCTCTCGGCCGGCTCCTCCACGCCGCCGTTTTCGCGTCCTCGGCTGCCCCGAGCTTGGCCACCTCCGCCTTGACATCGCCTCGGCCACCGTTAAGCCACGTCTTGCGCCCACGGCATCCACCGAGGTGTCGTGCCGTGGCCGCGTCACCGAGCCGTCGTGGGCAGCGCGTGAGGCCAAGCCGGGCCACGGGCCTCGCCACGGCCGGCCACTGTGCCACCTTGCCATGCCCGGGCTCGGCCACTGCCATGCCATCCGGCCACTGTACCGGCCGAGCGCCGCAATCCGCTGCTACTCCCGGCCGGCCGCATGCCTTGGCACACAGCTGCACTGCATGAATGCATAGCTGCATGCTGCACTGGCCGGCTTGTCGCTGCCGCTGCACTGCTCTGTCGAGCCGCTGCATTGCACTGGCCTGGCAAACTGCGGCTGCTAGCAACAGCTGACCAAACACACACAGCTCTATGCTACAGTGCGTATCTTCTTCCTCCTCCTTGCAAAATACTCAAACCAACTTGCATGCAAAAACCGATTGTATGGATGGGAAGCTTAGGTGATGAGGAACGCGATGGTATAACATGCATTGGAGGTTTTCAGATTTTTGGTGGAGTTTGGAAGGAGAGAAGTTGGCAGAGATGAACTAGTTCTAAGCATTGTGACTAGAAGTCCTAGTTGTGCTGCTGCTTGGAGGAAGAAATGGCAGTGTGCTTCGGTTGTGCAAAAGAAGAAAAAGGTTGGCAGGGGAAAGACTGAGTGGGACGGGATGGTTCGGCTGTCCAGTGAGATGAAATGGGCAGTGATTCAGTTGGGGTGGGGGATGAAAAGCTTCTACAGATTGGATGGAGCATGACAGAGGGTGAATAAACAAAAGAAGATGGCAGTGTGGGTGCATAGGGTTCGGCTGTACAAAATTCGAATGAACAGTGATTTCAGAATTTGCAAAATGGCTGAGGTGTTCAGATAATTTTTAGACATAGTTCCTTAGCTCCAAAAATTACAAAATGTTTAGTAGAGGTTCCTGACATAATGTAGATGCTCAGGTAAAAATTTCAGAAATTTATCCATAGTGTGCTGCTCTCTAAAAATCTTTAACTTTACTGTTTGTGTGGAAAATAATTAGCAGTATAGTTTTTCATCTCTTTTTCTTTTACGTCGTCCAAACGACCTTGCATGTGTAAACCGATTATATAAAAGGAAAGCCCTCGAGACAACGCTCGCAACGACATAACATGCGTTGTCAAATTCTGGCTTTTTGTTAGTGATTGCGAGGAGAGAAGTTAGAAAAATAAAGAATGGACACGCAGGTATTTCATCTGCTAATTCTATTCTCTATTTTGCGAATTCACTCAAACTGCTATGCATGCGAAAACAAATTATAGAAACGGGTTGCTCGTGCGATGACGATCGCGGTGGTATGACATGCATAGCTTGGTTTTAAAGTTTCGGCTGAGATTTGAAGGGAAAACGACAGGAGTTAGCAGGGTCAGAAATTGGAAGAGATGACCGAAAGAAGGGACACGCGGTTTACGTTGAATTGGAAAATGAGAACGGCGATACTAATGTATGCATCATGATTTTTGAAATGCATGCGGAAATGAGAAACAAAATATTCAATTTAATTGCAGTCGCTCAAACAATTTGATTAAATATTGGTTATGATTATTATTGTTCTTTTTTTTTAATGCAGCTTTTAAACAAATTTGATTTGACTTGGAAATGCAACCTTTTAATTATCTCAATTTGATTTTTACAAGCAATCTTTTTACTTAAACACGGGAAAATTTTAAAACACTGCCAAATATTTATTAGATCGCCTAGTTAAATATTAACATCCCGATTTTGAAAATCAGGATGTTACAAACCTCCCCCCCTAACAAAAAAATCTCGTCCCCGAGATTGGACGGAAAAGGATAGGGGTAGAAAGACTTAGTCGCTTTATTGAAATCCAATCTTCTTCCGAGAGACTAATCGACTCGATCTTTACCAATACCACTGCTATAGTACTATCCCAATAATATTGGTTCGGCAACCACTGATTGTTGATCATCCAATCGAAATCCACCAATCATATTTAGTCTATAGCAAGCACACTCCAATCTATTGCTCCACCATTTTTACATTAACCACCGAAATCGCTTGCTCCGATGTAACCTTCGAAACCACAATAAATTCACAGGTTTAGTTTGATTTCCAAAAAGGACACTGACTTACTTCTCAATTTTAATAATCCATTAGAGAGCGTAAACATCTAATAATCCATTCTCACAAAGATAAATTATGGTTTAACTCGATCTCGATCATATTATCGGTAACACTACTAATCCTAAGTGAAATCATCAGATTGCTCACATATTCCAGCACACTTGCTTTATAATTTCTATCATAGGGTATCTCCAATATAACTCCCAATTCATGAGTACTAAAGGACTGTATTTCAGGGTCTACAATCCACTAAGTGATATATGTTATCAACCACCCATAAATAATTTATTGGTTTCCATCAATTTTTCTCACGGCAATTTAAATCCCTAAAAGAGGGTACATCTATGCAAGATCAATTGCGTCCTCAGCAATGCCTCCATATCTCTGCTGCTTAATCCTTTAGTTAGCATGATCAATCTATTTGCGATAATCAATCCATTAAATACACCCAATTATCTTTTACTGTCGAATCCACTCATACCTACTCTAGGATCAAATTAACCTCCAAAATCAACACAATTATCCTAGGTTATCGATATACCTCTTTATCCACAGACAACTCCGACCTAAGTAAATCAAATCATCAAAAAGGTCATCCATCCAAGGTGAGTTTATAATTTGACTATAATCCGAATAATCTGAATCAACACTTTGGTCTAAATCAAGTTATTCCCGATAATTATCTGAGCTCAATTCAATGATATTAACTAAATTTCTTCCATAGTCTATTTATCCTCAAGCATTATCTAAATCCAACCACCACCTTTAATCATCCCGAGTTAATCGAATCATATCATCCTTGTAACAACTATTCCCATAAAGATAAATCACATATTCAATGCTCATAGTCACCCACTATATGACCATTCAATCACATAATCATTCTTCATCTCTAGAAGTACTACGATCCCGGTATATCCTCAATTACAAATTCATAAATTTCAAATTATCATCATGTGTATCCATCAAAATTTCATAATATCATCACATTTTAAATCTTAACTTTATCACACTAGACCTGAATCTGACTCACAATCTTATCGACATATCGACTAAGACATATCTAAAATCTAATATCCATAATTGAATCACAAACTTATTAATCCAATCCTATACATGTATTCCATGAGTTCCACATGCATATCTTCCAACATAAATCCGACATAACCAATAGGCAAGATTAAACCTCACTACAATAATTCCATTTATACTCATATCATAACCTCTGATGGTAACGCCTATGATAATCCATAATTGATCTCACAAAGGTTAATATCTCATGGTACAAAAATCAAATTAGTTATTCTAAAATCATATTCGATGCCCATGAGTAATAATCCAATTTCTCAATTATCAAATATCACTTTGACAATGCACAACCAACATCGACCAAACACGAAAGATCTAATTAAAGATAAAATAGCAGTTATTCAATCATATCATTCTCCTTACCGATTCTGCTATCAATCTTTTAATCAACATGCGACTTCCATTTAAGAGATGAGAGGGAAAAGCATGAGGTGGAGGAAACAACAGGGGTAAGGTCCTTAATTTAATTTAGATATTTTTAAGCTTTAAAACACAAGAACCAACTTGAAATAAATTAAAATAAAGAAATAGGGATAGCACATAATTTATTTTTAACATAAGGCTAGATTTTAGTATGTTTGTAAATACAACGCCCGAAGGCAAACTGGCAAACACACCATAACCAAATAGCAACTACTAGGAACAAAAGAGAGCAAATAATCGTATTGCACAAACTAACGTCTACAAGCTAGTGAATATAATTAGAGGGTATATAATCTAAGAATAATTCCTAACTTAAACCTAATATCGCAGCAAGGCATCGTCTTCTCCTCCTTTCGTCGATGCTCTTCAAGGGTGACAACTTAGTGTTTCTAGTATTGGAAAAGAGAGACGAGCAATGGAGAAAATGATTTTTGCACAATTCAAATGAATAGTGAGGTAAGAATTAGAGACTAGGGTAGGTAAGGAATAAAAAGATTCATAACTTAAACTTCTGAAATTATTTTGCTAATTTAAAATAATTTGATCAAAAGACTTGCTAATACTAACGCCAGTGCTATCTCTAACCTACAGCCAGTATAGCTCTGATACCAACGCTGTGAGGACCCCCGGGTTATTTCCGTAAGACCGAGGTTTACCTGGTCTTAAGGAAATAACTCTGGGCCTCAAGTAAATGAATTCCACCTTAACTCTATCCAAGTGAGGAGCCCGATCAAACTAGAGCCCCGTGATCATGCGCGTTGCTCCTCTCCGCAAGCACCACATGATTATCGGTTCTCCAAACGGTCAAAGCCAACACTTAGACAAGTTAAAGTGGGATTCATAACAGCGAGTATGAGGCCGTGTTGGCTCCCAGGATCAACGACCAACACGCTCATACTCTCATTCAACGTGGATCACATCCATACAACAACGTACATTATCAATCCAAAAGACATACAACATAATAGTTAAGTCTACACTATTACATAACTACCGACCGCCAAATTCAAATAAGAGTGATAAATAACAGCGGAAGCAAAATAAATAAACCAAAAGTCCAGCAAGGTATGCCCATAACCCAAGGCAACCGATCGGGTTAAAGATAGCACTACTCGTCGTTGTCGCCTAAATCGCACCGACGAGCTCATCGAGCTCGATATCGCCCTCACCAAAAGAAAAACAAAAGGCCACCAACATCCGGCCGAGTACAAGTGCACTCGCAAGTCTTACACAAAGAAAAGTAGTTATGCATATTGGGCAATCAAGGGATAGCATTAGTGGTTCTAGTTTTGCATAAAACGCAACATCTTACATTCCTAGACCATCTAGTTTTCGAAAGCCAAGTTATAAATCATTTATTCAAGAGAGGGTTTCACAAGACATATGTAATAATATGGATCAATCAATATCAAGGTGGCTGTCCACTTTGATAAACTAAAGTACATGAACATCCCATTCATGCCGAAACCAATTGTAACCATGTCAACTTTTAATTTTTGAAGTCTAACGATGAAGCATACTTAAACCAAGTGTTGTCCATAACCGTGGACACGGCTATTCGAATAGATTATCTCTGCAGAGGTGTACTACTTTACCCACATGACCCGACTAGCCTGTAAGCCTCCGGATGCCTCCGAAAATAGCACACTTCCTTAGGTATGTCGGCCGGGGAGAATCGAGATACAATCATTTTAGCAAGAAAATCTTATTGGGATGTACCACCCATATGTGGGAATCCCAACTTAGACATAAGCATATAGCAAATGCTAAGCGGGCACACATGTTGTACTGGAGTGGCCAGTGTGAGGTAGTTAGTATGTTGCATCCCACAACATAGGTAATCGTGCTCATTAAGCACAGTATATATCACACTTGGGTTCCAAAGGAACATAGGATTTCACGGTCTCTATGTCCCCACACCGCCATGGTCTTACCCAATAAAACATTCCCTTACTTAACCGTGACGGTACCCATATCCCGCATGTGATAGTACGCTCGGTACTTGGAGTGTAACGTCCATGGCTCGGTCCTTAATGGTCCAGACAAGACAACCACAAACCCGAATCTCGTGCATAACAGCACCCACACTAACAACCACTTGTCCGGACCCAAAACCATTTAACAACAACAAGTTTTGAACCAAAATAACCAGATATAACAATCTGGACAAAAATTAATAACAGAATAAGAGTTGTTATGTGTCTCCCACAATTGACGAGCTAGTCCCGCAATGGCTAAGCAATAGACACACAACAATCATATCATCACAAACCTATCTTAAGCATATGTGTATGTGAAATATCAGGGATAACCATCAAGCATAGGATATAACTAATCTACTCAAACATAAAGGTATACCGAAAATAGCATGCAGGCAATATCATTGCATTTCAAATACTAATGTAAGAAAACTGGGATCAATATGATGCAAAAGAAAGTTCAAATGATGCTTGCCTTTCTGGGAGTTCACTTGCTCACTCTCGGTTACGTAGTTGTTCATTTGCGACAACTCGGACTCTATAGAAATAGTGATATCGAATGAACACCGAGAAAAGCCAAAAATTCAAAGTTCTCAAAAATGAATGAAATTTTCACAGTAGCTATATTATGATTTTAGATGAATTTAGGTGAAATAATTATTTCATTTGGATTTCGTATGTGAAAGTTATGACAGTTTGAAAATCGGTTTTGGGAAAAATGCTGAAAAATGGGCTTCGGTTACTGTTCATCCGAAATCCAATTTTTAGCAAAAATTTGTAGATCAGTGGTGAAGAAAATGATTACATATATAAATATATGTTAAAATTATATGACCAAAATAAATTGGTTCAACTCATTTAGAGTTCAAATGAATTAGTTATGAATTTTCAAAGTTAAAAGAATTTTGTATTGTAAAAGTAATTCTTTTCTGAAATTTGTACCACATAAAAATACTTTGTAAACTCGAAGTAACCTCGCCTCTATCATAACCAAAGTCGTCCATCTAACCACACAACGTTCGGATTAACAATCTTCCAACCATACCATCTATCCGATAATTGAACGAAATCCACCGACTTGTGGGCATAATATCATGTCTAAATCCATCAATCCTTCTCCGATATATTATTTAAGCTAATACTAGCTATCTAGCTCTACTAGTCTCACCTCGAAATTCATATTCAGTATACACCCAAAATTTCCACCAACCGAGGTTTAATAAACTAACCGACACCTAATGAGCTTTACAATTTAAATACACATCCAATACTTAATAGCTCACAAATCGATCTCTCATATTCATACCATCGAACTTAGTCTTGAATGACCTCCACCAATCCAATCATATATGTGCCACTACGATCAACTAATAATCATTTATCTACTAATCCAATTGAGGGTACAAATCTACCAACTCGGCACATAGGACTTAACTATTACATACACGGCAATCCAATTATTTATCCCCAATCAAATAATCCATTCTACCATCTCCCAATTCTAGCATACATGACTCTCGTAGCTATTACTTCGAACATCCGATCAATTTGCTCATGCTCAATTAAATCATCCGATTCAATTAATCCAACAATATGCATAATTCGATATCCAACGAGCAACAATACAC
Source organism: Hsuehochloa calcarea (assembly GCA_036346395.1). Taxonomy (NCBI): domain Eukaryota; kingdom Viridiplantae; phylum Streptophyta; class Magnoliopsida; order Poales; family Poaceae; genus Hsuehochloa; species Hsuehochloa calcarea. The sequence goes on along the minus strand of JAYEVG010000065.1, from coordinate 86,325 downwards.
ATATACAAAAGACATATCGTTAATCATCAACACATACGTCGTCCACCAAGTAATAGATTATAAAAATCCTTATGCGCCCTATCTTCAAAAATTACTAATTCAATGTGAGAAGAAACCTTCAATTAATTTATCCTCCAACGGTCACCACTAACTTCCATACGACTTCACCATAATATCGACCGATCAAAATAATCAACTCATAAATTTAATGTAGCATCCACCGATCAATAATAATCATATTTTGCCACAATAATCTAATTATTCGCATCCACCAATGTATCGATACATAACTACACCTACGCGCAAATACAACCTAACCGGATAATTATACCGGTCCTAAGCTATCAAATCATTTTTATAAATATATATGTAAAAATAGATGCCATGCTCATGACTAATATGCAACATGCACAACTAATATCGTAAACACGATTCGATACTAAAGAATTTTACCACGGCACTAGACGTGAAAAATATCGCCGGACGTAGTCTTCTCGGCTCGCGTCCGTCCACCGTAGTCGCCGCCGTTCCGCGTCCGCTCGGCCTCTCGTCCATGTCGGTCGTCCTAGTGCTGTCGCATGCGCCACACCGTCCTCTAGCACGACATGCCATGCCGGCTCGCCTCGCTCGGACCGTCACGCCGCTACAAGCATGGTCGTTGCATGCATGCGCCGCGCTCTCGGCCGGCTCCTCCACGCCGCCGCATTTGCGTCCTCGGCTGCCCTGAGCTTGGCCACCTCCGCCTTGACATCGCCTCGGCCACCGTTAAGCCACGTCTTGCGCCCACGGCATCCACCGAGGTGTCGTGCCGTGGCCGCGTCACCGAGCCGTCGTGGGCAGCGCGTGAGGCCAAGCCGGGCCACGGGCCTCGCCACGGCCGGCCACTGTGCCACCTTGCCATGCCCGGGCTCGGCCACTGCCATGCCATCCGGCCACTGTACCGGCCGAGCGCCGCAATCCGCTGCTACTCCCGGCCGGCCGCATGCCTTGGCACACAGCTGCACTGCATGAATGCATAGCTGCATGCTGCACTGGCCGGCTTGTCGCTGCCGCTGCACTGCTCTGTCGAGCCGCTGCATTGCACTGGCCTGGCAAACTGCGGCTGCTAGCAACAGCTGACCAAACACACACAGCTCTATGCTACAGTGCGTATCTTCTTCCTCCTCCTTGCAAAATACTCAAACCAACTTGCATGCAAAAACCGATTGTATGGATGGGAAGCTTAGGTGATGAGGAACGCGATGGTATAACATGCATTGGAGGTTTTCAGATTTTTGGTGGAGTTTGGAAGGAGAGAAGTTGGCAGAGATGAACTAGTTCTAAGCATTGTGACTAGAAGTCCTAGTTGTGCTGCTGCTTGGAGGAAGAAATGGCAGTGTGCTTCGGTTGTGCAAAAGAAGAAAAAGGTTGGCAGGGGAAAGACTGAGTGGGACGGGATGGTTCGGCTGTCCAGTGAGATGAAATGGGCAGTGATTCAGTTGGGGTGGGGGATGAAAAGCTTCTACAGATTGGATGGAGCATGACAGAGGGGTGAATAAACAAAAGAAGATGGCAGTGTGGGTGCATAGGGTTCGGCTGTACAAAATTCGAATGAACAGTGATTTCAGAATTTGCAAAATGGCTGAGGTGTTCAGATAATTTTTAGACATAGTTCCTTAGCTCCAAAAATTACAAAATGTTTAGTAGAGGTTCCTGACATAATGTAGATGCTCAGGTAAAAATTTCAGAAATTTATCCATAGTGTGCTGCTCTCTAAAAATCTTTAACTTTACTGTTTGTGTGGAAAATAATTAGCAGTATAGTTTTTCATCTCTTTTTCTTTTACGTCGTCCAAACGACCTTGCATGTGTAAACCGATTATATAAAAGGAAAGCCGTCGAGACAACGCTCGCAACGACATAACATGCGTTGTCAAATTCTTAATTTTTGTTAGTGATTGCGAGGAGAGAAGTTAGAAAAATAAAGAATGAACACGCAGGTATTTCATCTGCTAATTCTATTCTCTATTTTGCGAATTCACTCAAACTGCTATGCATGCGAAAACAAATTATAGAAACGGGTTGCTCGTGCGATGACGATCGCGGTGGTATGACATGCATAGCTTGGTTTTAAAGTTTCGGCTGAGATTTGAAGGGGGGAAACGACAGGAGTTAGCAGGGTCAGAAATTGGAAGAGATGACCAGAAGAAGGGACACGCGGTCGGTTGAATTGGAAAATGAGAACGGCGATACTAATGTATGCATCATGATTTTTGAAATGCATGCGGAAATGAGAAACAAAATATTCAATTTAATTGCAGTCGCTCAAACAATTTGATTAAATATTGGTTATGATTATTATTGTTCTTTTTTTTTAATGCAGCTTTTAAACAAATTTGATTTGACTTGGAAATGCAACCTTTTAATTATCTCAATTTGATTTTTACAAGCAATCTTTTTACTTAAACACGGGAAAATTTTAAAACACTGCCAAATATTTATTAGATCGCCTAGTTAAATATTAACATCCCGATTTTGAAAATCAGGATGTTACAAACCTCCCCCCCTAACAAAAAAATCTCGTCCCCGAGATTGGACGGAAAAGGATAGGGGTAGAAAGACTTAGTCGCTTTATTGAAATCCAATCTTCTTCCGAGAGACTAATCGACTCGATCTTTACCAATACCACTGCTATAGTACTATCCCAATAATATTGGTTCGGCAACCACTGATTGTTGATCATCCAATCGAAATCCACCAATCATATTTAGTCTATAGCAAGCACACTCCAATCTATTGCTCCACCATTTTTACATTAACCACCGAAATCGCTTGCTCCGATGTAACCTTCGAAACCACAATAAATTCACAGGTTTAGTTTGATTTCCAAAAAGGACACTGACTTACTTCTCAATTTTAATAATCCATTAGAGAGCGTAAACATCTAATAATCCATTCTCACAGTATAAATTATGGTTTAACTCTGATCTCGATCATATTATCGGTAACACTACTAATCCTAAGTGAAATCATCAGATTGCTCACATATTCCAGCACACTTGCTTTATAATTTCTATCATAGGGTATCTCCAATATAACTCCCAATTCATGAGTACTAAAGGACTGTATTTCAGGGTCTACAATCCACTAAGTGATATATGTTATCAACCACCCATAAATAATTTATTGGTTTCCATCAATTTTTCTCACGGCAATTTAAATCCCTAAAAGAGGGTACATCTATGCAAGATCAATTGCGTCCTCAGCAATGCCTCCATATCTCTGCTGCTTAATCCTTTAGTTAGCATGATCAATCTATTTGCGATAATCAATCCATTAAATACACCCAATTATCTTTTACTGTCGAATCCACTCATACCTACTCTAGGATCAAATTAACCTCCAAAATCAACACAATTATCCTAGGTTATCGATATACCTCTTTATCCACAGACAACTCCGACCTAAGTAAATCAAATCATCAAAAAGGTCATCCATCCAAGGTGAGTTTATAATTTGACTATAATCCGAATAATCTGAATCAACACTTTGGTCTAAATCAAGTTATTCCCGATAATTATCTGAGCTCAATTCAATGATATTAACTAAATTTCTTCCATAGTCTATTTATCCTCAAGCATTATCTAAATCCAACCACCACCTTTAATCATCCCGAGTTAATCGAATCATATCATCCTTGTAACAACTATTCCCATAAAGATAAATCACATATTCAATGCTCATAGTCGCCCACTATATGACCATTCAATCACATAATTATTCTTCATCTCTAGAAGTACTACGATCCCGTTATATCCTCAATTACAAATTCATAAATCTCAAATTATCATCATGTGTATCCATCAAAATTTCATAATATCATCACATTTTAAATCTTACCTTTATCACACTAGACCTGAATCTGACTCACAATCTTATCGACATATCGACTAAGACCTATCTAAAATCTAATATCCATAATTGAATCACAAACTTATTAATCCAATCCTATACATGTATTCCATGAGTTCCACATGCATATCTTCCAACATAAATCCGACATAACCAATAGGCAAGATTATACCTCACTACAATAATTCCATTTATACTCATATCATAACCTCTGATGGTAACGCCTATGATAATCCACAATTGATCTCACAAAGGTTAATATCTCATGGTACAAAAATCAAATCAGTTATTCTAAAATCATATTCAAGGCCCATGAGTAATAATCCAATTTCTTTATCATCAAATATCATTTTGATCATGCAAGTCCACCAACATCGACCAAACACGAAAGATCTAATTAAAGATAAAATAGCAGTTATTCAATCATATCATTCTCCTTACCGATTCTGCTATCAATCTTTTAATCAACATGCGACTTCCATTTAAGAGATGAGAGGGAAAAGCATGAGGTAGAGGAAACAACAGGGGTAAGGTCCTTAATTTAATTTAGATATTTTTAAGCTTTAAAACACAAGAACCAACTTGAAATAAATTAAAAGAAAGCAATAGGGATAGCACATAATTTATTTTTAACATAAGGCTAGATTTTAGTATGTTTGCGAAATACAACGCCCGAAGGCAAACTGGCAAACACACCATAACCAAATAGCAACTACTAGGAACAAAAGAGAGCAAATAATCGTATTGCACAAACTAACGTCTACAAGCTAGTGAATATAATTAGAGGGTATATAATCCAAAAATAATTCCTAACTTAAACCTAATATCGCAGCAAGGCATCGTCTTCTCCTCCTTTCGTCGATGCTCTTCAAGGGTGACAACTTAGTGTTTCTAGTATTGGAAAAGAGAGACGAGCAATGGAGAAAATGATTTTTGCACAATTCAAATGAATAGTGAGGTAAGAATTAGAGACTAGGTAGGTAAGGAATAAAAGATTCATAACTTAAACTTCTGAAATTATTTTGCTAATTTAAAATAATTTGATCAAAAGACTTGCTAATACTAACGCCATGCTATCTCTAACTCTGACCCAAGATAGCTCGATATTAACGCTGTGAGGACCCGGTTATTTCCGTAAGACCGAGGTTTACCTGGTCTTAAGGAAATAACTCTGGGCCTCAAGTAAATGAATTCCACCTTAACTCTATCCAAGTGAGGAGCCCGACCGAAACTAGAGCCCCGGTGATCATGCGCGTTGCTCCTCTGCAAGCACCACATGATTATCGGTTCTCCAAACGGTCAAAGCCAACACTTAGACAAGTTAAAGTGGGATTCATAACAGCGAGTATGAGGCCGTGTTGGCTCCCGTGATCAACGACCAACACGCCATACTCTCATTCAACGTGGATCACATCCATACAACAACGTACATTATCAATCCAAAAGACATACAACATAATAGTTAAGTCTACACTATTACATAACGGCCGACCGGCCAAATTCAAATAAGAGTGACAAATAACAGCGGAAGCAAAATAAATAAACCAAAAGTCCAGCAAGGTATGCCCATAACCCAAGGCAACCGATCAAGTTAAAGATAGCACTACTCGTCGTTGTCGTCTAAATCGGCATCGACGAGCTCATCGAGCTCGATATCGTCCTCACCGAAAAGAAAACAAAAGGCCACCAACATCCGGCCGAGTACAAGTGCACTCGCAAATCTTACACAAAGAAAAGTAGTTATGCATATTGGGCAATCAAGGGATAGCATTAGTGGTTCTAGTTTTGCATAAAACGCAACATCTTACATTCCTAGACCATCTAGTTTTCGAAAGCCAAGTTATAAATCATTTATTCAAGAGAGGGTTTCACAAGACATATGTAATAATATGGATCAATCAATATCAAGGTGGCTGTCCACTTTGATAAACTAAAGTACATGAACATCCCATTCATGCCGAAACCAATTGTAACCATGTCAACTTTTAATTTTTGAAGTCTAACGATGAAGCATACTTAAACCAAGTGTTGTCCATAACCGTGACACGGCTATTCGAATAGATTATCTCTGCAGAGGTGTACTACTTTACCCACATGACCCGACTAGCCTGTAAGCCTCCGGATGCCTCCGAAAATAGCACACTTCCTTAGGTATGCCGGTACCGGGAGAATCGAGATACAGTCATTTTTAGCAAGAAAATCTTATTGGGATGTACCACCCATATGTGGGAATCCCAACTTAGACATAAGCATATAGCAAATGCTAAGCGGGCACACATGTTGTACTGGAGTGGCCAGTGTGAGGTAGTTAGTATGTTGCATCCCACAACATAGGTAATCGTGCTCATTAAGCACAAGATATATCACATCGGGGTTCCAAAGGAACATAGGATTTCACGGTCTCTATGTCCCCACACCGCTGCGGTCTTACCCAATAAAACATTCCCTTACTTAACCGTGACGGTACCCATATCCCGCATGTGATAGTACGCCGGTACTTGGAGTGTAACGTCCATGGCTCGGTCCTTAATGGTCCGCACAAGACAACCACAAACCCGAATCTCGTGCATAACAAAGACCCACACTAACAACCACTTGTCCGGACCCAAAACCATTTAACAACAACAAGTTTTGAACCAAAATAACCAGATATAACAATCTGGACAAAATTAATAACAGAATAAGAGTTGTTATGTGTCTCCCACAATTGACGAGCTAGTCCCGCCAATTGATCTACTGCGTTATCTAGACCCGCAATGGCTAAGCAATAGACACACAACAATCATATCATCACAAACCTATCTTAAGCATATGTGTATGTGAAATATCAGGGATAACCATCAAGCATAGGATATAACTAATCTACTCAAACATAAAGGTATACCAAAATAGCATGCGTGCAATATCATTGCATTTCAAATACTAATGTAAGAAAACTGGGATCAATATGATGCAAAAGAAAGTTCAAATGATGCTTGCCTTTCTGGGAGTTCACTTGCTCACTCGTTACGTAGTTGTTCATTTGCGACAACTCGGACTCTATAGAAATAGTGATATCGAATGAACACCGAGAAAAGCCAAAAATTCAAAGTTCTCAAAATGAATGAAATTTTCACAGTAGCTATATTATGATTTTAGATGAATTTAGGTGAAATAATTATTTCATTTGGATTTCGTATGTGAAAGTTATGACAGTTTGAAAATCGGTTTTGGGAAAATGCTGAAAAATGGGCTTCGGTTACTGTTCATCCGAAATCCAATTTTTAGCAAAAATTTGTAGATCAGTGGTGAAGAAAATGATTACATATATAAATATATGTTAAAATTATATGACCAAAATAAATTGGTTCAACTCATTTAGAGTTCAAATGAATTAGTTATGAATTTTCAAAGTTAAAAGAATTTTGTATTGTAAAAGTAATTCTTTTCTGAAATTTGTACCACATAAAAATACTTTGTAAACTCAAGTAACCTCGCCTCTATCATAACCAAAGTCGTCCATCTAACCACACAACGTTCGGATTAACAATCTTCCAACCATACCATCTATCCGATAATTGAACGAAATCCACCGACTTGTGGGCATAATATCATGTCTAAATCCATCAATCCTTCTCCGATATATTATTTAAGCTAATACTAGCTATCTAGCTCTACTAGTCTCACCTCGGAAATTCATATTCAGTATACACCCAAAATTTCCACCAACCGAGGTTTAATAAACTAACCGACACCTAATGAGCTTTACAATTTAAATACACATCCAATACTTAATAGCTCACAAATCGATCTCTCATATTCATACCATCGAACTTAGTCTTGAATGACCTCCACCAATCCAATCATATATGTGCCACTACGATCAACTAATAATCATTTATCTACTAATCCAATTAAGGGTACAAATCTACCAACTCGCACATAGGACTTAACTATTACATACACGGCAATCCAATTATTTATCCCCAATCAAATAATCCATTCTACCATCTCCCAATTCTAGCATACATGACTCTCGTAGCTATTACTTCGAACATCCGATCAATTTGCTCATGCTCAATTAAATCATCCGATTCAATTAATCCAACAATATGCATAATTCGATATCCAACGAGCAACAATACACATATACAAAAGACATATCGTTAATCATCAACACATACGTCGTCCACCAAGTAATAGATTATAAAAATCCTTATGCGCCCTATCTTCAAAAATTACTAATTCAATGTGAGAAGAAACCTTCAATTAATTTATCCTCCAACGGTCACCACTAACTTCCATACGACTTCACCATAATATCGACCGATCAAAATAATCAACTCATAAATTTAATGTAGCATCCACCGATCAATAATAATCATATTTTGCCACAATAATCTAATTATTCGCATCCACCAATGTATCGATACATAACTACACCTACGCGCAAATACAACCTAACCGGATAATTATACCGGTCCTAAGCTATCAAATCATTTTTATAAATATATATGTAAAAATAGATGCCATGCTCATGACTAATATGCAACATGCACAACTAATATCGTAAACACGATTCGATACTAAAGAATTTTACCACGGCACTAGACGTGAAAAATATCGCCGGACGTAGTCTTCTCGGCTCCGCGTTCGCGTCCACCGTAGTCGTCGCCGTTCCGCGTCCGCTCGCCTCTCGTCCATGTCGGTCGCCCTAGTGCTGTCGCATGCGCCACACCGTCCTCTAGCACGACATGCCATGCCGGCTCGCCTCGCTCGGACCGTCACGCCGCTACAAGCATGGTCGTTGCATGCATGCGCCGCGCTCTCGGCCGGCTCCTCCGCGCCGCCGTTTTCGCGTCCTCGGCTGCCCCGAGCTTGGCCACCTCCGCCTTGACATCGCCTCGGCCACCGTTAAGCCACGTCTTGCGCCCACGGCATCCACCGAGGTGTCGTGCCGTGGCCGCGTCACCGAGCCGTCGTGGCAGCGCGTGAGGCCAAGCCGGGCCACGGGCCTCGCCACGGCCGGCCACTGTGCCACCTTGCCATGCCCGGGCTCGGCCACTGCCATGCCATCCGGCCACTGTACCGGCCGAGCGCCGCAATCCGCTGCTACTCCCGGCCGGCCGCATGCCTTGGCACACAGCTGCACTGCATGAATGCATAGCTGCATGCTGCACTGGCCGGCTTGTCGCTGCCGCTGCACTGCTCTGTCGAGCCGCTGCATTGCACTGGCCTGGCAAACTGCGGCTGCTAGCAACAGCTGACCAAACACACACAGCTCTATGCTACAGTGCGTATCTTCTTCCTCCTCCTTGCAAAATACTCAAACCAACTTGCATGCAAAAACCGATTGTATGGATGGGAAGCTTAGGTGATGAGGAACGCGATGGTATAACATGCATTGGAGGTTTTCAGATTTTTGGTGGAGTTTGGAAGGAGAGAAGTTGGCAGAGATGAACTAGTTCTAAGCATTGTGACTAGAAGTCCTAGTTGTGCTGCTGCTTGGAGGAAGAAATGGCAGTGTGCTTCGGTTGTGCAAAAGAAGAAAAAGGTTGGCAGGGGAAAGACTGAGTGGGACGGGATGGTTCGGCTGTCCAGTGAGATGAAATGGGCAGTGATTCAGTTGGGGTGGGGGATGAAAAGCTTCTACAGATTGGATGGAGCATGACAGAGGGGTGAATAAACAAAAGAAGATGGCAGTGTGGGTGCATAGGGTTCGGCTGTACAAAATTCGAATGAACAGTGATTTCAGAATTTGCAAAATGGCTGAGGTGTTCAGATAATTTTTAGACATAGTTCCTTAGCTCCAAAAATTACAAAATGTTTAGTAGAGGTTCCTGACATAATGTAGATGCTCAGGTAAAAATTTCAGAAATTTATCCATAGTGTGCTGCTCTCTAAAAATCTTTAACTTTACTGTTTGTGTGGAAAATAATTAGCAGTATAGTTTTTCATCTCTTTTTCTTTTACGTCGTCCAAACGACCTTGCATGTGTAAACCGATTATATAAAAGGAAAGCCCTCGAGACAACGCTCGCAAAGACATAACATGCGTTGTCAAATTCTGGCTTTTTGTTAGTGATTGCGAGGAGAGAAGTTAGAAAAATAAAGAATGGACACGCAGGTATTTCATCTGCTAATTCTATTCTCTATTTTGCGAATTCACTCAAACTGCTATGCATGCGAAAACAAATTATAGAAACGGGTTGCTCGTGCGATGACGATCGCGGTGGTATGACATGCATAGCTTGGTTTTAAAGTTTCGGCTGAGATTTGAAGGGGGAAACGACAGGAGTTAGCAGGGTCAGAAATTGGAAGAGATGACCAGAAGAAGGGACACGCGGTCGGTTGAATTGGAAAATGAGAACGGCGATACTAATGTATGCATCATGATTTTTGAAATGCATGCGGAAATGAGAAACAAAATATTCAATTTAATTGCAGTCGCTCAAACAATTTGATTAAATATTGGTTATGATTATTATTGTTCTTTTTTTTTTAATGCAGCTTTTAAACAAATTTGATTTGACTTGGAAATGCAACCTTTTAATTATCTCAATTTGATTTTTACAAGCAATCTTTTTACTTAAACACGGGAAAATTTTAAAACACTGCCAAATATTTATTAGATCGCCTAGTTAAATATTAACATCCCGATTTTGAAAATCAGGATGTTACAGCTTTGATAAAACCCAAGTTGGCCTGACCACAATATTAATATTAGTGTCCAAGTTGGCCTGACCACAATATTAATGTTAGTGTAAGGAGCTCAAATAAAATGATAGAAAAGCTAAAGTAATGAACTAGAAGTGTGGTGTGCACTTTACTTTGACAATTTCTTGGTTGTTCCTCTGCATAAGCAGAAAAGTCGAAGGAAGGAGCTTGTACGCTACTGAGCACACTGAGGGAATGCTAGGTTGGTTGAAGTGGGTGTGACTAAAAATTGCAACAGCTTGGTGCTGAGGCAGTCAATTTTCAATAAATGTTAAAATTAAAAGACATGGCATAGAAGTACCATGCCAAAGAACCGTGCAAGCTCTCCTTCCTCCCGCCATTTTCAAATCTTCATAAGCACGACCAATTTCGATAAGCAAATCATAAGCTCTGCTTTCGGTTTTCTTGTTAGCTCGTGAAGAAACATCAACTCATCATTGTTAATCTCACACCGGTGGCTTTTATGCACCACACAAGTACTTTCTGTGTCCTAAAATAAAGAATGAGTATTTTGCTTGAGAAACCAGAGTTAAGAAACATAATAATGTTGTCCAACTGACACTTGTTCGAAAAGGTCAAGAGTAAACTAATAATGTTTTTCCAACTCTGTTCTGAACAAAAAAGGTCGCTCTAGTAGATTTTTTTTGTTTTGCAAGATATAAGGGTAGCCACACATAATAACAAGAAACTATAAAAGACTAGCAAGTTTTCATTGATGCAATTATCTATTAAACCTTTAAATAAAACCTTGATATCTAGCCTTAATCTGGGTAATGCCATAGGACACCAAGTTTTCATTGATGCAATTATATATTAAACCTTTGAAAGCCTCCACAGTAGAAAATCTCGCTTCTTCAAAATCACTTGCCAATATATCTGACACAATTTACAAGAAAATATCTAGACAAAATACATAAACATGATTCATAAGTATCGTAGCTCAACTTAGAAATGCCAGTTTATGAGAGAACCAACCTCCAAGCGAAGTAAATACTAGCGGAAGCTTTACAACACATATTGATCCTCCAAAGAAGAAGCGTAAAACGCTCAAAACATGAATTGGTTCTCAGGCTCACTCAATCCCAAGCTAATATAGTCATACGCTCAATCCCAAGCTAATATAGTCATACGCTATGAAACATGAATATATGCTAGCTAGCTTGCTTTCCCGGCCGGTTACATGCATGTGAAGGAGCCTCAAATGCTAGATAAGATGTTCTAAGTTAAGAAGATAATTGAGCTCAAGTACCACAGCCATGTACATGCAGCAAACAACCCCCACTAAATGCTCAACCACCATAGCCATAGTGTCGCCATGTCCAGAACCAACCCACCTCCATCACCCTTCCCATTGCATAAGCATGATCAACCAAAATCTAAAGAATAAAATTAGCTCAAGCACTGAAAACCAAAATGCTTCTTTCATTTCATATGTAGGTATTGTCTTCTTTGAGCTGTACTTACGAATATCCCACACATTCACAACTTACGAAAATCTAAGTAATATGGTTGTGTGAATAACTTATTTAGACTATGTGTCCTATGTGAAAACAAATGTCGAATTATTATTGTTTATTTGTTTCAAATATTGTTCTCAATCTATTATTCATATTCAATTGCAAATGTTGCCTTATACAAAATAACCACAGAAGCCATTCCTTTGGAATAAGTCATCATCTATAAATTGCATTCTGTGGTATGACTTGTGAATATGGTTGTGTACTCTTGCTTGCGTCAAACAATCAACAAAGTTGGAGGAGTCTTCGCCTGCATTTAAGGAGTTCTACGAAGGTGCTGATTGTTAGGGTTTTGATCCCAGTCGGTTGCCTATGGTGAATTGATTGGATTCTGCTAGAGTTTAATTTCGTTTCGCTGCTGATATTTTATTTATTGCCAGCACTGCGTGGCTTAATAAATGTAAACTCGACCATAAGGTCAAAACCATTATTTGCTATTCAAATTAGTCGTTTATTCTATTAATCGTGTTGTGTGGATTTATATGCATCTATGTTGATACTGTGTGCACTAGCGTGATTCTGAACTAGTACATAATACACAGAAAGTCCAGAATTGCATTTTTGGATCCCAGCATGCATCATACGCATATACTGTAGTGTTTCCATTATTATTATTATTATTATAAAAAACCGAGGTGCTGCACATGCAAGGTGGCATCCCTCCCGCACATTATTCCAACATTAAGATGGTACACGCCTTGTCGTCCGCTGTACTGCTCACTGATCATGCTCAGTCACATACGCCTGCTGGCCACGCCTGGGCGCAAAGATGGCCATCTCGTCGGCGCGGTTTAACTTGACGCTCCTAGCTTCCTCCCTAGACAACCTGTAAGCGTTGGCGACCACGTCGACCGGCAATGCGCCAAGAATGGACGCCTTCCCCGCGATCTGGCTGTCGATGGCGTTGTGGTTGGTCTTGAAGGACACCAAGGCGAACCCTTCGTGCCGTGCCTTCACCACCACGCGCGGTTCGGGGATCGTGAGGACTCGCCTCGGGCGGCTCGCCGTCGAAGACGCTCCTCCCGCGGTTGTCCACCACCTGAACGCGCCCCTGGCCGGCGGTCACGTACATCACTGTGTGCGCGTTCACCGTCCAGTGCGGAGTAAGCAAGGCATTCTGCAAACGAGATAAATCATAAATGAGCCAAGTAAATTTAACGATCATACAACCTACATTACGTATGTTTTGTGTAGATCTACTTAATTTGGTCTTGGTTTGCACTTACGTTCTGAAGGACGGTTCTGCTGGCACTCATCTGAACGATGTTAAGGACGGGGAAATTCTGGCTATTGGCCCTTGTGATCCTCCCGCCTCGGGGGTTGAAGATATCGGCAGATTGTGGGTAGTTGATGTTCCTCCTGAACTTCATGGAGCACACTATCTCGTCTAGGCCGTTCTGCTGCGCGCAAGCCCCGCCGCGGGGCGACGATGTGGACTGCTTCCCCTGGAAGTACTCCGCGGCTTCTTCCTCGCGCAGTGGTTGTGGTTCGCCTTGGAGAGAAGGCTGCAGCGCCTTGAGGCCATGTTCAACTCTGATGATGGTGCCTCTTTTGTCGTTCTGGCTTTGGAGCCTTGCTACCACCTGCCTGCTCACGCCGAGGGCCTCGGCGAGTAAATCTGGGCTGAATCCGGCGAAGATGTTCTGGGTGTTCTGCTGCTCGGCCTCGTACGAGTACTTCTGCTGCTGGCCGCTCCTAGGCTTTCCGGCCAGGAAAAACTCCTGCTCAATCGTGTTTCAAAATGTGTATGTTAATTCTCACGAATTGAAATCTGAAACTTGGAGATTATTGGGCTTGTATGAAGTGTGGATCTGTAATGCATCGATCGTTCGTGCCCATGCATCCTGCATACATACCCTGCTTGAGGGATCAAGCTGGTTGGCGCTGTTGCTGGTGTCGAAGACGGTGAACGCAACCACAGGTGAATCGCCGTTGTTGTGCTGACCAGATGAGCCACGCCACCGGCACGCGATGATATCCCCGGCGGAAGTCTTGAAGCCGCCGGTGCTCGCCCTCGATCTTCGGGTGGATCGCCTTCGCCACTGCCGCTCGAACGGCGACCGCCTCGTTCGAACGTCTCCGGCAGCAGCAACGCCATCCCAAGACTCCTGCTGCACCAAGTTTTCGATTTGGTTTGAGGAAAAATTTTGGGGCGAGTGAAATTTCCTAAATTTCAATTCAATTCGGCAAATGGCGAAATTGGTATTCAAATTTGACTAAATTTAATATAAAAAAATTGATGAATTTTGACCAAAATTTGAATTCTGTTTGAATTTGGCCTGAATTTATGTGCAACCAAAAGAAATTGACCGAAAGGGCAAAATTTCGAGCTTCAGCGAAATGTACGAAGTACAAACCTTGGACGATGTAGACCAGCTTAGGTCCGTTGGCGTACGTCGGCAAAACCAGGCCCGCACTCGACGACGAGGCGCCTCACGTGAAGGCCGGCGCAGAGGAACTCGTTTCTTTCCTCGGCGTTGTAATACTCGGTGAAACCGGCTTCAGACCTCACCTGGTGGGTCGGCTCGAGGGCGGCGAGCTGCTCGAAGCGGCATTGCCGCAGGCTCGCTTGGTCACCCCTGAACCCACGTGAGCTCTGCAGTGGGCTTCCTAAGGAAGCTGCGCCACGGACGCTTGGAAGAAGAGGAGGAGGCTAAGGCACAGTGGGAGGATGGTAGAGATGGTGGCCATGGTTAGCTGCTTGCTAGCTAGTTGCTTTCCCAGTACTGCTTGTGGTGATGGCTGGATGAGTAGGAGGGCAAGGGTTTATATACACGCAGGAGAGGAGAGTAGGTGCAAAAAGTGAAAACAAACTCTCACCCAATATTAATCTCCCCTGTGCGAAATCATTAGTCTAGACTCTAGAGTCCACTCCAGAGGCATCTACATCGCCGGTTGCTAGCTAGCTAGATGATGCAAAAGAAGAGCTACCTCACAAACAAACTATGACTAGGCGATATGTGAGTGCATGACGGTGGGTCATCTAACACATGGATATGTTTGTTTCAAATTGGTATACGTACTGTGTAGAAAAATAAACTTTTTTGTTGGTAGAGCAGGAGGAACGCAAGAACTTTGTCGCCGCGCAGCGCACAACCAAGTGAAAAAAGAGGTTTGGATAGGTATCAGCAAAGTATATAATGGCAAACTAGCTAGAAAAGTAGTGATTTTAATTAGAATTTATGTGGCATTATGGTTAGAGAAGAGTACAGTGGTGAATAAGAGTACGTAGATGGAAAAAGGAAGAACAAACTCACATAAATTCACATTGCAAAGGATGAGTTTAGACTTTTAAGCCTAGAGATCGACGTACATTTAGAGTTAATCTGTTGCTACTTGCTAGATGATGCAAAAGAAATTAAAGGGACTCGACCACAACCAAACTCGTGAGGCATTACATATGTGAGTCCTTGATTGTCTAACGCATGAAATGCTTGTGTTGACAAGGAATACATGTATAGAAAAAGTCCACTTTCTGTTAAGAGTAGGGTGCGATGCGAGAAATTGTATCCGCGGCATATAGATGGTGGATAATTAAAGGTCTGGATAAGTACAGCTTTAACAAGAATGCATATAATGGCAAACTAGAAAAGCGTGAGATTAGGATTTGCTTTGCACTTTTTTTTAGCATGGTTGCGGCAGAGTACAACTGTATATGGACTATATATAGAGCATACCAGTAGCGGAAAACTTTTGGTCAAGAACATATTCAACATGACATACTGTTTGGTTGAAAAGCAATAGTGCAGAGAAGTTACTCTAATGTTTGTCCATACGTGTTCAACAAGACATATTATTTGGTATGAAAAGCAAGAGTGCAGAAAAGTTACTTTAATGTTTATCCATGGAAAAAGTTACTTTTCCTAAACCGACATTAGGTTTTCATAATGACACCGCAAGATTTGCTGTTAGATCTTGGAATATAGCTAAGGTACGGTGTTGCCTAAGCTGCAACCTATCTAAAGGCCAAAGGAGGTCATAGTCCCTTCTCCCTACAAAAATTGAAAGTACCTAGAACTTATATGCTAACATCTCTTTCTAAGTTATCTAAGCATACGATGTTAGAAGGTAGTAGGTAGTTCACTTTGCATAATGTGACTAGTTCTCGCATCCAACCGCCGGTATAGAACTGCAGGCGTATGCAGTGCATCAAAATTAGATCAATCACTATCTTTATCAAATGTACCCATGCTAATTCATGATGTATGTGCAAACATGCAAAGTTATTTTAGTATGAACACTTCTACAAAATGGATATTTCCCCACGGTCAAAAACCGTCAGAAAAATATAAAAAACTGCCGATTTTATTTTACTGTGAGTAACCGTCAGGCAAACACCCTCAGGTCTAGGTGGTTAGGAAAATTCAGTTTGGTTGATGGTTAACCATCAAGAAAATAATCTCTGACGGTTTTTGCTATTTTGCTGACGGTTTTTGTGAACCGTCCATAAAAGTAATTTGGCTAACGGGTATGCACCGTCAACAAAAGATAACCTGACGGTTGTCTTGCCCATCGATAAAATGAATTTCGCTGACAGGCAATTACCGTCAATAAAATTAAACCTGACGGTTTTTTGCCCGTCAGGTATCGAAGGCCATTACCGTCAATCAAATTAAACCTAACGGTTGGTTGATCACATATGCATCATACTAATATTTGATTCATACACATCCATACATCATATAATTATACACATCCTTCCATTACTCCACACACAACTAAGTTTAAGCTTAAATTAGCATCAATTCAAACTCAATACCATCCATGAGGTTCACTTGCAGAAAGCAACATTGTCATCCGCACAAAAAAATCAAAAAGTCTAGTACAACCACAGTACACCTAAACACCAATATCTCATACAAGTCATGTAAGTTCATCTAAAAGTCCAGTAATACAATTCATGTTCAACTATTCAAAAGAGCTGACAAGATATCATCAAAGTTCATGTGGACAATTAGTTGCATCTGCCGCCATTAATGTCACAATTGCAGTTGTCGCCATCATTGTTAGCATCGTTGCCATCAATGGCATTGTAATCCGGTGCTGAGCCCATATGGGAGGATCCAGTCCCGGTTTCTTCTTGTAAGGTGAATAGAGTGTGCCAACATTATGAGTACGCCTTAGCACAATTAAAACCATTAGAAGTGCTAACAGAAGAGACTGTATACTTCTAATGGGTGCATGCACCTATGTGCTTCTAATGGCTGCTTCCACTCAGAATTAGATAACATGCAAAAGGTTAATTGTCGTCATATATACAGCAGTTTTGAATGTTTGATTACCTGCAAACTTGTTAAGATTATATAATTATATATGTCTCTCCATTAAAAGTTGCCTCTATGGAAGTTCATATGCTAAGTGATACAAGAATGATCTACCCTCAGCAAATTAACCAAGTAGTGTGAAATGACAATCAAGAGAGAAAATTACACACGTGATATTGAAATGTTACATTATTAATAATAATAAGTTAAGATGAATCTACGGTATGGGAACTCAACCAAATAAATGAACAAATTGTACCACTATTATCAAATAAACTGATTTATTTGTCATTTGAACTATTCAGTTACATTAGATCCCTATAGTATGTAGGTTAATAGTTTAACCATTTTTCTATTTCGTAAATAAATAGTACACTATCAAAAGCAAACAACTGATACCTTCGCTTTAAAGGAATTCTTTGTATCACTTTGCCAGCTAAATTGGCCCTCAACAACTCCTTTCAAGTGCTCATGCAACACATCAGCTTTTGATTTATCCACTAAAGCTTTGATAAAACCCAAGTTGGCCTAACCACAATATTAATATTAGTGTCCAAGTTGGCTTGACCACAATATTAATGTTAGTGTAAGGAGCTCAAATAAAATGATAGAAAAGCTAAAGTAATGAACTAGAAGTGTGGTGTGCACTTTACTTTGACAATTTCTTGGTTGTTCCTCTGCATAAGCAGAAAAGTCGAAGGAAGGAGCTTGTACGCTACTGAGCACACTGAGGGAATGCTAGGTTGGTTGAAGTGGGTGTGACTAAAAATTGCAACAGCTTGGTGCTGAGGCAGTCAATTTTCAATAAATGTTAAAATTAAAAGACATGGCATAGAAGTACCATGCCAAAGAACCGGTGCAAGCTCTCCTTCCTCCCGTCATTTTCAGCATCTTCATAAGCACGACCAATTTCGATAAGCAAATCATAAGCTCTGTTTCTGGTTTTCTTGTTAGCCTGTGAAGAAACATCAACTCATCATTGTTAATCTCACAGCTGGCTTTTATGCACCACACAAGTACTTTCAGAAGCTGTCCTAAAATAAAGAATGAGTATTTTGCTTGAGAAACCAGAGTTAAGAAACATAATAATGTTGTCCAACTGACACTTGTTCGAAAAGGTCAAGAGTAAACTAATAATGTTTTTCCAACTCTGTTCTGAACAAAAAAGGTCGCTCTAGTAGATTTTTTTTGTTTTGCAAGATATAAGGGTAGCCACACATAATAACAAGAAACTATAAAAGACTAGCAAGTTTTCATTGATGCAATTATCTATTAAACCTTTAAATAAAACCTTGATATCTAGCCTTAATCTGGGTAATGCCATAGGACACCAAGTTTTCATTGATGCAATTATATATTAAACCTTTGAAAGCCTCCACAGTAGAAAATCTCGCTTCTTCAAAATCACTTGCCAATATATCTGACACAATTTACAAGAAAATATCTAGACAAAATACATAAACATGATTCATAAGTATCGTAGCTCAACTTAGAAATGCCAGTTTATGAGAGAACCAACCTCCAAGCGAAGTAAATACTAGCGGAAGCTTTACAACACATATTGGATCCTCCAGCAAGAAGCAGAAAACGCTCAAAACATGAATTGGTTCTCAGGCTCACTCAATCCCAAGCTAATATAGTCATACGCTCAATCCCAAGCTAATATAGTCATACGCTATGAAACATGAATATATGCTAGCTAGCTTGCTTTCCCGGCCGGTTACATGCATGTGAAGGAGCCTCAAATGCTAGATAAGATGTTCTAAGTTAAGAAGATAATTGAGCTCAAGTACCACAGCCATGTACATGCAGCAAACAACCCCCACTAAATGCTCAACCACCATAGCCATAGTGTCGCCATGTCCGTAACCAACCCACCTCCATCACCCTTCCCATTGCATAAGCATGATCAACCAAAATCTAAAGAATAAAATTAGCTCAAGCACTCTGAAAACCAAAATGCTTCTTTCATTTCATATGTAGGTATTGTCTTCTTTGAGCTGTACTTACGAATATCCCACACATTCACAACCTGCAGATGTTCCATACACTCAAAATTGTTGGTAGCTCCAGACAGAAAAAATGCATCGCAGTGTATGTATTGAAGAATATTGGAATGGTAGCCTAGAAGAATTATCTAGACAAATAAAAAGCATGACAGTAACTAGCCCCTATGTCCTCTTCATTAAATTTTGCATGAATATTAATTGTTGAAACCTAGTATGATGGTATATCACCTACTCCACAGAAAACTATACTTGCAGAGGAATTTCCATTCTTCTCGGTTTTTTTATGCACATACGTGCATTCACAAATGAAACAAGCAGTTCCAATCAATTCCAAGCCCCCACCACACACACACATACACATAACTTTTTCACTCAGAGTCTTTGATAGATAAAATGGATCTCATGATATCTTGAATGTATATGCTAGTACAAATAGAAATATGAACATATAACTTGAAAACATAGGCGACATCTATGTTGTATGACGTATTACTGAGACAATATTAATGGAACATATTCAAACATTTCAACCATACCTTATCCCTCCCGGCACTGAGCAATGTTTGCCCATCTTCAGATAATGCCAATGAAGTCGCTGCTGAAAAACGCTCTTTCAGCACAATGCAGAACTCAATCCCTGATATTAATTTCTCAAAGGCAATTCAGCAAACACTTGGCATTCACACAAAAATGCTACACATAGATCAAATATCAAAATATTGCCTGGGTAGGAGAGGATTAAGCTAGCCAAAGATAAACCTGAGGAGAAGTTGGATCAAGGCAGCACCAGCTCGTGGCATTGAAGAATAGTAGCAACGGTGGGCTGCGGCAGATCTCGACAGTGTGGAGTCGTCACCAAGTCCTAAAAAAATCAGGCAAAAAGGAGATTTGAGGCCAAGCAGGCAGCCAGATCTCGCAGAGGTCAAACGGGAGATGGGAGACGGTCGTCCATGTGAGACCCCGGTTTATCGGGCTTGTAATGCTTAACCATCCATTGGTCCTAGCATCACAAATCAGATAATCCGAGACTCGAGACATGTATACTTCCCAGAAATGCAGTATACACAACTCTTTACAAAGTTCATGCGTCAATTCCATTCATTCACATAGAACCGAAGCAAAACAACAAACCAGAAGATGACATAAATAAAGGATAGTTATTACAAAAGAGAGGCCGACCGGCCAAATGACATATACATAAATAAATTGAACAGCGGAAGCAAAAGTGCCATAAGATGGCCATAAATCAAAAGAGCCAATCAGTGTGCCTTTAACCCACAAGGCAACCGACCGGACCGCCAAGCTAGTCGTCGAATCCACAGCACATTTCACAAAAGTGAGGCCCTTGGGGCTCACCTTCCTCCTCAGAACAAAGAGCCCAAAGAAAGCCGGGTGAGTACTTGGAATGTACTCGCAAGACTTACGTGTAGAGTAACAGACCTGTACATATGCTACATGCAAGCTTATTTAAGTGGAGGCTGTATGTTTCATTTTCAGCGCAAAGCAATCTTTATTTGCAATAATGTAGTACATTTGAAAGCAAGTTAACAAACCTGTTTTTAATGTTCAAATAACCGCAAATGACAACAATATAACAGTAGATAGAGAACAACAACAATCCTAGAAGTGACTAAACCCTTAGTCACCACAACAATAGCATGAATTACCCATTCATACCACCCATGTCAAATTTTAGTTTAAAAGGTTGTAGTCTAACTCTTGGAAGACCTCCCCAAGCGTGTCCATAACCTAGGACGAGGCTATTCGAATAGTTTTATCCCTGCAGGGGTGTACCAATGTACCCACACGCCAGACCGCCTTTTGCCAAGCTATTAAGCACACTTCCTTAGGTATACCGGCACGGCTAAGTCCTACGAGACATTTCCAATATTGTGTATTAACCCACGAGCCGCCCGTATGGATAGAAACCCATACGTTGTGTCGAGTCATCGTAAAGCCTCGGTCAACTACCCTTCCCGGGTAAAGCCTTGGACAACTACGACGCTCCTCGAGGTGGAGAGCCTACCCGGAATCTCCACCACCGCACACCCAACACTAGAACACATATCATGTTTCACACAACACACACGACCCCCTCCTGCGACTCGGAGATAACACACGCCAAAGTACTTAGTCAAGAGAGGTCCCATATCCCTCTCGCGTGGTTAGCACGCAAAAATGCTTGGTTTAGTGTAACAAGATGTTCGGTCCTTGTTGACTTAGGCAAGACATCCACAAACCCAATAACCCACCATCCGACCACTTGCCCAAGTCCAAATCAATTTTCCATTTTCAGATTTTGACTTTACAAAATAACAAAGCACAAGTGCTGGACATAATGGAATAATATTTAGATGTGTGATCCAGATCATCGACTACAATCGATGATCGCCCATTACTACCGAAACTAAGCATCTCTAAGCAATTTCAAATCGAAAGCTACTAAGTGACAGAGTCCATCCATCGAACTCCGACCACAGCAAATAACCTAAGCTCATGGTAGTAGAGGATAAACAAGTTCTACAGATTATGCAACTATAGGATACTAACCATAATTTAACAACAAAATAGCAATGCATACATACAATTTGAAATCAATATAGTAGACTTGAAAAATAATAGGATTAACATGATCAAACTGCTTGCCTGCTTGCTGTGGGTCAAGATGTTGCTGAGGATCAAATATGTTGTCAATGTGCTCTTCGGATCCTAACGAGAAGGCGAAAAAGAACCGATAAGAACGAAGAAAACAAAAGACTCAACAGCAAACTTTCTCCAAAAATTCTGAAAATTCTACAGCAGCAAGAACATAATTTATAAAGAATTTAGCAACAAGAACCAATTGATTTGGATTCTTAATGCCAAAGA
Source organism: Hsuehochloa calcarea (assembly GCA_036346395.1). NCBI lineage: Eukaryota > Viridiplantae > Streptophyta > Magnoliopsida > Poales > Poaceae > Hsuehochloa > Hsuehochloa calcarea. The sequence goes on along the minus strand of JAYEVG010000065.1, from coordinate 64,082 downwards.
TACGACCAAAAGAAAGTCTTACGACCAGATACAGGTCGTAGCAGAACCAATGACTGACAATAGTCGTGGGAGGATTTACGACCAGATAGCGGTCGTAGAAGAACTTATGACCGCGATATAGTCGTAGCATGTCTCACGACTAGGTACAAGTCGTAAAAGAACTTACGACTGGGTACTAGTCGTAGAAGGACTTATGACCCTGACCTAGTCGTAGTAAGACTTACGACTAGTTACAAGTCGTAGTAGAACTTACGACTATGCTACGGTGACTGGTCGAAAATCCGACCACGGGGCAGCGCCTCCCGCACGCTTTGCCAGTGGCCCGGTGGCGTCTCCGACCACAGCGGCTCCAGCCAAAGGCAGGGATGAGGGTCTAAAAGTTTAATGGTTCTACCGCGCCAAGATCGGTCGGAGTATGGCTGAAACGGCGGTAACGAACTCATCGATCGATCGGTAATTCATCTTCACCTGTATTGCAGCAAGCGGGTTGAGTACAAAACGTACTCGCAAGTCTGACAGAAAGGTAAAATTAGTTATGCATAATTGTTAATCAAAGAATAGAATTAATGACTTTAGTTTTGCGGAAGACGCAATAATTTTCAACCTACACGTACTAGCTTTTCAATTGCTATTTCAAAACCAGATTTGAAGTAGAAGTAAACAATGTGATAAAGGAATACATTGACAAAAAAATGAATAAAACAAATATAAAACTAGCAGCCCACTTTGATACACTAAAATGCATGAACATCGGTTCATGCTACAGACCAAGTTGTCACCATACATTTTAATAGAAAAAGTCTAGCGATGACGTCTACTAAAACCAAGTGTTGTCCATAACAGTGCACATGGCTATTCGAATAGTTTGATCCCTGCAGGAGAGTACTACTTTACACACATGACTCGACTAGCCCGTAAGCCACCGGAATAAACACACTTCCTACGGTGTGTAGTGCCAAGTGTTGTGTGTATCGATTGGACGTCGGTAAAGCACATCTGGAGTGTCAACGCTTGAGATGAAGTTTCTGAAAGGTTTTGTTATGATTAGTGCTAGCTACACTGATTGTATCTGGTGGGTAAAGTGTACAATCTCTGCAGAGAGTTAATCAATCTATTCAAATAGCCGCGTCCGCTATCTGGACATGCTCGGGGATTTCACACGAGGGGTAGATTTTCGTAAAACATTTGGGAAACGAGCTGTGTGATCTAAGTAATATGGTTGTGTGAATAACTTATTTAGACTATGTGTCCTATGTGAAAACAAATGTCGAATTATTATTGTTTATTTGTTTCAAATATTGTTCTCAATCTATTATTCATATTCAATTGCAAATGTTGCCTTATACAAAATAACCACAGAAGCCATTCCTTTGGAATAAGTCATCATCTATAAATTGCATTCTGTGGTATGACTTGTGAATATGGTTGTGTACTCTTGCTTGCGTCAAACAATCAACAAAGTTGGAGGAGTCTTCGCCTGCATTTAAGGAGTTCTACGAAGGTGCTGATTGTTAGGGTTTTGATCCCAGTCGGTTGCCTATGGTGAATTGATTGGATTCTGCTAGAGTTTAATTTCGTTTCGTTCTTGATATTTTATTTATTGCCAGCACTGCGTGGCTTAATAAATGTAAACTCGACCATAAGGTCAAAACCATTATTTGCTATTCAAATTAGTCGTTTATTCTATTAATCGTGTTGTGTGGATTTATATGCATCTATGTTGATACTGTGTGCACTAGCGTGATTCTGAACTAGTACATAATACACAGAAAGTCCAGAATTGCATTTTTGGATCCCAGCATGCATCATACGCATATACTGTAGTGTTTCCATTATTATTATTATTATTATAAAAAACCGAGGTGCTGCACATGCAAGGTGGCATCCCTCCCGCACATTATTCCAACACTAAGATGGTACACGCCTTGTCGTCCGCTGTACTGCTCACTGATCATGCTCAGTCGCATACGCCTGCTGGCCACGCTTGGGCGCAAAGATGGCCATCTCGTCGGCGCGGTTTAACTTGACGCCCTAGCTTCCTCCCTAGACAACTCAGCGCGTTGGCGACCACGTCGACCGGCAATGCGCCAAGAATGGACGCCTTCCCCGCGATCTGGCTGTCGATGGCGTTGTGGTTGGTCTTGAAGGACACCCAGGCGAACCCTTCGTGCCGCGCCTTCACCACCACGGCGAAGTTCTGGGGGATCAGTAGGACCTGCCTCTGGCGAAGCTCGCCGTCGAAGACGCTCCTCCCGCGGTTGTCCACCACCTGAACGCGCCCCTGGCCGGCGGTCACGTACATCACTGTGTGCGCGTTCACCGTCCAGTGCGGAGTAAGCAAGGCATTCTGCAAACGAGATAAATCATAAATGAGCCAAGTAAATTTAACGATCATACAACCTACATTACGTATGTTTTGTGTAGATCTACTTAATTTGGTCTTGGTTTGCACTTACGTTCTGAAGGACGGTTCTGCTGGCACTCATCTGAACGATGTTAAGGACGGGGAAATTCTGGCTATTGGCCCTTGTGATCCTCCCGCCTCGGGGGTTGAAGATATCGGCAGATTGTGGGTAGTTGATGTTCCTCCTGAACTTCATGGAGCACACTATCTCGTCTAGGCCGCTCAAGGCTGGCAAGCCCGCCGCGGGGCGACGATGTGGACTGCTTCCCCTGGAAGTACTCCGCGGCTTCTTCCTCGCGCAGTGGTTGTGGTTCGCCTTGGAGAGAAGGCTGCAGCGCCTTGAGGCCATGTTCAACTCTGATGATGGTGCCTCTTTTGTCGTTCTGGCTTTGGAGCCTTGCTACCACCTGCCTGCTCACGCCGAGGGCCTCGGCGAGTAAATCTGGGCTGAATCCGGCGAAGATGTTCTGGGTGTTCTGCTGCTCGGCCTCGTACGAGTACTTCTGCTGCTGGCCGCTCCTAGGCTTTCCGGCCAGGAAAAACTCCTGCTCAATCGTGTTTCAAAATGTGTATGTTAATTCTCACGAATTGAAATCTGAAACTTGGAGATTATTGGGCTTGTATGAAGTGTGGATCTGTAATGCATCGATCGTTCGTGCCCATGCATCCTGCATACATACCCTGCTTGAGGGATCAAGCTGGTTGGCGCTGTTGCTGGTGTCGAAGACGGTGAACGCAACCACAGGTGAATCGCCGTTGTTGTACAGCCAGTGAGCCACGCCAGCCGGCACCGCGATGATATCCCCGCGGAAGTCTTGAAGCCGGTGCTCGCCCTCGATCTTCGGGTGGATCGCCTTCGCCGCCACCGCCGCCGAACGGCGATCGCCTTCGTTCGAACGCCTCCGGCAGCCAGGCAACGCCATCCCGAAGACTCCCCTGCCTGCACCAGTGTTTTCGATTTGGTTTGAGGAAAAATTTCGGGGGCGAGTGAAATTTCCTAAATTTCGAATTCAATTCGGGCAAATGGCCGAAATTGGTATTCAAATTTGACTAAATTTAATATAAAAATTGATGAATTTTGACCAAAATTTGAATTCTGTTTGAATTTGGCCTGAATTTATGTGCAACCAAAAGAAATTGACCGAAAGGGCAAAATTTCGAGCTTCAGCGAAATGTACGAAGTACAAACCTTGGACGATGTAGACCAGCTTAGGTCCGTTGGCGTACGTCGGCAAAACCAGGCCCGCACTCTCGACGACGAGGCGCCTCACGTGAAGGCCGGCGCAGAGGAACTCGTTTCTTTCCTCGGCGTTGTAATACTCGGTGAAACCGGCTTCAGACCTCACCTGGTGGGTCGGCTCGAGGGCGGCGAGCTGCTCGAAGCGGCATTGCCGCAGGCTCGCTTGGTCACCCCTGAACCCACGTGAGCTCTGCAGTGGGCTTCCTAAGGAAGCTGCGCCACGGACGCTTGGAAGAAGAGGAGGAGGCTAAGGCACAGTGGGAGGATGGTAGAGATGGTGGCCATGGTTAGCTGCTTGCTAGCTAGTTGCTTTCCCAGTACTGCTTGTGGTGATGGCTGGATGAGTAGGAGGGCAAGGGTTTATATACACGCAGGAGAGGAGAGTAGGTGCAAAAAGTGAAAACAAACTCTCACCCAATATTAATCTCCCCTGTGCGAAATCATTAGTCTAGACTCTAGAGTCCACTCCAGAGGCATCTACATCGCCGGTTGCTAGCTAGCTAGATGATGCAAAAGAAGAGCTACCTCACAAACAAACTATGACTAGGCGATATGTGAGTGCATGACGGTGGGTCATCTAACACATGGATATGTTTGTTTCAAATTGGTATACGTACTGTGTAGAAAAATAAACTTTTTTGTTGGTAGAGCAGGAGGAACGCAAGAACTTTGTCGCCGCGCAGCGCACAACCAAGTGAAAAAAGAGGTTTGGATAGGTATCAGCAAAGTATATAATGGCAAACTAGCTAGAAAAGTAGTGATTTTAATTAGAATTTATGTGGCATTATGGTTAGAGAAGAGTACAGTGGTGAATAAGAGTACGTAGATGGAAAAAGGAAGAACAAACTCACATAAATTCACATTGCAAAGGATGGGTTTAGACTTTTAAGCCTAGAGATCGACGTACCTTTAGAGTTAATCTGTTGCTACTTGCCAGATGATGCAAAAGAAATTAAAGGGACTCGACCACAACCAAACTCGTGAGGCATTACATATGTGAGTCCTTGATTGTCTAACGCATGAAATGCTTGTGTTGACAAGGAATACATGTATAGAAAGAGTCCACTTTCTGTTAAGAGTAGGGTGCGATGCGAGAAATTGTATCCGCGGCATATAGATGGTGGATAATTAAAGGTCTGGATAAGTACAGCTTTAACAAGAATGCATATAATGGCAAACTAGAAAAGCGTGAGATTAGGATTTGCTTTGCACTTTTTTTTAGCATGGTTGCAGGAGAGTACAACTGTATATGGACTATATATAGAGCATACCAGTAGCGGAAAACTTTTGGTCAAGAACATATTCAACATGACATACTGTTTGGTTGAAAATAAAGCAATAGTGCAGAGAAGTTACTCTAATGTTTGTCCATACGTGTTCAACAAGACATATTATTTGGTATGAAAAGCAAGAGTGCAGAAAAGTTACTTTAATGTTTATCCATGGAAAAAGTTACTTTTCCTAAACCGACATTAGGTTTTCATAATGACACCGCAAGATTTGCTGTTAGATCTTGGAATATAGCTAAGGTGTTGCCTAAGCTGCAACCTATCTAAGGCCAAAGGAGGTCATAGTCCCTTCTCCCTACAAAAATTGAAAGTACCTAGAACTTATATGCTAACATCTCTTTCTAAGTTATGTAAGCATACGATGTTAGAAGGTAGTAGGTAGTTCACTTTGCATAATGTGACTAGTTCTCGCATCCAACCGCCGGTATAGAACTGCGGCCGTATGCAGTGCATCAAAATTAGATCAATCACTATCTTTATCAAATGTACCCATGCTAATTCATGATGTATGTGCAAACATGCAAAGTTATTTTAGTATGAACACTTCTACAAAATGGATATTTCCCCACGGTCAAAAACCGTCAGAAAAATAGAAAAAACTGTCAGATTTTATTTTACTGACGAGTAACCGTCAGGCAAACACCCTCAGGTCTAGGTGGTTAGGAAAATTCAGTTTGGTTGACGGTTAACCATCAAGAAAATAATCTCTGGCGGTTTTTGCTATTTTGCTGACGGTTTTTGTGAACCGTCCATAAAAGTAATTTGGCTAACGGGTATGCACCGTCAACAAAAGATAACCTGACGGTTTTCTTGCCCATCGATAAAATGAATTTCGCTGACAGGCAATTACCGTCAATAAAATTAAACCTGACGGTTTTTTGCCCGTCAGGTATCGAAGGCCATTACCGTCAATCAAATTAAACCTAACGGTTGGTTGATCACATATGCATCATACTAATATTTTATTCATACACATCCATACATCATATAATTATACACATCCTTCCATTACTCCACACACAACTAAGTTTAAGCTTAAATTAGCATCAATTCAAACTCAATACCATCCATGAGGTTCACTTGCAGAAAGCAACATTGTCATCCGCACAAAAAAATCAAAAAGTCCAGTACAACCACAGTACACCTAAACACCAATATCTCATACAAGTCATGTAATTAGTTCATCTAAAAGTCCAGTAATACAATTCATGTTCAACTATTCAAAAGAGCTGACAAGATATCATCAAAGTTCATGTGGACAATTAGTTGCATCTGCCGCCATTAATGTCACAATTGCAGTTGTCGCCATCATTGTTAGCATCGTTGCCATCAATGGCATTGTAATCCGGTGCTGAGCCCATATGGGAGGATCCAGTCCCGGTTTCTTCTTGTAAGGTGAATAGAGTGTGCCAACATTATGAGTACGCCTTAGCACAATTAAAACCATTAGAAGTGCTAACAGAAGAGACTGTATACTTCTAATGGGTGCATGCACCTATGTGCTTCTAATGGCTGCTTCCACTCAGAATTAGATAACATGCAAAAGGTTAATTGTCGTCATATATACAGAAGTTTTGAATGTTTGATTACCTGCAAACTTGTTAAGATTATATAATTATATATGTCTCTCCATTAAAAGTTGCCTCTATGGAAGTTCATATGCTAAGTGATACAAGAATGATCTACCCTCAGCAAATTAACCAAGTAGTGTGAAATGACAATCAAGAGAGAAAATTACACACGTGATATTGAAATGTTACATTATTAATAATAATAAGTTAAGATGAATCTACGGTATGGGAACTCAACCAAATAAATGAACAAATTGTACCACTATTATCAAATAAACTGATTTATTTGTCATTTGAACTATTCAGTTACATTAGATCCCTATAGTATGTAGGTTAATAGTTTAACCATTTTTCTATTTCGTAAATAAATAGTACACTATCAAAAGCAAACAACTGATACCTTCGCTTTAAAGGAATTCTTTGTATCACTTTGCCAGCTAAACTGGCCCTCAACAACTCCTTTCAAGTGCTCATGCAACACATCAGCTTTTGATTTATCCACTAAAGCTTTGATAAAACCCAAGTTGGCCTGACCATAATATTAATATTAGTGTCCAAGTTGGCCTGACCACAATATTAATGTTAGTGTAATTAAGGAGCTCAAATAAAATGATAGAAAAGCTAAAGTAATGAACTAGAAGTGTGGTGTGCACTTTACTTTGACAATTTCTTGGTTGTTCCTCTGCATAAGCAGAAAAGTCGAAGGAAGGAGCTTGTACGCTACTGAGCACACTGAGGGAATGCTAGGTTGGTTGAAGTGGGTGTGACTAAAAATTGCAACAGCTTGATGCTGAGGCAGTCAATTTTCAATAAATGTTAAAATTAAAAGACATGGCATAGAAGTACCATGCCAAAGAACCGGTGCAAGCTCTCCTTCCTCCCGTCATTTTCAGCATCTTCATAAGCACGACCAATTTCGATAAGCAAATCATAAGCTCTGTTTCTGGTTTTCTTGTTAGCCTGTGAAAAGAAACATCAACTCATCATTGTTAATCTCACAGCTGGCTTTTATGCACCACACAAGTACTTTCAGAAGCTGTCCTAAAATAAAGAATGAGTATTTTGCTTGAGAAACCAGAGTTAAGAAACAGAATAATGTTGTCCAACTGACACTTGTTCGAAAAGGTCAAGAATTAGCATGGGTACATATTATTAATTTGGTATGAAAAGCAAGAGTGCAGAAAAGTTACTTTAATGTTCATCCATGGAAAAAGTTACTTTTCCTAAACCGACATTAGGTTTCCATGGTCTGGTCCTATCCGAAAGCAATTTGCAAGATTTTCCCATTGTTCTCCAAATACACGTCCCGACAGGGAGATTGTGTATCTGGAGAACAACAGGAAGGTACTGTCGAAACTCTATCTCGGATCGGAGCAGACCATGGAAACTAACACCATCTGCGCATCCTCGGGCTGTCCAAAAAAACGTGGACAATTCGAAACAGATACGGTTATTGATATGCAAAGATCTGCATATTTCTAACCGTATCTCTTTCGAACGGGAGACACCTAACTGGGTTACGTGGAGATACATGACCAGGACAAAGAAAGAGTGGTTATACCTCAGGTGGCGGTGAAGTCAGGCTAGCGGGGCCGTGGCGGGTCGGTGCAGTGGCGAGGCGACGCGGCAAGCGCAGCACTGGGACACCGGGTACTCACTCTGGCTCTGCAAAAAGAAAGAAAGAAGCAAAATAACGTCAACTCAAAAATTCGGCAGCATCTCCCCTGAACGGTGAGGTTTCCAAACCTGAAAGAAAACCACGGCACGATGGCCGACAACCACATATATATCAAGGAACCACATGCAGCTTAATTATCAACTACTACTACTCTAACTACTACAACTACTACTACACTAACTACTACTACCACTACTAATACCACTACTACAACTACTAACTACTAACTACTACTAATACCACTACTAATACCACTACTACAACTACTAACTACTACTAACTACTACTAACTACTACTACCACTAATACTACTTAGTATACCTTGTTCCTCTCCGCGGCGAGGGCGAGGGCGAGGGCGAGGCCGACGGCGAGGACGAGGCCGAGGGCGAGGCCGACGGTGAGGACGAGGCCGAGGGCGAGTCGAGGCGCGCGCGAGGGCGAGTCAGGGCGCGGGCGAGGACGAGCCCGAGGGCGAGGACGAGGAGGGGCGCGGCGAGGACGAGGGCGACCGGGCGCGCGCTAGGGCGAGTCGCAGTGGCGCGGCGAGGACGAGCCCGAGGCGAGGACGAGGAGGGCGCGCGCGTGGCGGGCGAGGAGGGGCGCGCGGCCGCCGGGCGTGGCGTGGCTGGGCCGGGCGGGCTTGACGGGCCGGCCGGCCGTGGAGGGGCTGGCCGGCCGTGGAGGGGCTTCTGTTCATCCGGGTGAGACGAAGATGTACCGTGATTTGAAGCAAAACTTCTGGTGGAAAAGAATGAAAGTGGATATAGCTAACTATGTAGCCTCTTGTGGTGTTTGTCAACAAGTGAAGGCAGAACATAAACGACCTGCAGGGTTATTGCAGCCATTAGAGGTCCCTCAATGGCCTTGGGATGATATCTCTATGGATTTTGTGGTCGCGTTACCTCGATCACCACGAGGAAAGGATGCAATTTGGGTGATAGTGGATCGATTCAGCAAGTCGGCGCACTTTGTTCCCATCCACACAACCAATTTAGCAAGTGATTTGGCTCCTATATATGTGCGGGAAATAGTGAGACTGCATGGGGTGCCCAAGACCATTATCTCGGACAGAGATGCCAAGTTCGTGTCCAAGTTTTGGGAGAGTCTGCAGAGTGCCTTGGGCACACAAATCCTTAGTACAAATGCTTCCACCCTGCATGATGGACAATCGAGCGCATAATTCAGACATTGGAAGACATGTTACGTTCTTGTGTTTTGTCGTGGAGGGGCAGTTGGGAGGACCAATTGCCACTTGCAGAGTTTGCCTACAACAACAACTACCATTCCAGCATTAGAGCTGCACCGTTTGAAGTTCTATTTGGGCAGAAATGTCGATCGCCCCTTTGCTGGGATGCAGTGGGTGAGAAGGTAGTCTTGGGACCGAACTGGATTCAGAAGACAGTCGAGCGTGTGGCCATGGTGAGACAGAATCTGTTAGCAGCACAGAGCAGGCAGAAAAGTTATGCAGATGTGAGGAGACGTGACTTGGAGTTTGCGGTGGGAGACCATGTGCTTTTGAGAGTGTCCCCCACCAAAGGCGTTGTCCGATTCGGTACTAAAGGGAAGCTTAGTCCGAGGTACGTTGGACCTTTCCCAATTATTGCAAGAATTGGGAAGTTAGCCTACCGCCTGGACCTTCCGAGTCCATGCGGGTGTTCATAATGTGTTTCACGCCTCGATGCCGAGGAAGTTTTTAAGGACCCGAGCATAAGATTTCATTGGAGCCATCGACGATTGAGCAAGACCTCACGCTTGAGTCTCGACCGGTCGTATCTTGGAAAGGTCGAGCGCGAGTCGAGGCATAAGACGTTGGTATCGCCAAAGTATTGTGGACCCACCAATCGAGAGGGAAGCCACTTGGGAGTTGGAATCTCGCATGCGCGAGCAATTCCCAGAATTATTTACCACAGGTACGTGATACTTTGGTTCTAGTAGCTTCTACTTTGGCGTGTTAACCTTGGAAGAATTAGGGGTCGAATTTTGTTTAAGGGGGGTAGAATGTAATATCCCGGTTACGGTTCGGTAAATTGAAGAACTAGTCGGGAGGAGAAAGAGGGCTTAAAAGGAATAGCAAAACCTGGATAGAAGAGGGGGTTTTCCGCATTTGTTCGACAATGCGGGCGGGCGCATGCCCAGAGAGGCCCTCATGTGGCGGCCAAAGGGGTTCCACCCCCCAAAACCCTAATGCCCCACCCCCTCCCCCTTTTTCCCCCTAGTGGCCGCCACCTCTCCCCACCTCTCCCTGCTGTGCGCCGTTTCTCGTCAGATTTGGGTACGTTTCCTTCATTTTCTGACCTGTTCACCTCTAAGAAAGTTGTAGGACCCGTCTTTATCTTTCTTTTAGCATCAAGCGCATCTGATTTGGACGTACGGTTTAGGAGTTATGGTAATTGTACCGCGACTGTCCAGGAGGGTTGACGTGAATTGGCAGATTGTCTTGTCTGGCCAATTTGAATTTTTTAGAAGCCGAATCAGAAATGCCTCCAAAAATGAATGTTGTAGAAAATTTTGTAAGCTTTCCAAGTTGATAAAAAACATTTTTTTAGAGTTGTCAATCAAAAGTTATACAAGTTTTACCATCGATGTTTTCTGTCTGTCAGATTGTTAGGACAGAGATCTTCACCTGAACATTAGGACTCGTAGGAGGCCGAATCAGGGGACTTACCCAACTAGACTATTGTATCTGGTTTTGTGGTGATTCTATAGAGCCCAAGATCACCCTGTTCCGAGTTGCGTAGCAAAATTTATGGTAGTTTTGGTGCTCTGTCCAGAGAACCCGATGTAAAAAATTGATATTCTGTAGATTGGCTTGGTAGGGATAGTTTATGGCAGAATCAGAAGGGCTCCCCAACTAAGTTTATTTAGGTAATTAAATTACCTTTCCGAAAAGTCTGAGAACACGTAATTTGGATCCCGGTAGTGAAAGTTATGAATTTTATAAGTTGACTGTCCACTGAGGGGACAGATCGACGTTTAGGATTTGGGGTTGGAATCGAGTTAGACCCTTTCGCGAGTTCGAGTAGGTTGTTATATATTTTTTTTGCTTTGGCCCGCTACTGTCGCCTTAGTGTGCGTTAACTATTTATTCAGGTGGTGGACGGGTCCCAGGGGCAGCGCCTTCTGCACGTCCCACGTTCTCTCGTGGTTAAGGCAAGTGTGATTATGGTTATATTAGATATTATCGAATGACTTGACCGATACATTCTATGGTTATTTATATGGTTCATGATTGATTTGGTCATATGTCTGGTAATGAGCATGGACTCTATTGTTACGAGTTATGTGTTTATCATGGTTGCATTGAAAGTTGGAAGGACTATGTTTGTGAGTTTTGTAGTATGAGTAGGATATTCATATGCAATGTTGTTATGGATGTATATTGTTGTCAAATGGAGAATTCATACATATGCATCATGTAGTTTATTGAAGTCTTGGTCATGTGTTGATCAAGCGAGTTGGTCCCGTCATGTTGGTGACGGGCAATAGGTCCCCATGCTTGAAGAGCATGGGTAAGGGTCCTCATACTTGCAAAGTATGGGCAAAGATCCCTGTGCCATATGGCACAGGCATGGGTGTGCATCGACGGATGCGCACTTTGCATTACCGGTAAAATGCAAAAAGACAAAGATAAAGACAAAGAGCATATGAGCAGGTTGCATGTCATGTGTATGTGGTTTATTCAGTGAATAGATTTGTGATGTATAATTGATGGGTTTCTTTCTTATACTGTTGTTATCAATTATTATGCTTGCTGAGTCTTTGGACTCACCCCTTGTTGTTTGTTGTGTTTTAGGTACCTGTATGAGATCGGCATGCATGGGAGAAAGGAAGGGCTAGGGTAGTTGCACGCTCGCACTATATACACACATGAGAATAAAAGGAAAATTAATTCAGTAGATGGATGAATTACCTAAAATTCTGCTTACGATCATTACTTGATTGGATTAGACTGTAATAAAGGGGTTTAAAAATTGGATACTTATGATCTACTTTCATATGTCTATTTGATAAAGATGAATAGCCTATGTGGGATATGTTTGGATCTTTTTTTTTACTAGTCTACCTCTTGTTATATTTGCTTGTGGGAACCTCCAGTATAGTAACTATACAAAGGAGGTTCTGCCGGAATTTGGTAAAGTGTTTTAGTTAATTATGTTTAACTTGTTATTTTAGTAGCATTCCAAGCTCATGTTGGGCTGGGGTGTTACAATTACTTTTGTTCTTCCTATCTTGCCACAGTTAATTCCCAAGGCTTTCAAGAACGTGTTGGCCACCACGATGCCTGTTCTCCTAAACCCCGCGGGCGTCAAATGCCAAAGCTTACTAGATAATGTGTCTCGGCTAGTTTTACAAATGAACTAAAATGCTTCTCGACTTGTGTTCTGTTTTTCTCAAGCTGGCTCATTAGTCATCATACTAAACTGCTGGATGGGGGGTCAGAGGTGGATGTGGACATGGAGGGGCGAGGGGTAGCACCAGGACTGTGGCGATAAGCGATTTCCACCCCTACTCGCACACACACAACGCGAGCTCTATGATGGAGGCGAACAGGCAGGTGGAGGTCAAGGACAGGGGTAGTATGAGGAGGATAGCAGTGATTTCTTCCGCCCGAGCGCGGTCACGAGTCGCATCGCGACGCGAGTAGCCAAGCACTATGCTGGCCGCTGCACATTGTCTAGGATTATTGTTGTTCAGCCGTCCACAGCGGGCCTGTGATCTGTGGATCTGGCTTGCTAGCTTGCTAGGCTTGGTTTCATTTCGATCGAGGCTCGGATTGTTAATGAGCAGAAAAAGGGGCTTGGCTCGACATGCTTGTTCCACGAGCCCTGAGTATAGTTAAGCTCTAAACGAGTTGAGATAGCTCACGAGCTTCAAGCTTTTTCTCCACTCCTTTGCCAATCATACATTGTTCCCATTGATTCTGACCCATAGATTATTGTCATTTCCACGGTTCACGCCCATGGATCACAAGTATTGAAATATCCACGGTCGACTGTTCTGATTCATATTTACTGCAAAATGTGAACCATGCAGCCTAAACATAATTGCAACAAAATACGCAGTGCAAAGCCAGAGCATACCCACGAACACTACAAGTAACTAGAATTCAGGAAAAAAAATTAACAGCCTGATTAACTCATGCAACTGAGAATACAGCAAATTCAAGCAAAACATAGCCAACATACGAGTAAAATATTCTTGACAACCTCTCTCGACCGAGCCTCTCATTCTCTACCGATTGTTTCTCCCACCCCCAAACCATTCTCCTCTAGATTCACCCCCTCCCCTATCTCCTCACCGGTGGCTAGCCGGCGTCAAGCGGGAGGGGTGCCACCAGTAGATCTTGGTTTTTCTTTTATTTTTGTCTTGTGGAGGGCTCACTGGGGTTGTTCGTTGACATGAAACTTCTCTTGGCGATGGTGTTCATAGTCTTTGGCGCCACTATGGAAGATCAATGACCAGATCTTCTTGTCGTCACCTGTTGGATCAAGGATAAATGACTAGAGTGGTGAATAGGAGATTTTTAAATTCTTTTAGCTATAACCCGATTTTTGAGAAAGAATGAATTAAATTCATTTTGCACAATTCAACGCTTCAATAATCTAAGTCTCACTAAGTGCACAAACAACCTAAATCTAAACAAGTCTGGCAAACCTAGTGTGACAAACAATCAATATAAGCTCTAGGAAGGTAAATGCAAAAAGTAAAGAGCTAGAAAGTAAACCACAAGATGAACAAAGATTTTTTTTCGTGTTCTTGGAGACTTGCCTGTTTCCCCTTGTCACATCCTAAAATTAATTAATTATAATTAGTATACATCTCATCGGCATGCATCATGTTTTGAAACATTTGCATAAGGTATTGCACTTGGAAAATCTCAATCATAGTTTAAACCTACACTTAAAAATTTAGCTCAAAAAGAAAACAGAAATAAAAATATATGAACATCTTCTGGAAATAATTTATTCAAATACTATATTAATTATAATTAATTAATATAATTTATCCAAATTTTTTGGACTAGTTTCAAGCCTCATAAAATCCAAACTCAATTCAATGACCTATTTTGGGTTTGAATTTAAAATATGAAATTTGAACATGAAAAGTGATGTTTTAAATTTTATATGGGTACTAGGTAACCCCAGGAACCCCTCTGTTTTATTTCATATTTTTAGGGATTTATTTGTTATATTTTGTGGCTCGATCAATCTTGAATCAATGAAATTCAATTTCAGTCAAATAGTTCATTGTTGGACCGACTTGAACCAACCACACAGTGTGTAACACCCCGGCCCAACATGAGCCCGGAATGTTACTAAAATAACATGGTAACAAATTTAAAACCTAAGGCATGACATAAAATTTCAGCAGAACCTCCTTTGTATAATTGACCAAAGAGAAGATTCTAATAAAACTACAGCAATATAAATAGATATTCCAACATCCAACTTAAATCACAATCATAAAAACTCATGATACGGTAATCAACGCCATTACAAAGATAACATAAGCATGGTGACAAGTCCAAAAGAAAATAACTTAAAATTTTTCTCATTTAATAATGCCAGTGAAAAAAAATTCGACGATATTTCGCTGGTTACCGCCGGTAACCGGTGTTACCGGCGATAGCCGGTAAAATTTAAACTAGCTCTGAAAATTTTGGTTTTGATGAATTTTTCCCAAAAAAAATTCGAATTTGCTTGAATTTTATTCAAATTTGATTTTTTTTTTTTAAATCTGGAATTTTGAGTTTTTTCATTTCGTAGAAATTTTCTTCTTCGTCAGAACCTATGTTACCAAAGACCCTCTGAAAAAAAGTTTCAACCGGCAAAGTTTTCACTAAATAATGTGTAGTCCAAAATTATTTATTCATGAAGGTTTGTGGAAGTGTGCAACAAATCATAACACTAACCCCTCCTATGCATGACGTCCGCGCAAGATGTACCTAAAATACAAACAAACAACAAGGGTGAGTGATGCGGGGTGCCCGATCTTCTCGACGTAGAACCTCTTGATAACTTGTGTATCCTGACGAACCACCAGCTGATCCCCCGCGCCAATGCACGGACTTGCAACTCTATGGAAAATTCGCCCAAACACACACTTGATTGGATCCTCGCTGACCACAAGCGAAGATCGTCGAACCCTCAATTCCCAGCGGAAAAGCAAGAACGACCCCTTGTTCTCAACGCCCAATTCCCTCTGTTTTGGCTATAAGCACAACAGGAGAATCAAGCAAAAGCTTTGAAAATATATTAAACGTGGTCTGAGGTTACAATGGGGGTCTACCCCTCTATATATAGTGCTCCTACTCCTCCTCATGGCTGGCCAAGAGGCCCTACTCCTATCCTAATTCGGATTTGGAGTCCTACTCCAATTCGACACATTCCAAAACCAAAAGGAAACTCTGATTTTACAACCGTCATATTGTTTCGGTCATATCTTTTGATACAGGACGAATTTCGGGTGAGGGAGGATCCGTTGGATCGGGCTTGAAGTTAGCTTTCCAACAAGCCCAAGAACACTCGAATCGGACTCCGTTTGTGAAAGTTATGGCTGTTTTAATCCGGACTGTCCTGCTGATTCCGAATCCGAATTTGAGGCTGATTCCGAATACGAATTGAGTTATGAGTTGATTCGAATTTGAATTTGGTTGGGCTTGTGGAAGTTTCGAATTTGACTTGGATTCTTGTGCTTCTCCTCCTTGCTTGTCTCCCACGAGCTTCTCCTCCATTGTGATGGTCTTTCTTCAAGAACAACATCATATTCTTCATCTCCGCTTATTATTGAATCTTCTAACTGAGCACAAGCAAAACACTAGTTTTAGGCGTATGAAATTCTCAACTAATTTAAAAGGAAATTCAGTGAACAAATTCACTGTTGGATAAGCTTCTCTTGTTTTTCAACTCTCTTAGTAAGCTCGTGTTGTTCGAGGTATTTAATGAATTGAAAATATTATATGAAACAACATAGCTAAGGATGTCCGCATCATCCTCCCTTTCTTCAAAAAAGCCGTCCTCGGCTTTTGATAGCTGAAAATGTGCTAGACGAAGAAAACAACGTATATGCATGGTATATGTATGAATCAATTATTGTGTTCTTCTTGTTGTTTTGCACAATCGATAGCTCGTAATCATCTTTCAAATTGCACAACCGACTCTTATGATAAAATTTAACCTTCCCAATATCAAAGTCAACTAAAGTGGGTGAAAATAAATTGATACCATTCCATGCTTCAATCTGCGCTTATTCGATTAGTTATACATTTAAGAGATAAACAAGTAGGCATCATGTTGCGTTCTAAACAATAGACACTTGTATTTAAACCCATCTTAAAGATATCATGACATTGCTCAATAGATGGTTTGCATAAAACATGTGATTGTAAATCAACAAGATTATCATAGGTAATGTATATTTGATAAACTTGAAACATGTTGTCTACACCAACATCACCAATCAAATTGAATTTATATGTGTGTATGTAGCTATTTACTAGTGATCTTAAGTGTGAAATTTCAAGAACCTTCTTAATCACACTAGATACATGTTTAGGACTATCGAATATGATATAACACAAAGAATTATTAATGTGTATTCTACTAAGAACTTCTTTTGAGTAATCAATTTCACATTATGCAAATTAAGCATATCAAATTTAGAACGTGGAATCATCAAATGAATAATGGAGTTCTCGCTTTACGCACCTTGTTTTCATAAACGACCAATTCAAGACAAATAGTGTTACCTTGATCTTCAGGTATTCCCTCTCCATCCATGGTTAGCTCTTTATCTTTCTCTTCCAATGGTGAGGGCTCTTGAATCTCCAACTCCTTATTTGCTTGGTCCACCTGCAGAATGTGGGATACAACACTAGAAATAGAGGGTAAGTTGTTAGGTTCAAAAATAATCTTATTTATCCTATCATCTATCTCTCCTTTTCTTTTGGTGTATCTCTCACACTCTCAATTGGGATGCTCTCAACCTCGCGTATGGTGGACTCACACACTCACTCTTTTATCACTCTCACTCAATTTGGCTATGTGGCTCTCATTCTCACATGGGTTTTGATACATCTCATCCTTGTAAGACCGTAGGCCAGCAAGGGCACGACTACCACCAACCACGACCTCCTCACGTGTTGCGGGTTGTGACGGGCAAGACTACTCATCACCTCGGTCGAAGAAAAATTCCGATGCTCGATCTTCTTCTCAAGTGACACACCAGTGGATGAATTAGAACTAAAGAGCCGGCGCAGATTTAATTGATGTGCTTGAATGTGTTTAAGTCTCTTTTCTGCCTTCATAGCAAATTTCACAAGATCTTGCAGACTACGAAAATATTCATCTTGAAGTGCAGCAACGATCTGATAATTCAAGCCTGCTTTGAAGTATGTCTTTTCTTGATATGGACTAGTGATATTGGCACGGCGCATTGCATGATTCAACTCAATATAGTAATCTTTGACAACTTTGCATCCTTGTTTAATGCTCTCCACGTGTCGTAGTAGTTCCCGCTCATAATAGTGTGGAACAAATTCTCTTCTCATGATGCTTTTAAATGCACTCCAAGATGTAATGAATCGTTTTCCACCTAGTTGTTTCCACCAACTAGAGGCATAGTCCGTAAAAACAAAGTGGCCACTCACTTCCTTGGCTTCGATTCAACTTATGGGATTCAAGCTCGAACTCCATGTCTTGTACCCACTCAAGATACTCCTCTGGATCATTACTACCATAGAAGGGAAGATACGTATACTCAACATCTGCCATTGTTAGCAGCAAAGCAAAGAATATGTATGTAGGTGTATGTGTATATGTAGAGGTCACTCAACTCACAATCCTAACAAGGTGAAGTTTCTTTACCGTTCCGAAAGGAATTAAGATCAACAATACTTACACTTCAGGGCAGCAGGAACCACAAGGTGATGTGTGAGCGAATTTCAAGAGCAAGTCAAAGCACGACAACGGGTGTTTTGTGGAGTTTGGTATGGATACCTACTTAATTTGAAAATTCTAGGTATTGTAAGGCTAAGTAAATATCCAAACTAGAATTCAATGCCTAGTTGCCGATCACAAAGATATAAGTGAAAATCAAAACAACTCACACGCAAAGATATTGGAACTTAGTGCAATCAAGGAATGAGCTATATAAGATATAAGTGAAGAACAAAATAGCTCGTATTGCACAAGTTATAGAAAGACACTAGCTAGTTGCAAATAATAAAACTAGGGCACAAGATTGCACAAAATATTGATATTCTAACAATTGAATCAAGAATGAGTGGGGATTTTCGCTCAAGTTTATGGTTCGGCTATGCGCTTTCTTTTTCTTTTTCCTTTTCTCTTTTCTCTTTTGTTTTTCTCTTCTTTCTTTTTTTCTCTTCTCTTTTTCCTTCCTTTTTTTTGAACTATTGCCAAAATTCTTGTTCTTCCAAAAATGAGCAAAAATTCATTCCCACCTTTTGATCTTTGAACAATTGCAAGAACACAAATATTAATATACAGCCCTAAGCAACGATTTAGCTAGTCTTAAATAGGTTCAAAGTATTCGCAAAGGATTGAAAGGTTCACAAAGGATAAATTGGTTACTAACTTTTTTTTTTGTTGTTTTTTTTATAAACACGACAAAAAAATCAAACTAGTCTCAAATAAAAGCAACGCAAAAGAATTCAAGATCAGCAAACTAAACTTGATTCTAATGGACAAAAACTTAACAACACTCACTAGAATAACAAATTAAATACTACGGTTGAAAGAATTTTTTTTTTGTATAGCTTTTTCGTGTATAGGAAAAAAAATGATAACTGGATAAAGATCCTACCGAGTCAACGGAGCTCTGATACCACCTGATGCGGGGTGCCCGATCTTCTCGACGTAGAACCTCTTGATAACTTGTGTATCCTGACGAACCACCAGCTGATCCCCCGCGCCAATGCACGGACTTGCAACTCTATGGAAAATTCGCCCAAACACACACTTGATTGGATCCTCGCTGACCACAAGCGAAGATCGTCGAACCCTCAATTCCCAAGAAAAGCAAGAACGACCCTTGTTCTCAACGCCCAATTCCCTCTTTTTGGCTATAAGCACAACAGAGAATCAAGCAAAAGCTTTGAAAATATATTAAACGTGGTCCGAGGTTACAATGGGGTCTACCTCTATATATAGTGCTCCTACTCCTCCTCATGGCTGGCCAAGAGGCCCTACTCCTATCCTAATTCGGATTTGGAGTCCTACTCCAATTCCGACACATTCCAAAACGAAAAGGAAACTCGATTTTACAACCGTCATATTGTTTCGGTCATATCTTTTGATACAGGACGAATTTCGGGTGAGGAGGATCCGTTGGATCGGGCTTGAAGTTAGCTTTCCAACAAGCCCAAGAACACTCGAATCGGACTCCGCTTGTGAAAGTTATGGCTGTTTTAATCCGGACTGTCCTGCTGATTCCGAATCCGAATTTGAGGCTGATTCGAATACGAATTGAGTTATGAGTTGATTCCGAATTTGAATTTGGTTGGGCTTGTGGAAGTTTCGAATTTGACTTGGATTCTTGTGCTTCTCCTCCTTGCTTGTCTCCCACGAGCTTCTCCTCCATTGTGATGGTCTTTCTTCAAGAACAAACACATATTCTTCATTCCCGGTTTATTATTGAATCTTCTAATCTGAGCACAAGCAAAACACTAGTTTTAGGCAGTATGAAATTCTCAACTAATTTAAAAGGAAATTCAGTGAACAAATTCACCTGTTGGATAAGCTTCTCTTGTTTTTCAACTCTCTTAGTAAGCTCGTGTTGTTCTGAGGTATTTAATGAATTGAAAATATTATATGAAACAACATAGCTAAGGATGTCCGCATCAGTGAGTCCATGACTCAGCAAGTACAAATAAATCAGTAATCAACATTTAAATTGTCAATCAGCCACAGTATTCAATTCAGAACAACTCATATGCTACATGCAATGCAAATGCCAACGATGCACTTTTCTTTTCTCAATGCATACCCATACATGTGCCTTCCAGCACAGGGACCATAAGCCTACACTCCATGAGTGTAGGGACCATAAGCCCTTCCAATCATGACGGGGACCTCAAATCAATACTTGATTTCCACATGGCCCAATCTCAAGGATAACAATATGATACATATGAATCATCTCAATTATCCAACATAAACATGTAACAATTCAATGATGATATTCATGAGTAAAGACATAATTACAACACAATTGTCTAAGCATTCACCACAATAATTCTACCGACTAAATACACTTGCCTCAACCATGCGAAGCTTCATGGTGTGAAGAGGGCGCTGCCCCCGGAACCACACCAACACCTGAGAATTTTTAACAATCAAACTAAGAGAATATTTCTGGACAAATCATTGCTAGAAACAAATATACGGCAACTATACTCCCGAGCGCAACCCAAAACGGCAACTCCTATGAACATTGGTCGGTTCCAGAACAGGACAGTCCCCTTCTAAAAATCATAACTTTTTGTAGATTTATCCAAAAATGGTGATCTTTGATCCTCTGAAAATCTTATTAAATTTTCCACAATAACCTAGTTGGCAAGATCCCCAAATTATGCAATCCTCTACCCCTACTAAACAGATTACTCAAACTACTAAACCTCGTTAGAGGTTCTGGACAACAAGACTAAAACTTACATAACTTCCAATATAGACATCCAACAAATATGATCTTTAGCTCTTTGGAAAGCTTATGAAAATTCCTACAACTTTTGTGTTGGTGCAAACCTCTAAATAATTCGTTAGATAATTTCTAATAACCAATCACTACAATCTGTCAGAATCCCGACAGAACCTCGGGACAGCAACATTGTAAAATCGATAACGTATGATACACTCCTCCAAATGATGTGATCCAAGACTCTATGGAAAGCTAACGACGTTACTACAAATATCTAGGAGATATATGGATCAAATTCTGCTGTTAATATGACCTAATCTATAGTTCAAAACTTGAAGTCGGAATCTAACAAGAAAATTCATGATCTTTATCAATCTGGAAAACTAATAAAATTTTCTACGTAAGTCGTTTTGGGAGACCCCCTAAATAGGCCATTATCTAAACCTAATCTATTAAACAAGACGACTGCTATAATCTCATCAGTGTTTCTGGACAGCAGTTAAGAAACTAACGTATCTCCCAAACTACAACTCCGAATTGGGTGATCTCATACTCTATGGAAATCTTAGAACAAACCCCACAATTCTCTAGGAGACCAAAATCTTGAAATTACTATGTGAAGACTGTCGAGCAATCAGAGTACAAATTACTGATTCTAATCGCAGCATATCAACAATTCTCTAATCGATGGTAATTAAAGATCATACCGGCTCCAAACAGCGGGGGACGAGGCAGTGAGAGACAATGAGGTAGCTGGGGAGACGCCCACCAGCAAGGAGAAGGGGTGGCGCAAGGGGAGGAGGAGTGGCAGCTTGGAGGGGAGAGGCGGCCACATGGTGGCGACTAGGGTTTGGGGGAGGGAGCCGTCCCCCCCCCCTATGGCTGGCCCCCGCTTGGGCCTCCTGGGTCGTGGCCCGAGGCCCAGGTTGGTGGCTTTTCGCTAAAAGACCCTTATAAAATTTTATTCCCCCTTTTGCTTGCTTTCCTTCCTTAGAAACTGTAACACCCCAGCCCAACATGAGCGTGGAATGCTACTAAAATAACAAGATAACAATTTTAAATTCTAAGTCTGTCTATTAAATTTTGACAGAACCTCCTTTGTATGGTTATACATACAAGGGATGCTAACAAAATTCAATAACATAATCAAATAATTCAATCATCCAATTAAATTCATAATCGCCAATAAATTATCATGGTAAGCTAATCAACTCTAATACAAAATAACAGATGTATGGAGATATAACCAATTCAAATCATCGCAATAGTTTGCTCAATTATTAATGTGTAGTCTAAAATTATTCATTCATGAAGAGTGCATGGAAGTGTGCAACAGATAGTAACACTAGCGCCTCCCATGCATGACGTCCGTGCAAGAGGTGCCTAAAATACAATCAAACAACAAGGGTGAGTCCATGACTCAACAAGTACAAATCATCAGTAATCAATGTTCAACTTTGTCATAGTCAATCAACCACAATATTCAACTCAGAACAACTCATATGCTACATGCAATGCAAATGCCAACAGATGCACTTTCCTTTTCTCTTTGCATTTACCGGTAATGCGGAGTATGCGTCCGTCGATGCATACTCATGCATGTGCCTTCTAGCACAGGGAACATAAGCCTACACTCCACAAGTGTAGGGATCATAAGCCCGTCCAATCATGACGGGGACCTCAAATCAATACTTGGTCTCCACATGGCCAAGTCTCAAGGATAACAATATGATGCATATGAATCATCTCAATTATCCAACATAAATATGTAACAATTCAACGGTGATATTCATGAGTAAAGACATAATCACAACACAAGTGTCCAAACTTTCACCACAATAATTCTACCGACTAAATGCACTTGCCCCAACCGTGCGAAGCTTCATGACGTGAAGAGGGTGCTACCCCCGGAACAACACCACCACCTGAGAATTTTTAACAATCATACTAAGAGAATATTTCTGGAGAAAGCATTCCTAGAAACAAATATACGACAACTATGCACCCTAGCGCAACCCAAAACGCTAACTCCTATGAAGATCGGTCGGTTCCAGAACACAATAGTCCATTTCTAAAAATCATAACTTTTCGTAGGTGTATCCAAAAATGGTTATGTTTGATGCTTTGGAAAGCTTACTAAATTACCCACCATAACCTAGTTGGCAAGATCCCCAGATTCTATCATCCTCTACCCCTACTAAATAGATTACTCAAACTACTAAACCTTGTTAGAAGTTCTGGACAGTCAGAGTAAAACTTACATAACTTCCAATAAAGACATCCAAAAAAATATTATGTTGAGCTCTATGAAAATATTATGAAAATTCCTACAACTTTCGTGTTGGTGGAAACATCTAAATAATTCGTTAGATAATTTCTAGTAACCAATCACTACAATATGTCATAATCCCGACAGGACCTAGGGACATCAACATTGTAAAATCGATAACTTATGATCCACTCCTCCAAATAACGTCATCGAAGACTCTATAGAAAGCTAACAACGTTGTCTACAAATCTCTATGAGATGGTCAGATAAAATGATGCCGTTAACATGATCTAATCTGTAGTTGAATACTTGAGGTCAGAACCTGATAATCTGAAGGAACAGCAGTATAAGAAAAATCCATATCTTTCAAATGACTGAACCAAAATTTATGATCTTTATCAATCTAGAAATATAATAAAATTTCCTACGAAAGTTGTGTTTGGAGGCCCCCTGAATCGGCCATTATCTAAACCTAATCTATTAAACAAGATAACAGTTGTAATCTTGTCAGGGTTTCTAGACAGCAGTAAAGAAACTAATGTATCTCCCAAACTACAACTCTGAATTGGGTGATCTCAGACTCTATGGAAAGCTGAGAATAAGCACCACAATTCTCTAGTAGACCTAAATCTCAAATTCGGACCTTAACTATGCAAAAACTGATGAGCAAGAAGAGTACAAATTACCAATTCTAATCGTAGCAGATCAACAATTCTCTAATCGATGGTAATTAAAGATCATACCAGCTCCAAACAGCAGGGGACGAGGCAGTGAGAGACAATGAGGCAGCTAGGGAGATGCCCACCAGTAGGGAGAAGGGGCGGCACAAGGGGAGGAGAGGTGGAGGGGTGGCAACTTGGAGGGGAGAGGCAGCCACAAGGTGGTGGCTAGGGTTTGGGGAGGGAGGCGCCCCCCCCCCCTTATGGCTGGCCCCCACTTGGGCCTCCTGGGCCATGGCCCGAGGCCCAGGTTGGTGGCTTTTCGCTAAAAGACCCTTATAAAATTTTATTCCCTCTTTTGCTTGCTTTCCTTCCTTAGAAATATTCAAAGTATTACACAGTACTTCGACTCGGCGAACCGATTTAGCCGAACCAACTAACGTGCCGACCGTCCGATCCAGATCGAACGGCCTAGATGCACCAACCGAGCTGCTCTCGCGCGTGTGCAGTCGAGTCACTGGCACGGCGGACCCCGCTGGTCAGACCTTTCTTCCTCCTCTGGCGCGCGACGTGCAGAACCGTCGTGCCATGCGGCCGCGATGCTCTGAGCTACTCCAGTCACGGCGTCAGTCCACCGCCCCTCCCAACCACTCTTGGAGCTCCTTCACTTCACGCTGCCTCTATTGCCTTCATCGCCCGAAGATAATACCCCTCGCACCCCTTCTTTTTTTGCCATTCTTCCTCTTGGTGGCTGAGGAAGAAGAAGCTCTCCCATGCTCCATTGTTGGGAAAGCTTCCATCTAGTGGTTCCACGCTGCCCTCTAATCCATGTTGAATCCATTTTGGCTAACCTCAACTCATGTGTTCGCTTATAGCTCTCAGACCTCGCCGATGCTCTCATCAGTTCCAGAGCATGCTCCAACAGACATCCCCGGGCCTTTTTCTTCTTCGGAAGGTATTGACCACAATCTTCCGCGTCATATCACGTCTGAGTATATGACATTCGAAACCCCTAAGTCAGTTCCAACAATGCATGACAAGTTTTTTTGTGGAATTGAAGGAATTGTGTTTTCGGCCGAAGAACAGCCCTTTCGTCTCCCACCTTGCTCCGGTAAGACATTCTCCGATTCCTTGCCCCTATGGCATTCTCAAATGATCTTTGAGCTATCCGGAGTATTCATTTGTCTTGGTTCCCCTCAGGGCCTTCCCTGCTCGCTGAACCAAACCGCTGCCGTGGCCATTGTCGACGTCAAGCTAGCTCCGGCCATCACCTCTTCTCTCTGACCTTCAGGTAGCCTCCCTGGACTTCACTGATGCTCGAGCACCCGCTATCTTGGATGCTATGGAGCTCATTTGCTGGATGCACGTTTGCCGTATAAACATCATCGTACAACTCCTGCCAGCCGTTTCAGACACAGCCGGCCACCGCTGATACCACTCCCCAAACTTGCTCATTGCTATTTGGAACCCGTAGCTGTCCTTGGTTCACGCCGCCATGGCCGGAATCGCCAGCGGTGAGCTCGGGAACTAACTCGGGCACGTTGTCGTACTCCGACCATCAATGTAGCTGGAAGGTACAGCAAATGACCATCATTAAAGATGATGAGTGAGAGGCTGGCATGTGGGCCCAAATCCTTTAAGTTCCCAGTGCGCTGTGCCAGTAGACCGGTGGACCACTGTTTTGAACTTCGGTCCACGCGCTATTACGTGGACCGAGTCACTAACGGGCGGGCCCCACATGTTAGATCGGAATTTAAATTGGAAGTTAAAAGAAAAATGCTCTATTCACTGGGTCCCGCAACTCAACAACTCAGGCTAGCATAGCACTCGGTGAGACAAGTAATAATGGAATAAGAAAATTCGAAATCCATTTATTTTTACACTGAAAAATGGAATAACTTAAAAAATGCATAACTAATTCATGTTTACTCCAAATGGAATGAAACCAGTGCTGATAATTTTAATTTTGATGAAATTTATTTCAAAATAGGTTTTAAACATGTCTCGATAGCAAAGAATATAGTTTGGAAAAATGATCCATAACCCTATTATTTTCACAATAGAAAAAGGCTGATAAATTTGAAAAAACATAACTAATTCATAAAAACTCCAAATGATATGAATCAGGTTAATTTGGGCTTATAATATTGTCCTATATTTACCTATGTAATCATTTGTCTCCCCACTGCTCTGCAAATTCTGGCCAAATAATTAAATTGAATGAATAGTGACAAATTACCATTTCTGGAAGTCTGAAACTCAAACTACTATAACTTTCACATACTAAATCCAAATGGAATAATTATTTCACCTAAATTCATCTAAAATTATGAACTAGCCACTGTATAAAAATAATGCATTTTTGATTTATTTGATTTTTGTGAAATTTCTCAGTCTTTATCGGTATTTTTATTCTACAGAGCCCGAAGCAATCAACGTAGACCCTTACGCCACCGAGAGTGAATAATTGAACTTCCAGCAAGGCAAGCATCATTTGAAATTTATTTTTGCATCATATTGATCCCAGTTTTTAATACACTAGTGTTTGAAATGTAATGATATTGCT
This sequence comes from Hsuehochloa calcarea, assembly GCA_036346395.1. NCBI lineage: Eukaryota > Viridiplantae > Streptophyta > Magnoliopsida > Poales > Poaceae > Hsuehochloa > Hsuehochloa calcarea. The sequence continues at coordinate 37,749 of JAYEVG010000065.1, read as the reverse complement.
TGGATGCTATTTTCGGTATATCATTATGTTGTAAGTAGTTAGCTATGTCCTACACTTGCTGGTTATCCTTGATAATTCCCTTATAATTATGCTTAAGATAGATACTTGTGATGAAGTTAAGGTTATGCGTTGAATGCTTAGCCATTGCGGGTCTAGAAAATGCAATAGGTCAATTGACGGTATTAGCTCGTCAATTGTGGGAGACACATAACAATTCTTATTTTTCATTTTGTCCAGATTGTTATATCTAGTTGTTGAGTCAAAAATTTGTTTTTGTTAAATGGTTTTGGGTCTGGACAAGTGGTTGTAGTGTGGGTGACTCGGGTTTGTAGTTGTCTTTTCCGGACCGTTAAGGACCGATCCATCGGCTTTCATTCCAAGTATCGATCCTGCTATGACATGCAGGATATGGGTCCCGTACGGTTAAGTAAGGGGAAGGTTTATTTATGTTAAGTCCCAAGGTGGTGTGAGTACACTTGTGTTTGATCACTTGTCCGTAGGAGCCGATGTAATTTTCTATAGTGTGCATAGGAGCATCATTTTTTGTTATTTACATTGCATCGGTATTTTCCAATAGAACTTGTGAGCCTGCTTAGCAAGCGCTATCCGTAGCTTGTACTATGTATGAGAACAACTCATAAGGGGGACTTATCTCAATAGGGCTTTCTTGCTAAAAATGATTGTATCTCGATTCTCCTCAGCCAGTATACCCAAGGAAGTGTGTTATTTTTCAGAGGCATCCGAAGGCTTACGGTCTAGTCGAGTCATGTGGGTAAAGTAGTACACCTCTGCATAGATAATCTATTCGGATAGCCGTATCCACAGTTATGGACAACACTTGGTTTGATATGTGTCATTGTTAGACTTGAAATTAAAGGTTGACATAGTTATAACTTGGTTACGGCATGAATGGGATGTTCATGTATATTAGTTTATCAAAGTGGACAGTCACTTTGATATTGATTGATCTATACCATTATATATGTCTTGTGAAATCCTTTTTGAAAGAAATGATTTATAAATTGGCTTTCGAAAACTAGAAGGTCTAGGAATATAAGTTGTTGTGTTTTATGCAAAACTGGAGCCACTAATGCTATCCTTTGATTGTCCAATATGCATAACTAATTTTTTCTTTGTATAAGACTTGCGAGTACCTTTGTACTCAGCCAGTTTGTCTACTGGTTTCATGTGAGAAAGACTTCGAGCCCGATGAGCTCGTCAGTGCCGATTTATGCGACGCTGATGAGTAGTGTTGTTATTTTACTCCCAGTCGGTTGCCATGGGTTATGGGGCACACCATACTGGACTTTTGGTTTATTTACATTGCTTCTACTGCTACTTAATGCTATCATTTGAATTTGGCCAGTCGGCTACTTGTAATAGTTGCAGACTTGACTATTGTTGATGTATGTCTTTTGAATTATCTACGTATGAATGTTGTATGGATGTGATTGACGTTGATGAGGGTATGCGCGTGTTGGTCGCTGATCTTGAGAGCCAACACGAGATGCATGCCCGCTGTTTTGAATTCTATTTTAACTCATTTGACTGTGGACTTGGACTGTGGGATAACAGGTCATCATGTAGTGCTCGTAGAGGAGTAGTGCACATGATCACTGGAGCTCTAGTTTCGGTCGGAGCCTTTCACTTGGATGTGGAGTTAAGGTGGAATTCATTCACTTGAGGCCCAGAGTTATTTCCATAAGACCGGGAAGGCCTCGGTCTTACGAAAATGACCCGGGGGTCCTAACAGCATTGGTATCAGAGCCACACTGACTGTAGGTTAGAAATAGCCATGGCGTTAGTTTTAGCAAGCCTCTTGGGTCAAAATATTTTAACTTAACAAATTTATATCCTAAAGCTAAGTTAAGAATATCTTTTATTCATCATCCCTCTTAGTATCATTTCTCACCTTATTCTTGTCTTGAATTGAAGAACTAACTTATCTCGTCTATTCTTGTCCTTAGATGAGTCATGAATATCTAGTCAGAGAGACTCAAGCTGAAGATGTGGATGGATTCCCGGCGCTACTCCAAGATATGATGTGGAGGGCGAACTTCACATACCAAGCAACATACTTCATCTACCGTCGAGATCGAGGACCAGGAATGGAAGACTACCGGGTTGTGGCCCACCTCATTGCAAGACAAGTTACGGGAAGCATTTCGTGCCGTTTCCAAGCTCGTGGCACTTTTGAAGCCATGGCATTGCAAGAAGTGGCTCGTATGGCCATGAGTCGTCTTCGTTATGACTTAACGGAGTTGTCTCAGCCACGGTACGACCACTTTCCTATGCAAGAACATGGTGCGGAGATGAACACCTTCGCTGAGATTCAGTACGAGGAGGATCCCCATGTTCGGCAACTGGCGAGGTTGGTTCACATCATGGACCAAATGCGTCGTTGTGCCATACACGAGCTTTGGGAGACGCGGCATCGTTTCATCATGGCTCAAGAGCATCTGCAACACTTATGCAACATGGGACTTGTAGACCGGCACGTACTTTATGCGAAGAACGAGGTCTCCCCATATGCTTCTGCACCACCGGAGTTCTGTCTTCCCGAAATGAGAGGGCAAGTCCCCAATCATGGACCGAGATGTGAGGCTCGCATGTCAGTAGGATTCCCTCATGCTCAAAGGCCGGAAACTGTAGGAGGACATATCATAGGATCCCCTCTGCGCCTCACCAATCCATATGACCCCGACGATACGGGATCCCCTGGATATCACCTTCTGGATGAGTTCTCGGTGAATTTCGATCGGAAAAATAAATAGTGTTAGAGTAGTATGATCGCTGTCCGGACACGTATCCAGCAAGCATGCATCTTTAGATTCAGGTAATCGGTTAGTAGCTGTTGAACTCTTGATGTTTCCTTTGCATGAACTTTTATTTCAGGCAGTTACCATTCGCCTACTGGCCTACATGGATGCAATTGTACCAGAAAACTACGATTTGAGTTAATGGGTCTTGTACTGGCCTTAGTGCCTTTGTACCCCCATTTGGTGTTAAGTTTTTGCGCACCTTATACCATTATGCATGACTAATTAAGTAGGATATGCCCACTGCCCTGATTCTGTTACACACTCGTAAGAACATATTTATAGTCTCTTTCTCTAACCATCCTTGTCACAATAGGACGGCAGGGCCCGACACTCGTTCGAGGGCACAACAACAAGAGGAAGGGTCACCACCCCTGCATGCTCGCTCCATCGATGAGCTTTACGCACAGGGAGGGGGTAATGAGCCTCCCCATCGGCAAAATCAGCAAGGCGATACATCGGAAGAAGTGCTTCCACCACCACCCACAATGGCAGATATACTGGCTCAAATTGAAAGAAACTACATGGATCAAACGCGGATTCTTGAGGCCATAGCCCCAACACCTCCCCGACTCCCGGGCCAGCTGGAGGAGCCAGCGCTCATCGCGCACACGGAGGACTGCTAACTTTCAGCGAACAAATCCCCGGACTTTCTCCAGCTCTGAAGATACAATGGAGACCAAAGACAGGCTTAGGGCCATTGAGAAGAAACTGGCGATTGCTCAATGCACTGGTGTTGAGAAAGTTCTCTATGCAAGCTATCGACTCGAAGGGGCAGCAAGTGCTTGGTGGGACAACTTCTATGCCATGCAACCCGAGGGACAAGTTCCAACTTGGAACGAGTTCCGAGTGGCTTTCCGCGAGTTTGCGGATGTGTGTTGACTACCGCCGTTAAACGAAGTCACTGTCAAGAACAATTATCCGCTTCCACAGATTGATGATCTGTTCAACCTAATGAGCGGAGCTCAAGTGTTCTCTAAGATCGACTTGAGACTTGGCTACCATCAAATCAAAGTCCGAACTGAAGGCATTCCAAAGACAACATTCTCTACTCGTTACGATTGTACTAGTATACTGTTGGTCCTTCGGATTGACTAATGCACCAACATATTTCATGATCCTCGTGAACTCGATTTTCATGGAGTACATGGATCAGTTCTTCATTGTGTTTATCGATGACATCCTCATCTACTCCAAGTCCGACGAAGAACATGAGCACCACTTGAGGCTCGTGTTGGAGAAGCTTCGTCAATATCAACTCTATGCCAAATTCAGCAAATGCGAGTTCTGGCTTCCTGAAGTTAGTTTCTTGGGTCATGTACTATCCGAAGGCGGTGTCACTGTTGATCCTAGCAAAGTGCAAGATGTACTGAACTGGAGACAACCCAAGACTGTCACCGATATCTGCAGTTTTCTCAGACTTTCGGGTTACTACCGCAGATTCACTGGAGACAACCCAAGACTGTCACCGATATCTCCAGTTTTCTCAGACTTTCGGTTTACTACCGCAGATTCATCAAGAACTTCTCCAAAATTGCGAGGCCAATGACCCAGCTTCTGAAAAAATAGAAAAAGTTCGAGTGGTCAGTGGAGTGTGAACAAAGTTTTCAGATCTTGAAAGAATGTCTGACCAAAGCTCCGGTACTCATCCTGCCGGATATTCATAAGAGCTTCGATATATATTGCGATGCATCTCGCCACGGGCTCGGTTGTGTGCTCATGCAAGAGGGCCGAGTTGTGGCGTATGCATCAAGGAAATTGTGGCCTCATGAAATTAATTATCCCACACACAATTTGGAGTTAGTAGCTGAGGTCCATGCTCTGAAGATTTGACGATATTACCTCATCGATAATCGTTACGAAATCTACACCGACCACAAAAGCCTCAAGTATATCTTCACTCAAGCCGATCTAAACTTGAGACAAAGAACATGGCTTGAGCTAATCAGGACTATGACATGGGACTTCATTATCACCCAGGAAAAGCAAATGTAGTGGCCGACGCATTAAGCAGAAAGTCTCAATGCGACTTTTTGTCGGTAACACCCTTCTCGGTAGGACTTTGCGCTGAATTTCAGCGCCTAAGTCTTGAGATGATTGGAGAAGGTTCCCTTGCTGCCCTTAGTGTGACATCCACACTTGAGGACCAGATTAAGGAAGCCCAGAGGACCGACATAGAAGTCGCTCAAATCCGGGAAGAATTGAAGCAAGGCAATGCCAAATGCTTTGCTGAAGATGCACAAGGCACACTACAATTAGGAAACCGTTTGGTACTGCCATTTAACCATAACTTGATAGAGTTAATTCTCAAGGAAGCTCATAACTCTCAATTCTCTATACACCCTGGAAGTACCAAGATGTACCAAGATCTGAAGAAGCGGCTATGGTGGAGTCAAATGAAGAGGCAAATCGCCCAATATGTTGCTGAGTGCGACGCATGCCAAAGAGTCAAGGCTGAGCATTTGAAGCCAGTGGGTACTCTCCAACCCCTACCTATTCCCAAGTGGCAATGGGAAGAAGTCGGGATGGACTTCATCACCGGACTCCCAAGGACACAAACTGGGTCCGATTCTATATGCGTAATTGTCGATCGTCTAACAAAGGTTGACCATGTCATTCCTGTCAAGACCACCTACACCGGAGCCAAGTTACTGGAGCTTTACATCTCTAGAATTGTGTGTCTCCATGGTGTACCAAAGGTGATTATTTCCGATCGTGGTGCACAATTCACATCTTACTTTTGGAAATGTCTCCATCAAACACTGGGGACCAACCTCTCTTTTAGCTCCGCTTACCACCCGCAAACGGATGGACAAACTGAGAGGGTGAACCAAATTTTGGAAGACCTTCTCCGAGCATGTGTGTTGTCCTACAGAAAGAATTGGAAAAAATGCTTACTGTTTGCAGAGTTCACCTACAACAATAGCTACCAATCAAGCATACGAATGACACCATTTGAGGCATTGTATGGGAGAGCTTGTCGGACACCGTTTAATTCTGGATTCCTGAAGTTGGGTTTCTGGGCCATGTAATTAATCAAGAGGGCATTTCAGTTGATTCTAGCAAGATCTCAACAGTGGTGGAATGGAAAAGGCCAACCAATGTCAAGGAAGTGAGGAGTTTCCTGGGTTTAGTGTAATATTCTGAAAAAAATAAATAAATAAATAATCTCTTAAGGGCTTGTACGTAATTAAATAAAGAGGATACGTGAAAATATGATATTTCAAAGTTTTTTTAAAGAGCTATATAAATCGTGGGAGTGGAATTCTAGAAACCCTAGCAGTCTTTTATTTTATTTCTTTCCGCCTAGCCGCTTTGTTTTCCTCTGCTCGTCGCGCGCCACCGTTGCTCGCCATTTTTTTCTTTCTCTTTCGTTCGGTCGCCTGTGTATGCGCGTGAAGTCCTGCCGTCGCCTGAAGACGTTCGCCCGCCCGCTTCAGCCCGTGACGCCACAGGCCGCGTGAAGACGTCGGTTGTTTGGCCGTCGTGGGGAGAATAATTTTTGGGAGGTTCGCTCGTGTCCTTTTGTTTTTCAGCTGCTAATGCTAGTTCCATTAATTAATTAAGAGTGTTGCGTTTAGTAGTCGACTATCTGTTAGAGCATTGCTAGGATCGGTCTAATGGAATCTGCATGAATTTTTGGCGCGTAGCCAGTTATGCATGCAACAACTAGTAGTAGTAATTAATTCAGTAGTGCATTTGGTTGGAAATTAGTAGTTAACTATTTTGGTATGTGAGCTGCTGCTGCATGCATGTGTGTGGCCGCTTCATGTACCACCGAAGCAAGGGATTGAATCAAGAAATATTAGTACAACGGCGACCGGGTAAAGATCGGCTTTAAAAAAAAAGAGAAACAGTTCGTGGGTTTGCCGTTTTTCATCGTAGGTAACGATCTGGTTATTTTCTCTTTGTTTTTTTTTCATTTAGTTATATATTAGAATTGAAGAGGTTTTAGAATTTTTAGTAAAAGGGCCGACTAATGAGTCTGTTTAGCCTGCTGTTCTGTTGAACGATTTATTCGGGTACCTTAATGGCGGATTTTGGAAATATCATCTACTAGTTAATTGTAGATAATTTCGATATCTTTCTATAGCATATTTAATCATGTCGAGCGGACAAGTAGAATTCGAGATATGATTTTTGGAAGACTGCTGTCTTTGTGGATATCGCCTTTCGGCGCTGTTTTGGTAGACTGTAGATTAAAAATAGTAAATAGCCTAATTAGAGTTTTTGATCTACATGAAAGGTGTATATAATTGTCTAAGGGTTCAGTATGATCCAAGAACTCGAATTTTGGTTGGGTAAAACAAAAGTTATGAATTTAGTAAGACCGCTGTTCCGAAGCGGACAGATAGGTTTTCTGGGCTAAAAACAGAGGGTTAGATGATTTAATTAGAAGACTTTGTAATCTAAGAAAATGAGGGGAATTTTGTGTAGAATCCAGAACTGGGTGGTTTGTTGTGATCGGACTTTTGAGTCAAAAGTTACGTTCGTTTTAGTATCAAGACAGCAATAGGTAACTATTCGGTACCGGAGTAGCGTGGTATATTTGGGGACGGGTAGGAGCGAAGTATATTGATTGCTATTCTTGTTGTTGTAGCTTGTATTGAAGTTTGTGTATTTAATATAGGAGAGGCGTCGTGCTTGTTGCCATCTTCTAGCCAAATCGTGCGTCGCAACTAGTAAAGGCAAGTGCATGGTAGACAGCGATCAATGATTGATCACTGTTTTCTTTATCTTCTATTACCATTATTGTTGTGCTTTTATTTTATTTAATTGCAAGCAATGGAATGGTATGGACTTATATTGTTGATGGATGTGATGAAAAATTGGATATGATAAGTAATATGAAATTATGCATGATTGCATTCATAAGCATCTTTGCATATGAGCAGGTGATCATGAATGATCACAACTCCACGGGAGTGGAGGAGGTCCCCGATCCTTGAGGAGGAACGGGCTTGAGAGTGAATGTTGTCGCGAGCATTCACTCATGCTATACCGGTATACGCGAAAGAAGTGCATGTGGACATATAGATTAGAGTTGCATTGATATATGAGATTAATGGGTGTGGAACAAAGAGAAGATAACAGCATGAGAATATTAATAGAAGTGCATGTGATGATAATGAAGCTATTGATTACTGTTGATTTATTATTGTTCGTTGTATATTGATGTGTTTGCTGAGTCGTGGACTCACCCTTGCTCTTTTGTTGTTTTTAGGTGATCTTCGAGAACGCCGTGACTGAGAGCGAGCAGAGCACATGGATTAGACCCATACTTCAATCACATGATCATTTGCCATAAGAACCTTTTCATTCAATGTTGGATTACTCTTGGTCATGTTAGAGACTGAATAAAGTTTAGGTCACATTTTGGACTAGATTATTTATTTCCATGATTTGGATTCATTGGTTGATGCTATTTTGGATTATGTACCTGGTTATAATTCCCTTGCTTATTTATTATCACTTGATCCATAATTATGCATGCTCTTTTGTGGTCCATGGTTATGTCTATTGATGTTTTCTTGCTGTAATTATATAGTGTGTCGATAATTATTAGTTTCGAGAGTAGTTTATCGGCATTCCGTGCTCGGTGTTGGGTGGGTGTTACTGATTGGTATCAGAGCGGGCTTTAGGTCCGTGGTGAATAGATTAACAACTTAGGCAAACTAAAATTGTTAAAATTTGTTTTAGTTTGGTAAATCAACTAAAATTTGCTAATGGTTAACTAACCTAAAATTTGACACACTAGTGCATAGGTTAGAGAGAGGTACGAATATAGTTTTACGCCTGCTATGTTGTTTATTGATGCATGATTTTATTTTGACCTTTGAACTCATTGTGTATTGTTGATTGTGGTTGATAGCTATGCCGAGGGGTAGAGGACGTGGTCGTGGTGGCCGCGGTCGTGGAGGTCGGGGCGCGGCGAGGTTCCGTGGAGCCACCTCCTGTGTGCTTGAGTCAAGAATCGAGGGGTTCTTTGTTGACCCGCCTCCGGTTGGGGTCGAGGATGAGACCCCGCTTTCCGAGAGAGTTGGTGGGAGAGATCCGTGCTCTTCGTCAACAGTGCCGCAGCCCTGTTCTTTGCGGCATCTGTTGTTGCTCTGCCGCACATCCACCGGTTCGAGGCGCGGATGTCACTTCGAGTGGATGGGGTTGAGGTTGGATCCGTTTGATGGTCGGCACACCGTCCGTGCAATGGATCGGTTGCATTACATGGAGAGGCGCTTGGAGCTTTAGAGATGTCTTCACCTCGGAGGGTCCGTTTGTAGCCTTTCACCGAAAGGGCAGCGTGATATTTGGTGGGAGGGCGTGTTGTCTTGAGGACCGCCACTCAAGGGCCGATCACTTGGGAGGACTTTGTTGATCAGTTCAAGGGAAAGTTCTACCCCTACTCTTTTGTTGAAAAGATGGAGGTTGCCTTGACGACCTTTGCTCAAGGGAAGAGGTCTATTGCTGAGTATGAGGCTGAGTTCAACAACTTGGTTCGCTTTGTCCCTTCAAGAGCTTAACGATGATCTTCGAGAAAGCCAAGAGGTTCCGTCGGGTCTCACCAGTACCGACATGTGTTGGGAGCTACTCCACTCCGTGACTACACTGTTGTGGAGCAAGCTAGGGGCATGGAGTTGGAGATGCAGCTCACAAAAGGGCAGCAAGCCTCTGGTGGACTGATTGCTTCTGGTGGTGACCAGAAGAGGAGCTCTAGTGAGGGAAGTGAGTCTGTCCAGCGACCTGCTTTCAAGAAATTCAAGGAGGACCGCAGATCCTTCAAGTCTAAGCGATCGAGGCCGTTCTCTTCTTGGCGCCTCGCCCTTTGCAGTACTCCACTCTTCGTCTGTCCCCTGGCGGGGCATGCTTTGCTTTAAGTGCGGAGATGGACACCGCTGCTGCTGAGTGCTCTTGGACGGAGATTGCCGTCGGTGTGGCCGACCGGGCCACAAGGAGCGGTGTGTCGCCGTAACCCGCTAGCGTGATCAAGTGGGAGCCTGCCATCTTCTTCTTGATGGGTCCCGCCGAGATCTTTCCGGATGATGGTCGCCCCTCCAAGGTCTTGCCACTTCCTTGACTTGGGCGCCTCGGTAGGGTACTCTCGGCGGCCGCCACCTTCTGCACCGCTTGAGGTTGCACGACCGCCTTACACCGCACCGCCACAGCAGATTGTTGGGGCTCTCGCCGCCCCAGCCTCGTCTTCTTTCGCCATGGCGCCACCTGGAGTGTACGCCATGCCCACAGCAGAGTCCGCGGGTCGTCCCGACGTGGTGATAGGTACTTTGCTTGTGGATTCGTTTGATGCTTTAGTCCTTTTGATTCGGGGCTACCTTTTCGTTTGTCTCGACGGTGTTTGTTAGTAGAGCGAACTTGAGTATCAAATGGATTTCTCGATCGGTGTTGGTTAGTTCTCACGGGGAATTATTGCAAGCTCTACTGTTTGTCCTGGGTGTTCTATTGTCATTGATGGAGAGAAGTTCACGGCGAATTTGATAGTTATTCAAATGGAGCCGTTCGACGTTATCTTGGGTATGGATTGGTTGCACTCTTATCGAGCCGTGATATCCTGCTTCAGAGAATGCTTCTCTATGCAGACCCGCCTGGGAGACTTTGACCTTTCAGGAGTGCGCCCGCGCTCTCTTTCGATATTAGCCGGATCTTCCGGGTCGCGTCTGATGAAAACTGGGCTTCTTTTAGCTCTTGCTGAGAAACCGAGTGTGGCTTCGCAGATTGAGGAGATTCCAGTGGTTAGTGATTACCCAGATGTGTTCCCGGCTGAGCTTCCGGGCTTGCCACCTGCGCGAGAAGTGGAGTTTCGCATTGATCTTGTTCCGGGTACTCATCCCATCTCGATGTCTCCATATCGACTGGCACGTCCTTTTCAGGACGAGTTGAAGAAGCAATTGGATGATTTGTTGGCTAAAGGTTTGATCAGGCGTAGTGTATCGCCATGGGGAGCTCCTGTTCTATTCACTGAGAAGAAGGATGGGAGTTGGCGTATGTGTATTGATTATCGTGCGCTTAATGCAGTAACAATCAAGAACAAATATCCATTGCCCCGCATTGAGGACTTGTTTGATCGGTTGAATGGAGCTCAAGTATTCTCCAAGATCGACCTCCAGTCAGGGTATAATCAAATCCGTGTGCGTGAGCAGGATGTAGAGAAGACTGCTTTCTCCACGTGTATGGGCATTATGAGTATAAAGTTATGTCCTTTGGATTGACTAATGCACCGCCATTTTTATGGAGACCATGAACAACATGTTGCACGAGTATCTAGATGACTTCGTGGTGGTGTTCATTGATGATATTCTTATCTATTCCAAGACTAATGAGGATCATGAGCGCTATCCGAGGTCGGTTTTAGATACTTTGAGAGAGCACAAGTTCTATGCTAAGTTGAAGAAGTGTGAGTTCGGATTTGAAGTGGGTTTTCTGGGTCATGTGATTAACCCTCAGGGCATTGCTGTTGATCCTGGTAAGGTCTCCACAGTGGTGGATTGGAAGAGGCCGACTAGTGTGAAGGAGGTGAGGAGTTTCTGGTTTGGTGGTTATTATCGGCGTTTTGTGCAGATTTCTATCATCGCCAAACCGATGTCTCAACTTACTCGAAAGGGGTAAGATTCGATGGATCGATGAGTGTGAGCGCAGCTTACACTTTGAAAGAGAGGTTGGTGACCTCTCCTATTCTCACTCTTCCCGAGCCGGGGAAACGGTTCACAGTCTTTTCGGATGCGTCTCGAGTGGGTCTTGGCTGTGTTCTCATGCAAGACGGTAAGGTGATTGCTTATGCGTTGAGACAATTAAAGAAGCACGGCGAATTATCCCACTCATGATTTGGAGTTGGTCGCGGTTGTTTTTGCTCTCAAGATTTGGAGGCATTATCTATACGGTGAGCCTTGTGATATTTTCACAGATCACAAGAGTCTCAAATATATCTTCACTCGTAAGGATCTGAATTTGAGGCAAAGGAGGTGGTTGGAATTGATCAAGGACTACGATCTTACTATTCAAGATCATCCGAGCAAGGCCAATGTAGTTGCGGATGCTCTTAGTCGCAAGGCGACTCCTGCTACTCTAGATTGCCTCATTGCTGATTTTGATCGCATGGGAATATCTTATTGTTATGCGGGCACAACACAGGTTGAGACACAGTTGATTCTTGAGTCAGCAATTCCAGACCAAGTGCGGGAAGCACAACAGAGTGACCGGCTATTACAGGAGGTTAGGAAGCGCCTGGATGAGGGTAAAGAGGGTGATTTTAGTATGGATGATTCTGGTACTTTGAGGTTTAAAGGCCGTCTTTGCGTACCGCAAAAGGCGGAGGTCAAAGATGATATCTTGAGGGAGGCACATCGCACTCAGACAATCGCTCATCCCGGTGAGACCAAGATGTATCGAGATCTGAAATATAATTTTTGGTGGAAAAGGATGAAGGTGGATATTGCTAACTATGTGGCTTCTTGTGGTGTTTGTCAGCAAGTGAAAGCTGAGCACAAGCGTCCTGCAGGGTTGTTGCAGCCTTTGGAGGTTCCCCAGTGGCCTTGGGATGATATCTCTATGGACTTTGTGGTGGCGTTACCTCGCACGCCACGAGGGAAGGATGCAGTTTGGGTAGTGGTGGATCGATTCAAAGAAGTTCACACTTCATTCCTATTTGCACGACAAATTCAATGAGTGATCTAGCTCCTATTTATGTGCGTGAAATAGTAAGACTGCATGGTGTGCCAAAGACCATCATTTCTGACAGGGACGCGAAGTTTGTCTCCAAGTTCTGGGAGAGTCTGCAGAGTGCATTAGGCACACAGCTCGCCTTAGTACGTTTCACCCATGCATGATGGGCAATCAGGCGTACTATTGGACTTTGGAGGACATATTGCGATCTTGCGTTTTGTCTTGGAAGGGTAGTTGGGAGGACCAGTTGCCACTTGCAGAGTTTGCTTATAATAATAGTTACCATTCCAGTATTAGAGCCGCGCCATTTGAGGTTCTCTATGGGCGGAAGTGCAGATCGCCACTTTGTTGGGATGCGCTTGGAGAGAAGGCAATTTTAGGTCCTGGATTGGATTCAAGACCGTTGAGCGTGTGGCCATGGTGAGGCGTAATTTATTGGCAGCTCAGAGTAGACAGAAAAGTTATGCTGATATGAGGAGGCGTGACTTGGAGTTTGCGGTGGGTGACCAGGTGCTCTTGAGAGTGTCTCCCACCAAAGGTATTGTTTGGTTCGGTACCAAAGGGAAACTTAGCCCGAGGTACGTTGGACCGTTCCCGATTATTGCAAGAATTGGGAAGTTAGCCTACCGTTTGGACCTTCCTGAGTCCATGCGTGGAGTTCACAATGTGTTTCACGCCTCGATCTTTGAAAGTTTTTCGAGACCCAGAGCATAAAATTTCATTAGAGCCGCTGACTATTGTGCAAGATCTCACAATTGAGTCGCGTCCGGCGCGCATTCTGGAGAGGTCGGAGCGAGTGCTGAGGCACAAGACGTTGGTATACGTCAAGGTGCTGTGGACACATCAGTCTGAGAGAGAAGCGACTTGGGAGTTGGAGTCTCGCATGCGCGAGCAATACCCGAGTTGCTCACGTCTGTGCGTGTTATTTTATTGTTTAATTTCAGCAGTGTAGTTTTTATTTGAGTAGAACGGCGAGTAGAATTCGGGGTCGAATTCTGATAAGGGGGGTAGAATGTAATATTCTGAAAAAAAAAATAATCTCTTAAGGGCTTGTACGTAATTAAATAAAGAGGATACGTGAAAATAGGATATTTCAGAGTTTTTTTAAAGAGCTATATAAATCGTGGGAGTGGAATTCTAGAAACCCTAGCAGTCTTTTATTTTATTTCTTTCCGCCTAGCCGCCGCTTTGTTTTCCCTGTTCTCGTGCGCCGCCAGACGTTCTCGCCATTTTTTTCTCTCTTTCGTTCGGCCGCCTGTGTATGCCCGTGAAGTCCTAAATCGCTTTGAAGACGTTCGCGCTTCGCTTGGCCCGTGACGCCACAGGCCGCGTGAAGACGTCGGCTGTTTGGCCGTCGTGGGGAGAATAATTTTTGGGAGGTTCGCTCGTGTCCTTTTGTTTTTCAGCTGCTAATGCTAGTTCCATTAATTAATTAAGAGTGTTGCGTTTAGTAGTCGACTATCTGTTAGAGCATTGCTAGGATCGGTCTAATGGAATCTGCATGAATTTTTGGCGCGTAGCCAGTTATGCATGCAACAACTAGTAGTAGTAATTAATTCAGTAGTGCATTTGGTTGGAAATTAGTAGTTAACTATTTTGGTATGTGAGCTGCTGCTGCATGCATGTGTGTGGCCGCTTCATGTACCACCGAAGCAAGGGATTGAATCAAGAAATATTAGTACAACGGCGACCGGGTAAAGATCGGCTTTAAAAAAAAAGAGAAACAGTTCGTGGGTTTGCCGTTTTTCATCGTAGGTAACGATCTGGTTATTTTCTCTTTGTTTTTTTTTCATTTAGTTATATATTAGAATTGAAGAGGTTTTAGAATTTTTAGTAAAAGGGCCGACTAATGAGTCTGTTTAGCCTGCTGTTCTGTTGAACGATTTATTCGGGTACCTTAATGGCGGATTTTGGAAATATCATCTACTAGTTAATTGTAGATAATTTCGATATCTTTCTATAGCATATTTAATCATGTCGAGCGGACAAGTATAATTCGAGATATGATTTTTGGAAGACTGCTGTCTTTGTGGATGTCGCCTTTCGGCGCTGTTTTGGTAGACTGTAGATTAAAAATAGTAAATAGCCTAATTAGAGTTTTTGATCTACATGAAAGGTGTAGATAATTGTCTAAGGGTTCAGTAGGATCCAAGAACTCGAATTTTGGTTAGGTAAAACAAAAGTTATGAATTTAGTAAGACCGCTGTTCCGAAGCGGACAGATCGGTTTTCTGGGCTAAAAACAGAGGGTTAGATGATTTAATTAGAAGACTTTGTAATCTAAGAAAATGAGGGGAATTTTGTGTAGAATCCAGAACTGGGCGGTTTGTCGTGATCGGACTTTTGAGTCAAAAGTTACGTTCGTTTTAGTATCAAGACAGCAATGGGTAACTATTCGGTACCGGAGTAGCGTGGTATATTTGGGGACGGGTAGGAGCGAAGTATATTGATTGCTATTCTTGTTGCTGTAGCTTGTATTGAAGTTTGTGTATTTAATATAGGAGAGGCGCCGTGCTTGTTGCCATCTTCTAGCCAAATCGTGCGTCCGAACTAGTAAAGGCAAGTGCATGGTGAGCGGCGATCAATGATTGATCATCGTTTTCTTTATCTTCTATTACCATTATTGTTGTGCTTTTATTTTATTTAATTGCAAGCAATGGAATGGTATGGACTTATATTGTTGATGGATGTGATGAAAAATTGGATATGATAAGTAATATGAAATTATGCATGATTGCATTCATAAGCATATTTGCATATGAGCAGTGATCTTGAATGATCACAACTCCACGGAGTGGAGGAGGTCCCCAATCCTTGAGGAGGAACGGGCTTGAGAGTGAATGTTGTGTGAGCATTCACTCATGCTATACCGTGATATCTGCTGAAAGAAGTGCATGTGGACATATAGATTAGAGTTGCATTGATATATGAGATTAATGGGTGTGGAACAAAGAGAAGATAACACATGAGAATATTAATAGAAGTGCATGTGATGATAATGAAGCTATTGATTCTTGTTGATTTATTATTGTTCGTTGTATATTGATGTGTTTGCCGAGTCGTGGACTCACCCTTGCTCTTTGTTGTTTTTAGGTGATCTTGAGAACGCCGTGGATCGAGAGCGAGTAGAGCACATGGATTAGACCCATACTTCAATCACATGATCATTTGCCATAAGAACCTTTTCATTCAATGTTGGATTACTCTTGGTCATGTTAGAGACTGAATAAAGTTTAGGTCACATTTTGGACTAGATTATTTATTTCAATGATTTGGATTCATTGGTTGATGCTATTTTGGATTATGTACCTGGTTATAATTCCCTTGCTTATTTATTATCACTTGATCCATAATTATGCATGCTCTTTTGTGGTCCATGGTTATGTCTATTGATGTTTTCTTGTTGTAATTATATAGTGTGTCGATAATTATTAGTTTCGAGAGTAGTTTAGTGGCATTCCAGGCTCAGTGTTGGGCTGGGGTGTTACATTTAGCTGGCTATTATCGGCGCTTTGTGGAGGGCTTTTCAACCATTGCTAGACCAATATCTCAGTTGACACAGAAAGGTGTCAAATTTCAGTGGTTAGATGCGTGTGAGCGCAGTTTCTGTACTTTGAAAGATAGGTTGGTGACCGCTCCAATCCTTACTCTTCCTGAGCCTGGGAAGCATTTCACAATTTATTCAGATGCGTCTGGAGTTGGACTTTGTTGTGTGTTCATGCAGGATGTCAAGGTGATTGCCTATGCATCGAGACAGTTGAAGAAACATGAGCATAATTATCCTACACATGGTATAATGTTTTTGTTGCCGCGGCAGGAGGTGGTGGTTGCCGCGACAGAGATTATTGTTGCCGCAAAGCAATGGCGAGCTTTTTAGGTTGCCGCAATGATGATGGCGCGGTTTTGGTTACCGCGATAGCGAAAGCAGGAGATTTTTGGCGTGAAGTCGACACAATGATGAAGCTACGCAAAGGAACAGGAAGATCAAGATGCAAACTAGACAATGATAAACTAGACAATAACTAGAACTAGAAATCAACAACTAGACATGACAATGTAACCAATAATTCAATAAGCAAATTTTACCAAAAAGAAAAATTAACTAACCCTAATATATATTTTTCGTGAACTGTAGGTAGAGGAAAAGTCTCACCAATGAACGAAAGCTCTGATACCACCTGATGCGACAATGGGTGTCTCAATCTTTCAATGAGAATCATAACTCGATTTGGGTGGAGATGATTCTCACAATTCGGCTACCAATCGCGCACGACCAATATGCTTGACAATCGCTGAACCAACTCCGAGGTTGTTATCGACCTTACTAGAAGCATGATCGACCTGACCACGAAGGTCTATTACTGCATGCAATCGAAGAACACATAAGAACAAGATAATAAGCAATCTGAAATTGCAATAAGATTGAAATATTTGATAAAGTTGGGATTTTGAAGCGGCATTATGGTTGGTCTAATCGACTCAAGCCAATAAATGAAGTTGCAACGAAGCTAACTTTTAACTAAACAAAATACAAGGAAACTAGAGGGGTGCGACCTCCTTATATTGGGAAAGGAAGGCGCACATAGCTAACAAAATAGGGGATGGTACTATTTATGGTACTGTTCACATATGAATAGTGCATCACGAACAGTATGGGACGCCTAGGGTGAAGCCTTCCATTGGGTCCAAGCATTACAAGGCCCAATTTTTTTTCCAAACAGGTGATGTAGCACCTTCTTTTGGTGATTATGGAGCCCACAGAAGGAATTTGAAGGTGAGGTCAGATCCGTTAGAAAGAGGACGAGAGGACGAGATAAGCTTTCTATCAAGTCCTCGTGGAGCTCAAACGGACTCCGTATGTGAAAGTTATGCACGTTTGAAGTCCAGGTCTTTGTCTCCCGAGACCGAATTGGATTCCAAACGTATCCATCTCGAACTCTTGCTTAGCTTGGACAAAAAGTGATGTGATCTCGCACAAATATACATTTTCATCATTAGGTAGCATCATATAGTTCATATAATATAAATACACTCCTAAAAACGAGTTCACACGATAATTTAACTAAAGCGTCATTTAGCTCTTGTAATTGGAATAGCAAGCATAGCAAATATGATTATATCCATAGTGTTCATGTCCTCATCATCTACTACTTCTTTTCTCCTTTCGAAATCGCTCAAGCGCTATGTGTGCGAAAATGAATTGCGAAATGAGTTGGTCACATGATGACGATCGCGGTATGACATGCATGGCTTGGTTTTGAATTTTTTGATGAGATTTGAAAGAGAAAAGTGAAAGGAGTTAGCAGGGACGGAAAATGGGAGAGATGGCAGGAAAGGAAAGGACACGCAGTCATTTCGCCTGCGGTCGGTCGAACTGAAAAATAAAACGACGATACTAATGCATACATGATGACATGATTTTTGTGATACATGCGAAAACAAGAAATCGATACAAGTAAATTTAAATGCAGTCTTTCAAACCATTCGATTTAACATTGATTATTATTACTTGATGTGAGAAAATCGCAAAATATGCTTTAATTATTTTTTTCAATTTATATTTAGAATAATTATGCTAAGTTTATATTTTTAATTATCAAAATTCATTTCCATTTGTTTTATTTATCTATTAGGTTTGTGTTTCAAATTCAATTTCAAAATTGAACACGCAAATTAAATAGAGAGCCAAATAACCTCCAAAATTTCTAAAATAATTTCAAACAAGCATACCAGAGAAGATAGAAGCCAACTAAAAATTTTTCACACTTAAAACCTTTTTGCTTTGCAAAAAAAAGTTTTAAACAGTCTAAAATTTCATAGATGCATATTAGATGCTTACCTAATTCATCTTAGGGATTTTTAGCTATTACACGCCGCCTCGTCAGCACCCTCCTGTTCTTCTCCTCCCAATTCCTCCATCTCACCTTCCCGGGAGGCATGGTGGCCCCACCCCCCACCGCCACCAGCGCACCCTCCCGCCCACGCGCTCGACTTCCTCAACTCCAATCCTGTGAGGACCCGAGGGTTATTTCCGTAAGACCAAGGCCTTCCCGGTCTTATAGAAATAACTCTAGGCCTCAAGTAAATGGATTCAACTTAACTCCATCTAAGTGAGAAGGTTTGGTGAAACTAGAGATCCAACGATCATGTGTACTTGCTCCCTTGCAAGCACAACATGCTAACCTGGTCCTCCAAACAATCAAAGTTCACACTTAGTGAGTTAAAATAAAATTCATCAACAGCGAGCATGAGATCATTTTGCCTCCCAAGATCAACGACCAACCTGCTCACACTCTCATTCAACATCAATCACATCCATACAACATTCATACGTAGATAATTCAAAAGACATACATCAATAATAGTCAAACCTACAACTATTACAAGTGGCCGACCAGCCAAATTCAAATGATAACATTAAGTAGCAGCAGAAGCAATGTAAATAAACCAAAAGTCCAAGTATGGTGTGCCCATAACCCATGGCAACCGATCGACTTAAATAATAACACTACTACTTGATGTCGCCTAAATCGGCAGCGAGCTCATCGAACTCAAAGTCATCCTCACCGAAACCAGAGAACAAAGCGGAGTACAAATGTACTCTCAAGTCTTATACAAAGGAAAAAATTAGTGATGCATATTGGGCAATCAAAGGATAGCATTAGTGGCTCCAGTTTTGCATAAAACGCAACAACTTACATTTCTAGACCTTCTAGTTTTCAAAAGCCAATTTGCAAATCATTTCTTCCAAAAAGGATTTCACAAGACATATATAATGGTGTAGATTAATCAATATCAAAGTGGTTGTCCACTTTGATAAACCAATATGCATGAACATCTCATTCATGCCGTAACCAAGTTATAACCATGTCAACCTTTAATTTCAAGTCTAACGATGACGCATACAAAACCAAGTATTGTCTATAACTGTGGACACAGCTATTCGAATAGATTATCTCTGCAAAGGTGTAATACTTACCCACACGACTCGACTAGCACGTAAGCCTCTGGATGCCTCCGGAAAATGACACACTTCCTTAGGTATGCTTGGTAGGGAGAATCGAGATCGATCATTTTAGCAAGAAAGCCCTATTGAGATAAGTCCCCTTATGAGTTGTTCCCATACTTAGTACAAGCTACGGATAGCGCTTGCTAAGCGGGCTCACAAGTTTTGTTGGATAATCTGATGCAATGTAAATAATGAAAAATGGTGCTCCTATGTACACTATAGAAAATTACATCGGCTCCTCTGGACAAACACAAGTGTCCTCACACCACCTTGGGACTTAACACCATAAAACCTTCCCTTAGTTAACCGTCAGGACCCATATCCATATGATAGCATGTTCGGTACTTGGAATGAAAGCCCTTGGCTCGGTCCTTAATGGTGCGGACAAGACAACCACAAACCCGAGTCTCGTGCATAACAAAGACCCACACTAAAGCCACTTGTCCAGACCCAAAACCATTTAACAACAATTTTTGACTCAACAACCAGATATAGCAATTTGGACAAAATAAAAATAAGAATTGTTATGTGTCTCCCACAATTGACGAGCTAATTAGCCAATTGACCTATTGCATTTTCTAGACCTACAATGGTTAAGCATTCAACACATAACTTTCACATCATCACAATCATCTATCTTAAGCATAATTATAAGGGAATTATCAAGGATAACTAGCAAGTGTAGGACAAAGCTAACTACTCACAACATAATGATATCTAGAAAATAGCATGCAAGCAATATCATTGCATTTCAAACACTAGTGTATTAAAAAGCGGGATCAATATGATGCAAAAGGAAAGTTCAAATCATGCTTGCCTTGCTGGAAGTTCAATTGCTCACTCTCGGTGGCGTAAGAGTCTCGTTGATCGCTTGAGCTCTATAGAATAAAAATCTGATAAACACCGAGAAATACCACAAAAATCAAAATGCTCAAAAATGCATAATTTTTCTACAGTGGATAGTTCATGATTTTATATGAATTTAGGTGAAAGGATTATTCCATTTGGATTTAGTATGTGAGAGTTATAGTAGTTTGAATTTCAGGACTTTAGAAAATATAATTTTTCACTCTTCATTCAAAATTTTCAGGCGATTGGAGAGACAAAGGATTTCATAGATAACTAGGCGATAATATTATAAGCCCAAATTAACTGGTTCATCTCAATTGGAGTTCTTATGAATTAGTTATGATTTTTCAAAGTTATCGACATTTTCTATTGTAAAAATAATAGAGTTATGGATCATTTTATAAAACTATATTATATGCTATATAGACATGTTTGGAACCTATTTTGAAATAAATTTCATCAAAAATTAAAATTATCAAGACTGGTTTCACTCCATTTGGAGTTAACATGAATTAGTTATGCATTTGTGAAGCTATTCCATTTTTCAAAGTGTAAAATAAATGGATTTCAAATTTTCTTATTCCGTTATTACTTTTCTCACCAAGAGCTATGCTATACCTAGTCACGATCGGTGGGTCGATGAATAGTGCATTTTTCATTTTCATTTGATTTTAAAATGCACTAACATGTGGGGCCCATTCGCTAATGATACGGTCTATAGTGCGAAAGTGTGAACTGTGCGCCCATGGGCGGTCCACAGGGTCCACGATCAGGCGCTTAAGTCCGTAGGATCCACATGTCGATCTCTCACTCAAACCGCTATTTAGCCTTGATTTACATTCATCGGGCCCACACGTCATAGACTCATTACTTACTTAAGACATCATTTATTTTGTAAGCAATCATTAGCATTTAATGACCGGATTTACGTCTTAATGACATTGCTACTAACAACATCGAGATCGCTCGCGGTGGCTCACCGGTGATTCCGCCACGGCCAGTTGAGCCAAGCGAGGATGGGTCGCAATAACCTTGCACACCTAAGGGTAGTGCTCTCGACCTCAACGGCGGCCGGTACCTGCGGAGACGATCGGCGGCGCCCATATGGCACACAAGCAAAACGCGATAAAGCTCTGCATTGTTCAATCCAGCGGGTGCCCGAGCTACTAGGGACTACCAGGATGCTACCTGAGCACTAGAGAGAAGTGGAGAAGCTCGGGTCGTTGGATCGACGCCGAGGTCCACAGCGGCGATTGCAGTTCACGTGGAGACATCGCTCGGAGAGGGAGGAGGGCAAGTAGCTGTTGGATATGCTCAAATGAGGTGTGGATAT
This sequence comes from Hsuehochloa calcarea, assembly GCA_036346395.1. NCBI lineage: Eukaryota > Viridiplantae > Streptophyta > Magnoliopsida > Poales > Poaceae > Hsuehochloa > Hsuehochloa calcarea. The sequence continues at coordinate 16,071 of JAYEVG010000065.1, read as the reverse complement.
ATTGTGGACGGGAGCAATCGGGGAATGCCTTACAGCCGTAGCCGAGACAAAGAACAAAATCGGCGGCCGGCAAAGGTGAACTTCTCAATTCTGATAACCCCTAAAGTGCATTGTCCAAATTAGTTGGGGGCAAAGCTTAATCATGCTCAACGGCACAAGATGGCCTTGCAAGGCGAGGCCAGCTTACCCGAAAGCACCGAACGCGAGAGGAGATGGCGTGTGCTGCTCGGAGGTGAACTAGAGCCGAGGAGGACACGCAGTGCTTGAGAACTACAAGGCAAGGTAAGAGCCGGCATTAGGTAAAATGGAACCGACACGGAGGTAAAGAAGAGGGACACCATGGCGAAACTTACGAGCAATGGGCGAAGCGGCTTCTCTTTCCTTAGGCAGAGAGGAAAGATGAGGAGCAATGGAGTGGAGATAGGGTAATATCCTCGGGAGATGGCAAGCGGCTAGGCGTTGTGAGATGGAGAAGCTCCAGAGTGGTCGAGAGGCGGTGCGATCACGGCATCAGCGGCCTGCAGAGCTCTGGCGAACGCGTGGTGCAATGACTTTCTTGTGCAGCGCCTGTGTGAAGCGGAGGCTGACTGGTGGGGCCCACCGGTCGATGGCTCGAGGCCTTGTCGGCAAGTTGGTGGGCCGAGTCAAGTGGCTCGGTCGAGTCTTGTCTGAGTTGGACCTAAGGAACGATGAATGAGCTCGAGCTAAATAAACAAGATGCAGAGTTTGACTCAATTTGATTTTATTGATTCAAGTTTGACCGAAAGCCGCAAAATATAGCCAAAAATCCTAAAAATCAAAATAAATCGAGAGGGTTCTGGGTGACCTAGCACCCAAATAAAATTTGAAATCCCACTATTCATGTTTTAATTTGTATAATTTAATTTCAAACTTAGCATAGGTCATTGCTTGTGTTTGAATTTTATGAGGTTTCAACTTAGTTCCAAAAATTTGGCAAAAATTATAATAATTGATTCTCGATGTTCATATGGTTTTATTACTAGAAGATGTTTTATTACTAAAAATTATAATATAGTATTTGAATAAATTATTTCTAGAAGATGTTCATATGGTTTTATTCTTGATTTGTTTTGGGAGTTCAATTTGAAGTGTATGTTTAACAATTGTTTGAGATTTTTCTAGTGCAATACTTTATACAAATGTTTCAAAACATGATGCATACTAATTATCATTAATTAATTTAAGGATGTAACAAATCCCCTCGCTTTAACTTTGAGGGCTCACCATCAATGTTCTAAACAACTAGTAGCGATTAACGAACAATCACCCCACCTTTTAATATTTATACAGAAGCGGTTTTACTATTTAAAATTTAGAGAAATATATGCATGTGTTTGTATTAACAAAATAAGCATCTAATTCATCTTCTTTCATGCATATAGAATGGAACTACTAGGCGATCAATAATTGTCGTGACATGAAAAAGATGACATGATGTAAATGTAATTAAAGATCATAGTTGAATGAATGAACATCTCAAGTGGCAATGAAAAGCTAAGCTAGCATTCATCTCATGTATGTCATAGTAGTCCGTGTTATATAGCAATCTTGCAACTTTAACCAATAAACAGGCTGTTAACCGTTAAACCAAATAAACTACCGATAAAGCAGACAAATCTAAACGTAACCTAGGACCGTTTTAACGTCCGCTTAAAAGGCCTTAACGGACGTTATTTAAAACATCGCTCACCATGCGACGTTACGGACACGTGCAACCGTGGATAAAAACCGCCAGAATCGGTTTACGGTCGAACCGTAAAAAAACCTACTAAATTTTTAAATTTTGAATTTGAATTTTGACTCCATAATGTCCTTCCCTAGTTGGTTTAGGCATTCTTATGCTAGATTATGTATTGAAACATTAGTTTTAGTATATTTAGCACTATTAAAACATAAATGAGGACTTTTTATGTACAACTTGAAACACTTTCTCATTAATTGGATTGCATGCAACTATGAGAGAATTGGATTGCATCATTATTTGCTCAGGATTGGATTGATTCTTTAATCCTATACTTTCAAATCATTTAGTGACACGATATGATTAATAAGAGATACGAAAAAGTATTTGCTAATAGTTTGTTCAGCGACACAGGTTTCATATGTATGATTACTAGTATCAACTATGAAAGAAACATTTTCTCATTAATATTTGCATTGTTCCAAATTTAAATTTCATAATTACCATTTTCACCATTTCCGTTTTTCCGTTTTTTCCGTTTGACGGTTACCGACCGATAATCGTCCGATTATCGGTCAGTAAATTTCAATTCAAAATTCAAATTTTGAATTCGCACCGTTTTTTCGAAATTTCGGTAATCGCCGTAACCGGCCGTTAATACGGCGGATTTCATCCGATGCGAGATTTCGATCCTGCGTGCAACTACATCCGGATCGCGCCACCATCGTGAAATTAACAATTTCCTGCTCTGTAGAAAGCAGAAGCAAGACGAACTTACTCTAACCTGATACACTCATGACTCGATACACTTGCACAAATCTCCAAGCCCGTTTGAAATACATGAAACAAATTTACAGCACACCCCTCGTGTACACAAGAACAGGGTCCCTACAAATTCTTCAACATCACAATAAGGTATCAGAAAGAATCACAAATGTATTTGCACATCATCCTGTAAATGCCATATTGCCACTCCATTCATCGTCTCGACCATACTGATGTCAGTAGTCAAGAGATTATGTACAAATACATATTAACCACCTTGAGACATCCGGATATCAGTAGCAGTCTGTTCAAACGTTCAATACAGAAGGGAAATGGGGAACATCGAACCTGTCCTATTACAGTCCTTGCCCATCAAAATCTGCTCTGACAGGATAATCAAGGCCCTGCAAAGCTGGAATTCTTCTTAAATCCTCTTCTGAGTATGCCGGGATGAACCAATACCACTTGTTGTTTCCAAAAACCTGATAACATGTATACAAAATCAAACACTATATAATAACAAAAACTGTTGGCCTATTGGGCACAGCCGCACAGGTATACACAGATGGTGCCAAAACATAGAAATCAAATTGAAGTCATCATGCATGGAATTGGAATGTCAGAATGATTAAGAGATATCAAATGCCTCACAAGTAGATAGGAAAAAATATCTTAAGAGTAAACGCCATCAATTTTGCCCAACGTCTCCTATTAAATTGAGATGAACCAATATGTTTGTACGAATCTCAAATTATTTGGTACCTTGTTAGGCAAAATTAGACAATTGCACAGAACCTACCTCTTCTTACAGAATTATAAATTCCCACTTATGCTTTTATTTTTTGATAGTTTTCTACATGTACATCAACATTATACAAATTGTATACGCTTAATCGCTCATAAGTTTGGCAGTTGACGCCCATAACTTTAAAAACTGCCATATCGACAAAAGTGCTCACTTGCACACAAGGTGAGAATATGGTACAGGGCAGTTAGAAAGGCATTAATATGAGCACTTAAACCCTCTACAGGTCCTCCATATGATGGAACAATTATATCAATACAGCGTGTATTAATTTGCACTAAATTTAAGAGTATGGATGGTAATTTGCATTAGATTCAAAAGTACTAGTCGTGAAAAGAATAAGTGGTAATTGAAAGGTACAAGTGTGAATGTAACGTACAAGTACAATGAAGATGTCTCTTTTAATTATATTAGTACAAATTACTAGCAACCACATGTATCGTTCGGGCCACTTGATATGATCTATGCCCAGGAGCTCCAATAAAACTAAGCCGATATATATGTGGTGGCATGTTAGAAATGCTTTAGTAGACTCAGTCAAAAGAAAATAAGAAATCGGTCAGAGCAAAGATAAAAGCCTGACCTGAGCATAATTCCTCTTCCGCCAAGATCATACTTCCAATGTGGTGTTGTTTTTTTCTCATATGCCTGTACTTTTAATATGGCAGATTATCCTCAATGTAGTTTATTCAGAAGTGGAAAAAATATTGGAATTTCTAGGTACTTGCCTCAATTGTTGTTGTATTAGAAGAAACAAGTGAAATATGCATGATCATAAAACCAAGGACACTCAAAGCAAAGGCCAGATTCAATACTGCCAGGGAAAAAAGGGAAGATTTGATAAGATGGTCAATCAAATTTCTCAAGCACAACAGTACAATCGACATACTGCACACAGACGAATGCCTTTACCAAACGTGAGGAATGTGGTTGCAAGTGCCCCAGGAGTTCCTGGGATCTCAACATCACTGAAGAAAGCAATAAAGTGAGGCAATAAGGACAGGGTAACAAGCGCCGTCTCAAGAAAAGTGTAGAACTGCATTATACAAAAGACAAGAAAATAACTTCAGAACCCTTAGGATCTAGAGAGCAATGTAACAAAGAAAAGAAAGATATAGATAAGCCCTTATTTTTCACTGAATATTTTCTAATGTTGCCAGCCTCACAGGGAGGATTTATTACAAAAAATATTCAGTGGCATATAAGGAAACTCCCTACCCCTATTAATATATCAGTGTAAAGGAAAGGATAAATCCAGGAGAAAGAGGCTGCACTCAACAATGCTAAGATTAGAAGCAGTGCCTAGAAGAATATATTAAAGTATAAATTATATTACTTATTCCTAAAAGGTATCATGTGTGCAGTAAGTCCACCAATCAACAGAAACCTAGTATCGATATGAGCTTTGCAGAGCATAGTGGGTATACTTTACATAACCTCTACATGGCCGACCTAAAGGTCCTAAACCACTACAGCTATTAACATCCAAGAACTATGATGTTTACAGCTCCATGGCTACACCGCATATGTAGTGGCAGCTTTTAGTGTTACTTTATTCCATCTTACCAACAATAGTTTTTGGCTTGTTGCCTCCATCAATCATTACCTGGTGGCTGTATCACTATATTTAGTACGACCAATGCTTAAATTGCAAAAAGAAAAGCAGGACACTTTCTCAGGAATGCACTAAGAACACTCCCATGGACAAAATAGAGATATGAATTTTAACCCAGACATAATCTGTAAAACAACACTAGAAACATTCAAAGGCTTAAATCTTAAGTTTTTAATGTTTTCGATTAAAATCAGCGAAGAAAGTAATGGCAGGGGGATTTTGCAACGTGAGATAACTTGGGGAGGTGTAAATGCCAAAAATAAGTTGCGCGGTGTGCTTTCAAACTCAGATTGACAAATAGAGGAGGTTTGCAATTTTCCATAAATTTAAGCCACTGATTAGATTACTAGCTAGGTCATACTAAATGTACTCTAAACTAACTGAAGAAACAACCATTATCACCAAAAAAAAAAGAAGAAAAGCCTATATTCAAATTCATGCAGTTTCACTTTCCTATGATATCACTGCTTTCTGGTGTTCAACTCAATTAACACAGCTTCTATAAGGGCACATGGCCACATGCAAGGATCAAACAGTGAAATAAGTCAATATTCTTCTTTTTGTAGAAACAATGATGGACAGGAAGCATTGCTAGTAGGTGCAAAAAAACTATGGCAGTGTGAGTGTTTCACACAATATAAAGCACAAGTCAACCAAAGCCCACGTCTGTATTTAACTAATATGATGCTTAATTTTGCAAAGCAAAAGAGAGGATAAAATGCCAATGCCCGAAAAGATTATTAAAACGATGACAGTAATAAAAACACACAGAAGGATGTTGGGAAGCTACTTTGGGAAGTCTCACAAGATATTGAGGCTGCATGTATGATCTGCCCTGGAAACTATGGTAGAACTAGTATAGGTTCAAGACTTCTGTCATGAGCACATGCTGTACACTAGTATAGGTTCAAGACTTCTGTCATTGAGAGACCATGTGGAGGCTCTCTCCATGTTGTGATGAATATTTAACAGCATTTGGGACTTATTAATGGAGGTTCGATAGTTGTTAAAGTTTGCAAAGTCAAGTTTTGAGTTTCACCAAGGTTGCATGGGATGTTATGATGCATGTTGTCACTAATGATGGTCAAGTGCATGGCGCTTGTGCCAAGGAAACGATTTCTTTGTCTTTGTTGACTGCAGGTTGACTTGATGACTTGGATGATCTTCGACGCGGTATCAAGAGCAAGCATGGAGAGCTTGGCATCCAGAACGATCATGGTGGTCGAGAAGATTTTCGGGAATCAAGTCCGGTCATAGAGATGGAGTCTTCATAAAGATGGCACAAGACGAGTCTGTGCAGCGACTCAGGGTGACTTGGCAGCGTCCAAGTGTCGGCGAGGCGTTCCGAGGGTGTTCGGTGGGGATGTGACAAGTCAACGAGGAGCGAAGACCGTCAAGGAGGAGCATCGTGGTAGCTCTAGGTGGCTTATGTTGACCAAAATCAACATAAGGGCATTGATGTAATTGTAGCTTGTCAAGAGGGGTATTCTAGGCAAGGGGTAGAGTTGGTTGAACCCTAAGTGGTTATGAATGAGTGGAGAGAGTTAATCTTAGCCCTTGAGGTGGTCCAAGGGTTGAGGTTGCTCCCGTAAGACTATAAATAGAGGGGTAGAGGTATGCCTCCACCACCAAGTCTTAGAGAAGGATTTATGCTCCTTTGAGCTTTGCCCACCATGAAGTGTGGCTTTCTAATCCTTCCTCTTAAAGCAATGAAAGTTCCAAGTTCTTACATGTTCTGAAATTTATTTTATTTCTTGCAATTTCTAGCTTTTCTTTGTTACAACTTGGGCTTCTCTTCCCCTCCTACTTGTTGTAGTTCTATTGGATCTAGGATGTGTAGGAGGTTGAAAAGTTCATCAAGAACATGTTCCAACCCAACAAGATCCATTAGAATTCGTTCTTACCCAAGTTGTGTTTGCATTAACTGTGTTCTTGAGCTGAAATTGCTGTTCTTGATACAGCTTGAACTATTTGCATGAAAAGTTGATACTTTTGGAATATCTTTGCAATTCCTTTTGGAATCATAGCCCCAAGATCATTTCCTAGCCATGGTTCAAGTTTCATCAATTTTGGTTGAGTAGATCTTGAGTTCTTGAGATTTCTTAGCGGATAAGTTTCTGAAATTCCAGATTTGATGCAACGTGATCTTGAAGCATGATAGGTCTCTCTAATGGGCTTTATTCTGCAATTCCTTTTGGAATCATAACCCTGAGGACCTCATCTTGCTGTGTTTCAAGTTTCATTAATTTTGGTTGAGTAGATCTTGAGTTCTTGATATTTCTTAGCGGGAAAGTTTCTGAAATTCTAGAATTGATGCAACGTAATCTTGAAGCATGATAGGTCTCTCTTGGGCTTTATTCTGCAATTACTTTTGGAATCATAACCCTGAGGACCTCATCTTGCTATTGTTTCAAGTTTCACCAATTTTGGTTAAGTTTAATTGAGTTCTTAAGGTTTCTTAACAGCTAAGTTTCTGAAATTCATGTTCTGATTTTTCTGTTCTTGGTGTGTTCTTGGTGTTCTTGAACCTAGTGTCTACCTCATGGTACTAGAGTTCAAGAGAAGAAATACTTGAGTGGAGAAATTCGCCATAACCAATCCTTCAGCCATGAGCATATGCTGAATGCTGTAACCTCAAATTTCAAGAATTTGGTAAGATTGAAGCTATTGTGGATTTGCTACAGGTTTTATAACCTTCACATATAGTTTTTACAGGTTGGTACAGAGCATCTTAAGTTCTGAAAAAATAATATCATATTCACTCCCAAATATTCATCTAGAGGATTGCTTGTACAGCAAATCAAAGAATCAAGAGGCATAGAATGTAATCCAATATATACAATGAAAGACTGCACATGAGGATTTTGCAAACACTAACACATTTCAAGTAATTTGGTCAATAAAGTTATAATACCTGGCTTGCTTTCAGTAGTGCCCACGTGGCCTATGTGAAGTTGTGTGGTAGGATTAGTCCCACATTGATTATCTAAAGTGAGTTGTAGTGGTATATAATGTTGGTTGGATCCAAACGTAGCACCTTCTGGTTAACACTTTTACACAAAGTGACGAAGAAAGCGTAAGTGTGGTGCTATATGTGCAGGACCACCCCATGGTGGGATGGGCATTGAGCGGATTTTGGGCTAGAGTGTTACGGATGGTATCGAGCATCAACCTTCGTTGCGCGATGCGTGCGGAGACGAAGTGCGAGCATATGGCGCATGACGCGTGTGGGCGGAATGGACGTCTGACGCACTGTAGCCGGGTGGTTCTCGATATTTGCAGCAGATGAGGAATGCCGCGAGCGTCATCCATTAGGGGGGGTTAAATGTAATACCCCGGCCTACTCGTAGTGCGGCCCATGTGGCCCACGTGGAGTTGTGTAGTGGAATTACTCTCATATTGCTTGTCTATAGTGAGTTGTAGTAATATATAATGCATGTTAGATCCAAACGTAGCATATGTGGGTTAATACTTTTACGAGCGATGACGAAAGTGTAAATGGGGTGTTATATGTGCGTGGGTCCGCCTCACGCTGGGATGAGCATTGGCGAATTTTGGGCGATGTGCTACAAAAGCAAGGAACGACTAATGGTGAAAGTATAACTCCACAATATCACAAGTTTTATGTCAGGAGCGGGGATATTTGTGGATGGATTGGAAGGAGGGTAGTCGTGCTGAGTATTCGGGCGTGGTCCTGGACCTCGGTGGCGCGGCAGAGGAGCCATGGCTACGGGCCGCCACGACAAGCGCCGTAGAGATGCCAGAGCGAGGGAGAGAGGAAGCAAGATTGGATTTTCTCAATTTTCTTGTCTGCAAATCAAAGTCTCTCTCCTTTAAATAGAGAGACCCTAACAAACTGGACTAAGAAACGAACTCGAACTATGGAATCCAAACTGATAATTATTTCCTAACTGAAACTAAGAATCGGAAAAGGAAACTAACAATTCTAAACTATCACTAAACCGAAGCATCTAGGGAGCTGGCTGGCGCAACCGATTCAGATGGTGATTGTGCACCGGTCGGCACCTTCCTCTTGCGTCGCCCGTACGTGATGCCCCACATGACATCTCTCCCCTCCTTTTCAAACAGCTCGTTTTCGAGCTTGAATAAAGGATATAGCTGCTGAAAGTGCTCGAAATCTTCCCAAGATGCACTCGTTTCGGGCGCATTCTCCCATTGAACAACAATCTGAAGACGGTAGCGAGCCTGACGAGACTTGAGGACTTTGGCCGTCAGAGGACAAACTGGACCATGCAAAAGTGTTGGCAGTGGCGGGGGTGATTGTGGAGTTGACCGATTAACAGCTTCAACAAACTAACGTGAAACACATCATGAATCTTTGCACGAACCGACAGTTGTAAGCAATATGCCACTAAACCGACTTTTGATGAATTTGATAAGGCCCAAAATAACAAGGTCCCAATTTCCTTTTGTCGACGAGACAAGGATGTTGTCGTCGGTGATGTAAACGAAACCATACCCATCGACCTTCGAAAATTCCACTACGGTGACCTTTGTCATATTGCCGCTTATAGGTTTGATGTGCTAGAAGTAAGTGATCATGAATTTCGACCAAGAAAATATCCCTGTCCTGGAGTAGTTGGTCCACTGCTTCTGGGCCATAAACAACCTTAAATGGCGAAGTACGAAGGGATGTCTGGAAAGATGTGTTATAAACTTATAACAATACTTTGCCCAAGGTAACCAACGAAGCCATTGTTTAGGTCGATCCCCAGTGCGACAACGGAGAAACATGACAATGATCTTATTAACCAATTCCGATTGGCGTCCGTTGTGGGAGAAAAGCGGAGCGAGGTTAAGCTTAACACACGCTAAGCGAAAGAGTTTAGACCAAAAATTGCTTGTGAACACGGATCGCGGTCACGACAATGGTTGTCGGATATCATGGAGTCGAACAATCTCACTAAAAACAATTGAGCCACTCAATATGCCATGTAGGGATGAGCCAGGGGAAGGAAGTGAGAAAATTTGAAGAAACGATCCACCACTGTGAGAATGACTGTTTTACCATAAATACGGGGAAGTCCTTCGATGAAATCCATTGATATGTCTACCCAAACAGTAGAAGGTACCTCCAATGGCTGAAGTAATCCGGCCGGATGCAACTGTTCCCCTTTATTACATTGACAAATGTCACAAGTTCAAACGTAATCTTGGACTACTACCTGACATTTGGAACATGGAAGTCTATCCAGAGGCGGTGAAGTGTTTTTTGAATACCTTCGTGACCTGCATCGTGTGCAAGCTGAATAATAGATGGTAATAACGCAACTGTAGCCGGTAAGTATACGTAGTTGTTAAATGTGACGAGTCCATCTATTAGTGCCCATGGGCCACTTTGGTGACCGGCTGAGATTGTCATATGGAGAGATTGCATGGCCGGGTCATCCTGGAAACTATGGCGCAAATTAGTGAACAACGAAAATTGTGGTGAAGAAATAGCGGAGATCTTTGGCGGTATCTCGATGTCACGCCGAAAGGGAATCGCTACCACATTGATGCTACTAGGTTTGTACTCGACGGAAAAATCATAACCCGAAGGTTTAATGACCCATTGATGTTGCAGAATTGTCGAAAGTTGTTGATCAAGCAAGAACTTCAAGCTGTAATGGTCAGTATGTACCAAAAAATTGCGCCCTCATAAATAAGGACGCTAATGACGAACTGCTTGGACGAGACCAATTAGTTCTCGTTCGTAGGCTGCTAATAAAGCGTGGTGTGGTGCAATTGGGCGGCTATGAAATATGCAATAGCTCCGTGCCTTGATGTAATACGCGCCAAACCCATAACCGGACGCATCACACTCAACGATAAACTCGCCATTGAAATTCGGTAATTGTAACACCGGGCGTGTTAATGCCGAGCTTGAGACAAAGAAAGGTGTCCCGAGCGTCTTAAGTCCAATGAAAAGCCTCACGCTTGATCAACCGCGTCAGTGGTGCCACAAGAGTTCCAAAGTCACAAATGACATTTCTGTAATATCTGGCCAAACCAAGAAAACCCCGACGACTGGACTAACGTAGGACTCAGCCAATTTGATACCACGCTGATTTTAGCTTGGTTGACTGCAACACCTTCTGTCGAAACCACGTGGCCCAAATAAGCAATTGTGGTTTCTCCAAAGGAACACTTGGAGCGCTTCAAAAATAATTGATGGCGCTGGAGACTCTGTAGTACTATGTGGATATGTCGCAGATGTGCCGACCAGATTAGGTTGTAGATGAGAATATCATTGAAGAAAACCAAGACGAAGCGTCCTTGGAAGTCCTGTAGCACGGTATTCATAAAGGTCTAGAATGTCGCGGGGACGTTGGTAAGACCGAATAGCATGACGAAAAACTCAAAACAACCCAGATGAGTGCGGAAGGCGGTTTTATCAACATCAGCCGAATGCATCAACACTTGATGATATTCGGGACGTAAATCCAATTTGGTGAAGAATTTGGCGCCACGAAGCTCATTGAGTAACTCATCAACGACCGGAATAGGGAATTTGTCTTTGACGATTTTGTCGTTGAGGTTGCGATAATCCACACAAAAACGCCAAGAACCATCCCGCTTCTTGACCAATAAGACTGGTGAGGAGAAGGCCGATGAACTGCGGCGGATGGTCCCTTGTTGAAGCATATCGGCACACTGACGTTCAAGCTCATCCTTTTGCAACTGTGCATAACGGTATGGTTGGACGGCAATGGTATCGATCCCTTTCTTGAGGTGAATGTGGTGGAAAATTTCCCGCACCGATGGAAGGCCATGTTTGTCAGAGTTGGAGATTGATGAAGATGCGTTGGAACGTAGGTTGTAGCTGTGCGCTGGAATCGGTCGACGTCCAAGGCCTCAGAGGCGCGGCTGTGGTGCCGAGGTGACAAAGCTGCGTGACCGAGACTTGGTGCAGAGACAAACAGTGGAAAAGCAGACAAAGACTCGACGTCGACTAGAAGAGAAATGTCGAACAGATGTATAAGTAGAGAAGACACAGAGTTGAGGCAATTTTCTGATTTCTCATTAAGCAAAGCAAAAAGTCTTTCTCCCTTTATACGGAAGTTCTAACAAACCGACTAGGAAAAGAAAACGTATACGACTATTACAGCTTTCGAGATTATCTATAACTGAAAAGAAAAGAAAAAAGCAACTATTCTTAATCCGGCAATACTCTACCTTTCCGATTCCAAACTAACTTGATCGGCATAACGTCCGATGACTTCTTCCTTCTTTCGTACAGGATGCCCCACATGACATCTCTCCCCACCTTTGTAAACAACTTGTCCTCGAGCTGAAAGGAAGGATAGAGTCGTTGAAATTGCTTGAGATCTTCCCAAGAAGCACTAGTAGCTGCTGTATTTTCCCATTGAACCAAAATTTGGAAAGCGATCACGAGCAGAGCGAGACTTAAGCACTTGAGTCGATTGAGGACAAACTCGCCAATGCAAAATAGTAGGCGATGGCGGATCTTGTGGAGATGGATCAATAAGCGGCTTGAGCAAACTAACGTGAAACACATCATGAATTTTTGCACTAGCCGGCAATTTCAAACGATATGCCACTAATCCGATTTTTTTAAAATTTCATAAAGCCCAAAATAACAAGGTCCCAATTTTCCTTTGATGACAGCGATATTGAGGTGGTCAGACGATGATGTAAACGTAGCCAAACCCATTGACCTTCAGAAAAATCCAACTCATGATGGTTTTTGTCTTAGTGACGCTTATATGTTTGCTAGCCAAGCAATAAATGATCATGAATTTCTAGCAAAAAATTGTCCCGATCCTGAAGCAGTTGTTCCACAGCCGGAAGACGAGTGCTCCCTTGATCATAGCCAAACCCATTGACCTTCAGAAAAATCCAACTCATGATGGTTTTTGTCTTAGTGACGCTTATATGTTTGCTAGCCAAGCAATAAATGATCATGAATTTCTAGCAAAAATTGTCCGATCTGAAGCGGTTGTTCCACAGTAGGAAGACGAGTGCTCCCTTGATCATAAGAGCGCCAGCGGTGGCTCGTCCATAAACCACTTTAAAAGTCGTTGAACACAATGATGTGCGGAATGAAGTATTATAGCAATATTCGTCCCACGGTAACCAACGAAGCCATTGTTTAGGACGATCCCGAGTAAGACAACGAAGATACATGACAATGAGCTTATTGACCACTTCGGATTGACCATCAGATTGAGGGGATACATGACAATGAGCTTATTGACCACTTCGGATTGTGACCATCAGATTGAGGGTGAAAAGCAGAACTAAGATGAAGCTAACCCCAGCCAATCGAAAAAGTTTGGACCAAAAATTGCTAGTAAAAACTGGATCACGGTCACTGACAATAGACATCGAAATGCCATGAAGACGAACGATCTCGCTAAAAAACATTTTGAGCCACTTATTATGGATGTGCCAATGGGATAAAATGCGCAAATTTGGAGAGACGATCAACCACTGTAAGAATTACGGTCTTCCCATGAATACAGGGAAGTCCTTCAATGAAATCCATAGATATGTCTGCGCAAACCATAGAAGGAACCTCTAAAATTGAAGCAACCCAAATTTGGATGCAATTGTTCTCATTTATTAGGTTGACAAGTATCACAAGAGCGAATATAATCCTGGACAATGGTGCGAGCACTTGGGATATGAAAGTCAGCGCGAAGACAATGAAGTGTTTTCTGAATACCTTCGTGAGCTATGCCGTGAGCTATTTGGAGAATTGAAGATAATAATGCAGCTGCTGGAGGCACATAGACATGACTATTATACGTGATTAACCCATCTTTAAAAGCCCACGGATCATGTTGACACCCAACTACAATATCTGATTGCAAAGATTGCATTGCGGTATCCTACAGGAAGCTTTGGCGCAAACCATCGAATAAAGAAAACTGTGGTGAGGAAATAGCCAGAGATGCCAAAGGAATTTCGTATCGCGCCGACAAAGTGAATCGCAACATTTGTCTTCTCGGGTTTGCATTCGACGGCAAAATCATAACTAAGTAACTTACTGACCCATTGGTGTTGTGGAATTGTCGACAGTCTTTGATCAAGCAAAAATTTAATACTGTAATGGTCAGTACGTACCAGAAATTTACGCCCACCACAAGTAAGGACGCCAATGACTAATGACGCACGAACAAGACCAAGTAATTCTCTTTCATAAGCTCAGAGAGGCATGTCATGGCACAATCGAGCGACTAAAAAATGCAATAGCTCGATGCCATGATGAAGAACGCGCACAAACCCATAACCGGATGCATCACATTCCACAATAAAATCGGCATGGAAACCGTAATCGTAATACTGTCTGAGGCCTATGTTAATCTTGATTTGAGGCGAAGAAACCTTCTGGCGTGTAACGTCAATGAAAAGCCTCATGCTTAAGCAAGCGAGTCAATGGTGCCTTAATAATGCCAAAATCACGAATGAATTTCCGGTAATAGCACCAAACACAAAAAAAACCCCGCATAGCCAATCAAGTAGGACCGCAGAGGATGATCTGCGCTAATTTTAGTGTGGTCGACGGCAACACTTGCGGTGAGGCGACATAATGCCCAAATAAGTTACCTCGGTGGCACCAAATGTGTGATTTCATGGGGATATGTTCCAGATCTTAGGATGATGTGACAATTGGCAATGGCGTTTACGGTTTGTCGTTTCACGTGTTTTCGACAAATTCTGTGCTTCTTGATACGGGCGGTCCGGCCGGTCCTTGCAATGATCGGTCCGGTCCCAAATCGGATCCGGACTGAAGCCATGTGGAATGATCGGGATGGCCATGACAAAAGTGGTCAAAACGCAGTGGGCCAAAAATAGGTGTTGTAGGCAAGTGAGGGATCCCAATGCACTTGGTCTCATGATTTTTGGAATCTCCAAGAAAAAGTTCTATTGGTTTAAAGTTTCGAAGGTTTGGATTTTCGGGGGTTGAAATTCGGCTAAGTCCCAAGGCGGTCCGACTGGCTCACGAGGCGGTCCAAGCGGGCCAAGAGTGATCCGGCCAATCGCTCGCTGGAGCCGATCGAGCCGGTATTGACTTGAGCGTCGGCCAACCGTGGCGATGTTGATTAGTTAGAGTCAAAGTCATTGGTATCGTGGCATATGGTTTGCATGATGCATGTTTTGACTAACATGGGTCAAGTTGTGAAGAACTTGTTCCCGAATTCGTGTTTGCTTATCCGTGGTTGTGCTGGTTGCTTGGTGGTCAACGACGGTCAGCGGCGAGGAGGATCGGGACTAGACTTGGAGAGTTGAGGTCGAGCGATCGGCGATGCAAAGTGAGGTCAACGACTCAAGCGTGACACAAGATGGACAAGGGTGACCTATTAGCAAATCCATGGTGCATGGTAAGCGGTTTAGGTCAAAAGGTTAAAGGAGGCGCTTATGGCGTGCGTGTGTGACCAGTTTGTTAGTGGGCCTTAACGGAGCCCATTAAGTCAAACCTAGAGTTCTAAGCCTCACTATAAATAGGAGGAGGTGGGGCTGTTCTTTCTCTCACTGTTTTTCACCTCTTTTATTGCTTGCAAAACCCTAATTGGTTTAGGGGAGTTGAGGTGGAGGCTAGGGCTTTTCATGGTTTGAGGAGAATTTAGTGATCTTGGATTGACCATCGATCCATGATGGCGTGGGTGTAATCCAATGACGATCACGTTATTAATCTATGCAAGGTTTGCTTGAGATAAGTCTCTTTCCGTTCTTGCTTTTGATTTCGTTGATTTTAGGGCTTTCTTTGATCCGCGAGTTTGTGATTGATTCTTTCCGTGAATTAGCTTGCTTTGTGATATGTGTGAATCTATCTAGCATCATCTTGATCATCAACCTCTCACGAACAAGCTTTAGGATCAAGTTTTCGTTCTTGCGGTTTTAGACCTTCTCGTTAATCAATTGGCAATTGCTCAAGATCGTTCCAAATTATCATAATATTCGATTGGAATAGGTCCTCAATAGCATATAGAAGGTGTGTGCAAAGTTTCATAAAGATTGGAGTTGAGAATCAAAGTTTCACCTAATTGCAACCGTCGTGAAATTTGATTTCTTATTCTGATCGGTTACGAGTCGTAGGTCGGACCCTTGCAGATTATCATGCCAGTCGAGACCGATTTGGAGGCGGTCAAGCCTTGACTACTTCGGTCCCAGACCTTGAAACAATGGTCCAAATGGTTGGTCAAGTCCAGAATA
>JAYEVG010000093.1:0-243776 GCA_036346395.1 Hsuehochloa calcarea | reverse complement strand
TTCTCGTAAAGATTTGAACTCAAACTTTTACCCAATCTTATACAATATTAAAAGCCCAACACACTCCCTAATCTTGTAACAAGATTAAAAACAGTAATCACTCAATCTTGATCATCCTGATCTTCTCACGCATTTTGAACTTCCAAGTCTTCCTCTTTTACATGCACTCTCGTGCGCCATTCCTTCCTGGGCTGATACTGCTCTACCGCCTGTACTTGCTCCATCCTAAGCTATGCACGAACCAACACTTGCCATGCCTCGCTTTGGATGAACTCGTCCTTTCTTGCACGACCACTGGGTTTAGAGCACTGCTCCCACAACCACACAGTGGAGCACCTACTCCCGACCACCTCGTCGGAGCACTGCTCCCAAACCACCTTGCTCGGCATTACACAGCCTCTCGCTCCTCTCTCTCTCTCTTGGACCAAGTCTGCTTGCTTTCCCACGTACATCTCAGTTGAGGCTACACCACCTTTAATTTCTGCTACCGTGTATCCTGTTGACCACATTCTCTCCACAAAATCATAGAAAAATACACCAACCTGTACTCCAGAATTTCTTGCCACAAACGTGTAAGGCTGCAGATCGAACTCAACAACCGTGCTAGTACTTGTTGCGCCTCCTACGCTACCTATCCGTGCTCCATCTGGTCCTCCCAACCACCTGTTCTCTGTGCCATCTTCCTTAGCGTGCATGTCATCTGCCTTCAATTCCTTCTTTGGTTTTATTTTTAGGTTTGCCACTTGATCTTTCGAGCAGCCGCCCTCTGCGCCAGCATACCTGTGAGGTCCACCACCCCATCTGTGTGGGCACCTCGCCCTCCATACGCATTAGACTCACTGCCCCCTGCAGTGCCCCTGGATCCCGCCATGTCCTTGGTTTTGGCCAATACCCAAGTTCCACTGGGCTCCTCTAGGCTCTCCTTCCCACTACTTGGATTTACAATTTTTAGGAAATATTGTACAAGCGGTTGAGGATCTTTCCACCTTCATCGGATCTTTATTTCTATCATAGACCATAAGAATTCATCCTGCGGCACTAGCTTTGCACCCTTCTTCATGTTGTTTGGGAATTGAGTATGTTGATACACAAACTCGGTATAAAGTAAATTCGATCGACATCTTTTATCACCGTTCTTGCATTGCAACAACATTGATCCTTTGCCTTGATCCGCACCATGGAACCATCCCCAAACTTGACTTTGCTTGTAATCTTCTCGTCGAGCTCATGGAATATGGAGCAATCTCCGTCATGTGATTGCTTGCTTCATTGTCCAAGTACCAGCGATAAGAGTGATCGTGGTTGCCTCCCTTCGTCGTGGTTTAGGAATTATGTTCTCCTCGTTCAACATCACCATGGCCGCGCTTCTCGACACATAAGGAGAAGTAGGGCATGCTCTTTATCGTCTTCACTAACTCGAGTGAGGTTTACCTCATCGTTCTTCTTCTTGTTTGGACACTCGAGCGTAGTGACCATACTTGTCGTAGTTGAAACACTTTATGTGGCTCGACACTCCAGCGCGTAGTGATTGTATTTGTCACATTCAAAACACCTAATACATAACTTGTCATGAGATCTGTCACCAGTCTTGCCTAGCCGGTCTCCATCCTCCTTTGCCAAAACCACGGCCTCCCGACCTTTGTGACCACGTCGGCCTTGATTTCGAGCCCCGACCACCTCCTTGAACCCAATTGAGTTCCTTCGTTTGTTTGTTTGTTTCCTTCCTTCATCACTTTCCACAAGTAATGCTTGATCATCCTTGCCTTGCACCCTCTCGAAGCCCATCATGTGCTCACGAGAGACCCGATTACCTCTTTTAGCTTCATACTCTTAAGATCACTTGAATACAAAGAGTTGTGACCACATGCACGTACCTCTCGGGTAGTATTCAAGTACTTTCGACCACCTCAATTTCCTCCAGGTTTATCGCCAAGAGATCGCAACTCATTAACCACACGGTGTTAACTTTCCCGCAAACTCATCTCTGATTGAGTTCCACCCATATCTGAGCCTCATACTCCCCTCGGAGAGTTTGCCCGTACTTTCTTCACTCAATCCACTCCATCGTGCATCGTGCGAAGAGCAATCTAGGCCTCCGGCGGTATCCTTCCCAACTAGTTGATTGAAGCATTGAGTCGGTATCGCGGCGTAGATCGGCGCCAGCATTTGTTTGATCAACCTTCACGTCGACATCCAAATATTTCCTTTAGGATCGATCTTTCCCTTTAGATCGACCAGGTCAACTCTGCGTCCCAAACCCCACAGGCACACATATTGACCCTCATCTTCATAGCCCAAGCGGGTAGTTCTCGAAGTGAGCAGGATGCGGAAGAGAAATCTAACCGACTTTTGTTGTCGGCGAAGATCCGTTAGGAGCCATCTTCGCTTCCTTCTCTAGAGTCGAAGACTTGATTTTCAAGCACCCACTCGATACCACGTGTGGTCGTACCACCTACGACCGGTGGTGGAACCTTCCTACGGTCCAAGCTCCTCGACCGGGATGTGGTCGATCCTCCTCTACAACCACTTCTATAGTCTAGCCTCATGCTACGAACACTTCTACGACCGGAAGCGGTGAACCTTCCAACCAGCGACCGGTCGAAACCTTTCGACCATGTACTCATAATGAGCGATTACTTGGATGAATAGTGCTCATTGTGAATAATACCTTGATGAATAGTGCTTGTGATGAATAGTACTCAATATGAATAGTGGTCAAAATGAATAGTGCTCGATACGAAAAAACACACGATTTGTTTTGGGAGCAACAACTCCTCTTTTTTGTCTTTTGTATTGCTTTTCTCAACTCCCACGACAACTCAAATCACGACTACTTCTATTGACTCACAGCGTCTTCTCTCGACTTCTTGACTTCTTACGACCACTCAACTCAACTTTTTCTACAGGCTTGTCTTGTCAAGACTGCTATCTCCCCCTACTTATATACTCTTACACTCATCGACTAAGACACAGACTCAACATGAGTATCCTACTTGGACTCGTTCTCGTAAAAGACTCGACTCAAACTTTTACCTATCTTGTACAAGATTAAAATCCCAACAATGAATGCTTGTTACTTAAGCATGGTGGATTTGTTGGAGGTGGGCTACTCGGTGCTAGCTACTGAGTCTTTGTCGAGGTAAAACATCCCCTCTCTACTCCTTGTGATGTGGGTGATGTTGGGCGTGGTGAGGTTAAGGCTCTTGTGGTTGTGCTTGTTGTGCATGTGTAGCTCAAGGTGGACTTGTCTTGTGGTGGTGATTTGAATGGGAGGCTTGGCTTTGTGAAATGGGTTTGTGTTGGCTTGTCTTTGTTGTGAAGCAATGTGCATGCGTGTGTAGGGAGAATGGCTTATGGGAGGCTTCATTGGGAGAGGGGCATATGAGGAGCAATGTCCTCAAAACCTTGTTTTGAGTTTTTTCTCACATGGCTGTAATTCAGTGTCTGAGACAAGGAAAAACCTGCGACATGCATGGACATGGAAGACTTTCATTTTATTCTTCGTAATAGACTCAAAGTTGTAATTGTGATCTGTTGTGATTGAGTCTTGTAATTTATTTGAGAATGTAGCAACGTTGTATTACTACTTTTAAATTCATCTCGTAATGTCGAAGATAGATTCTTGTACTATTTTTATGGATAAGGAAATATTGGTATTGACTACGAGTTTTAATGTGATGGAATTTTGATTTTAGAAATCCTATTGCAACTCTTCTTGATATAAACTTGTATTTAAGCTGTTGTGTGGCGTGTTTGATATTAATATGAGATTATGCTTGTTTTGTTCAAATGAAATTTTATTTACTTCTAATTAGCGATTTGTGTTGTTTTAGATTAGTTTGATTCTGAGAACAAGGAATTTAAATAGATGCAAAACTCTAATTTAAAATCACAAATATGAATTAATTAATTTAAATTAATTTTTTGAAAAACCAAAATTTTGAGATATTACAGGGTTGTGTACTCATGCTTGCTCTTTCTATTCTTTTAGTCAGTAGACATAAAAGAGACTACATGGATAATTATAAGCATTGGACAAGGCGAAGATCAAGAAGGCAAAGAACTAGTTCGCGAGCCCACGATCGATTCACGGTGGGCATATCACGTGGGTTCCACGTAACACTTTGATTCTACCTCCACTTTGCGATCTACGAAAGTATTTGGCTTGCTAGCCATTACGCAAGGCAAAAACTATAAGGTATATTTACGCTTTAATTAATATTATGCAATAGCTTTATAATTTCGTGATATATTTTGAACAACCATATAACTATGTGTGCTATCTCTGATTCAAGAAATAACATAAATATACAGTGGTCCCAAGATTACAAATTTGGGGTCTTACATCCACATATATTCGTATGTATGATGGCCAATAAATCACTTGTCCTCTCATATACAGTTGTGAAAGGTGTCTTTGTCATTTTACCAAGTAAACAAGATTCACATGTTTAAAATGATTCAAAATCAAATGAGTTTAGAAGATCATCTTATGGAGCTCCATCATGCGCTTCTCATTTATAACCTTCTGCTCCTAAACATGAAGCAGAAATAATATTTTTGCTTAAAGCATGAACATAATAACAATTATTTAATTTCATAACTAATCTAGAGGGTAAAACTAATGACAAGTGCCAATAGCTAATACAACAACTCTTACTCCATTGCTCATGCGAAGATCAACCTTGCCTCTTGCCAAACTTCTATTCCTTATCAGTCTCTCCATCAAATTACAAATATGAGCAACCGATCCAGTATTAAATACCCAAGAACATGTAGGAGAAATGACAAGATTAATTTCTGTAACATTTATACATAAACTGAAAGTCTTACTTTCTTTGTTCTTTTTTATCTCTGTCAAGTACTTCTTACAAAAAAATTTCAATGTGCGATATCATGATAATGGTAGCATTCTGTATCAGGCTTAGAACCTAGGTTAAATTTTTAAATTTAGCCTCAGATTCTCGATCTCATCTTGAGTCTTTCTTTCCTTTTTCCCTTTCCCAAAACTTACCCTTCTTCTTGAAGCTAGTAGTCTTTTGACCTCTCGATCTCATCTTAAGTGTTTTTTTAGCTTTTCTCTTCCCCAAGACTTACCTTTCTTCTTAAAGCTAGTAGTCTTGTGAACTCTGATTTCATCTTGAGTCTTTCTTTCACCTTTTCCCTTCCCAAGACTTATTGGAATTAATCTTGTCATTAGTATATTTTGATTTGGCATATATGTGGTCGCATGTATTAGGGGAGTTACATGTTTAAGTTTATGAGTATGCATGTAGAGGAGGCGTGCTACGTGGTCTTTGGCGAATCTTGTGCACGTCTGGAGCACGAAGCGCGTACGATTTGCATGCATGCATTAGTTATGGACCGTGAGTTATTATGGTGAGTGCATGTAGATGCATGTAGTAGTGGTGATTATATGTGTCCATTGAGTAGCCATGCATGAATTAGTAGTGGGTCTTAATTGGTTGCATCTTTGCATGGGCGTGAGTGGTGGCATCGAGCATAGTGGGTGAGTAAATATTGGTCCGTGTATGTGCATCAGGCCACCGAGGTGTGCATTGAGTCTTGTATAAGTAGTTGCTCTTGTTGCTCAAATAAATTAGCTATTTGGAGAGTCCATTTGCTCGTGTATGTGTATCCATATGCATGTATGTGTGTCTCTTTGATGAGCGAAGAGAAGGAGAGAGAAAACCAGTGAGTGCCTCGGCGTGTGTCCATCGAAGGCGTGTGTAGTACTTTGGGCCAACATTTGGTATCGAGCTTGGTTCATGCCCAAGATCATGCCGCGCTCGTCGAGGAGTGTGACGGCGGCGAGGCAATGTCGAGGATGTCGACGAGGAGGGCGTCTCTCTCGATGCCGATGCTTACCTCCTCCAACTACTCCACTGGGCGATCAAGATGGAAGTTTGTATGGGCGCAAGACATCCGGGGCGATCGAACCCGCGGCCGAGTGGTCGTGGAAAGGAGGAAGGACAAGATGGCACTTGCGTGCATCTTTCAAGCCATTCGAAGGCGTGCTCCACCAGGTTGCCAAGAAGAAGACGAGCCAAGGAGGCGTGGGAGAGCTTGAAGGCGAGGTATCTGTTGTGTCGAGTGAAGAAGCGCGGCCGCAGACCTTGAAAAGTGAATTCGAGGCCTGCGCATGAAGCAAAGCGACTCCATCGACGAGTTCTTTGGCGGATCGGTGGGCTAGCGAGCAAGTTCGATGGTCTTGGTGCCACCACGGAGGATACCACACTCGTGAAGAAGTTGCTTGATTCGGTTCGACAAGTATTTGCGGAGTTGTTCTTTGTAATTGAGCGGTTCTCGATGTGGATACCATGCCATTCGAGAGGCAATTGGTCGCCTCAAAGCATACGAGGAGCGGATCGCAAGCGAAGCGGACACGAGGAGCATCCGCTTCTCACCAAGGCGAATGGGAGGCCAAAGCAGAAGAAAGAAGCGGTGAGGGCTCGGCGCGGACGAGCGGGCGTAGCCGTGGACATGGCCAAGATGGTGACAAGAAGAAGCGCCATGGCAAGTTCGACAAGTCAAAGATCCAATGTTTCAATTGTGATGAGTTTGGGCGCCGGCCGGAATGTCGAGTCGAAGAAAGAGGAAAAGCTCATCTCATTATGGCGGATCTTGACGCGAGCCAACAACGCTATGAAGCTAGGCGTGAAGGTGCTCAAATAACGCATGACAAGATTAAGGGAGTGATTATTGGAGTTAATCTTGTCATTAGTATATTTTGATTTGGCATATATGTAGTCGCATGTATTAGGTGAGTTACATGTTTATGTTTATGAGTATGCATGTAGAGGGAGACGTGCGAATCTTGTGCACGTCCTGGAGCACGAAGCGGCCCTGATTTGCATGCATGCATTAGTTATGGACCGTGAGTTATTATGGTGAGCTGCATGTAGATGCATGCAGTAGTGGCCGATTACATGTGTCTGTTGAGTAGCCATGCATGAATTAGTAGTGGGTCTTAATTGGTTGCATCTTTGCATGGACGTGAGTGGTGGCATCAGAGCATAGTGGACTGAGTAAATATTGGTCCGTGTATGTGCATCAGGCCACCGAGGTGTGCATTGAGTCTTGTATAAGTAGTTGCTTTTGTGGCTCAAATAAATTAGCTATTTGGAGAGTCCATTTGCTCCGTGTATGTGTATCCATATGCATGTATGTGTGTCTCTTTGACAGAACGAAGAGAAGGAGAGGAAAACCAGTGAGTGCCTCAGCGAGTGTTTTTTTTTTAAATTGTGTGTCCACCAGAAGAGCGTGTGTGTAGTACTTTGGGCCAACAAGACTTACCCTTCTTCTTCAACCTAGTAATCTTTTGAACCATCATCACATGATTATAACTTTTCTTGATTCTCTCATTCTTAAGTACTTTAGGAGATTCTCCTCTTAATATATAACTAGCAAACTGCCTTAAGAGATAATGCATTTTGCACTTTGTTTGGTCAAAAGTTAAACCATTTGGTTGGAGGAGACTCCGATTGATTAGCTCATAGTAGTATTCTTCTGCTGTATCTTCTGGAAGTTGGCCTTGTTGCTCCTTTACAAAGCCTTCGGCAACCCATAACCTGACTAGATCATCACGGTAAATGGTACAATCTTCAGCATACATAGCAGAATAAAGGAAACACTGCTTCAGATGATATGGTAACTCATCGTAGCTTAGATACAAAGCTTCCATCAACTCAGTAGGAAGCTTGCTCATAGACCACGAACTTTTGTTTATAACCATTCTCCACTGGTTCTCAGTTTTCTCTTTGGTTGCTAGAACACTACCAATCACCTTGATTGCAAGAGGGAGGCCACCACATTTACGAACAATTTCCATCCCTATATCCCGCAGACCTTGCACTTCCTTCTCTTCATCGAGATTCATACTTTTCCAAAGCAGTTCCCATCCTACTTCTTCTGACATCAAGTCAACTCGATGCATATGTTCTACGCCAATAGCTTGTGCAATCGTATCATCCCGAGTTGTTACTAGAATTATTCCTGTAGAAGCAGCGTGTAATGGAGTTCTCAGTAGATTGGTCCACACCTCAGAAGTCCAAACATCATCCAGCACAAGAAAGAATCTCATGTCTTCAACAGCTGGAGCAAGCTTGGTTTTCAGCTCCGCCACAGTTTCGCCTTGCTCTTGATGTACCCCAAACTGTCGAAGAACTTCTTCCAAAGAGAAACTTCAGAGTAATCCTGAGAAACACAAATCCATGCTCGTTTGCTAAAGGTTCCTTTTATATTGGGGTCATTATATATTTTCTGAGCTAGAGTTGTCTTTCCAACCCCACCTACTCCAACAATACCAAGCTTGTAGGCCGTCTTCTCCTTATGTGCAAGCATCTGTTTCACCAATCTTGTGCAAGCATGTAAAGTTTCATTCCCCACAAGATTAGGCTCCACGAGGTGGAAAGTTTTCATCTGCTTTGGTGTTGAACCTTCCGCTTTAGGTTGCATAATCTGAGGTTTTAAAAATCTTTCACCCTGCTTTGAAATCTTCTCAAGTTCAGTGTTGAAGTTCCTGATTCGAACAGCAATATCATGATTTCTAATTAGTTATTTGCTAGAGTATGATGTATAATCTTTGAAAAGAAGTGCAGGTTTGCTGTTAGTAGAAGAATACAAACCTAGTGTCGCCTTCTTCGTCCATATAATATTTTTGCTTCTCGTCTCTCTGCTCAATTCCATATTCCTGCTCTGGTTCGATCTCTGGGATTCCATGTTCTTCTTCTAGGATCCTTGATCCCTCCTTCTGCGCCCTCCTACTGATGCTTTCATTAAGATTAAAAATCGAATCCACCCAAAAGATGTTCACTCCAGGACATCTTCGATGCACACCAATCATGGTCTTCAGTGCAGATTCAGCAGCTCTTCTGTCTGATTCCGTTGCACCCCGGTCACCAATTCGTGCCGTTAATTCTTCGAGGCTTAACAGGTTCTCCAGGCCAGTGGGCAAAAGGCTGTGTTGCTCCGCTCCATGGGCATTAAAACCAAGCTTGAGCCTTCGGAGATTGGGCATTGCTCCTTCCTCAAAGGTCAGGCATGCTTCGCTGCACCTGAACTTGAAATATCTGAGAACTGGGAACTCCATGCTGTGGAAAGTGATCCTTTGTGGAGGGGCTCCTTTGACACACACCGACAGAATGGTGAGGGTAGACAATCTTTTGAGGGTATCAACATCATTCCTCCGCAATTCCCTGACCGCAATCTTTAAGGTGCAGAGTTCGCCAAGTCCTCCAATCCACTTTGGAAGGCTGGAAAAGATGCAAATACGTGGCAAAAGCTCAAGTCTCTCAAGAAGACAGGGAACAGGTGACACAAAACTCAAGCCATCGCAGGGAACCAGAATATTTGCACGAGAGGAGGTAGACACCAGAGTTAGAGACTTGAGCTTTCTGAGTTCCCCGAGAATTGAACCCAAACATCGCATGTTGCTCTCCAGATGATCAGATGGTACTGTACAACAGGCAAGATGAAGATCCCGTAGATTGGTTAGCTCCCCAAGGCTATACACAGTGTCAATTGAGTTACTGCTCAGATCAAGATATCCTAGTCTGCGGAGAGATGTCATGTGGCCAACACTACCAAGCAGATTTGTCTCGCCAGGAAGACAGAGGTGCAATAAGCGCAGTAAATGAACAATATCTAATGGAACAGTAGTTAGTCTAGCATATATTTCCACTGTCTCCAAACACTGTAGCCTTTGCATCAGAGTTGGTATTTCAATGCTTACATCACATGCAATCTGCAAATATCTCAGTTGATGTAGTTCACAAATTCTAGTGAGGTCCACGCTTGTGCCACCACAATCACCCCAAATTTGAAGGATTAGAACTCGAAGAAGATTAAACTCTGTAATTGGAGGCATAGACTTAAAGAGTCCAAAAAACGCAAGTGATCGAACCTCGACAATCCGATACTTGCTGGTATCTTTGCATATTTTGCACTGCCAAAATGGCAGGATAGTCGACGAACCTTGTCACAAAGTCCTATCGTGTTTTGAGAATAATCTACTGCTGTGCTGAAATTGTCTTCCATGGACTTGTATGCAATAAGATCAAGTAGCATACCATGTACCATAAACACCTCATGTTTATAGTTGGTATCCATAGGTTGGATCATTCGTCTATTGACAAGCTCATCAAAATAGCTCCTGCAACTTCCTCCACGTCTTGCCCTTCTATTGCATTGATAAAACCTTCAGCCACCCATTGCTTTACCAAATCATCTTTCAGGATTGTATAGTCCTCTGGATATGTATTAAGATAGAGCAAGCATGTCTTCAAATAATCAGGAAGATTATCATAACTAAGGTTCAGTACTTGTCTCATTCCTTCTGAAGTAGAAATTTTCAAATTGGAGGCTAATAGCGAATCATGTATGTACACCCATTGCTCCATTAATAATACCGGCTGGCTTGCTAAAAGACTAGCTATGCTGATAATTGCTAGCGACAAACCGCCACATCTTTTAATAATTCCAAGTGAAATTCCCTGAATTGTTGAGGACAATCATCTTCAGAGCCAAAAACTCTCTTTAAAACAGTTTTCTTGATTGATCCATATTAAGACGTTTCATCTTTAAAATGTAGTCTTGGTGATAGCTGCAACATGTTAATGCAACTTCCTCAATCTGCGTAGTTGTTATTATCCTGCTGCAATGATTGCCCTCTGGAAAAGCATGACTAATACTGTTCCACAATGATGTAGCCCATAAATCATCAATTACAATCAAGTACCTGCGCTTTTTCAAAAATAATAATAATCAAGTACCTGCCA
The DNA here is from genome assembly GCA_036346395.1 of Hsuehochloa calcarea. NCBI lineage: Eukaryota > Viridiplantae > Streptophyta > Magnoliopsida > Poales > Poaceae > Hsuehochloa > Hsuehochloa calcarea. The sequence continues at coordinate 232,998 of JAYEVG010000093.1, read as the reverse complement.
AATTATGCGCATAATAAACATATTATTTTATCAGCCCACAAAATGTAGAAAATAAAGAAACACAACCAAGATGAATTGACATGCAGCAACTGTAGAATTTCAAGACAAGAAATAAAAGCGCTATCTGTACACAATGATAAAATTCATTTCTGTGCCTAAGAATACAAACAATTAGTTAGGATAAGTTTGGTTTACGGCATCCAATCTTCCTTTAGCAGTAGTGTAAGCATCCTACTTCTCTCATTTTTTTTCCAACTATTTATTAGTTTAGTCACAGTTTGTCCTCATGGATATCAAGGCTGTCTAAGTTCCCCCACCGGTAGTTTAAGGGTTAATGGTTAGTTTTCACATGGAATTCATCTCCAGAAAATAAAAAAATAACTAATATTGAATATGACTACTTTCATATATAATATATATCGGCCTTTTCAAAAAATTTGCAATGGTGTTAAATTTATTAGTTTAGTTCACCAGGGATAAAGTGGATATTCATAAAGTACTTATTAAGGTTGCAATCTTGCAACTAACTCTATATTTTTATATACTCTTATAAATATTTAAGTTGGTGGTGATAGCGGCTTTACCTTACTCCTTGAGGATCTTTTGCGGACAGGTTTGTGTATGCATATGCATGTTTCTTGGAGGATCTTTTGTGAAGCATGGAAACATCTACGTGTATTTATATGTGTGTGGTATGACATGGTTCTCGATGGCTTGCTAATAGGATGTGAATTATGTATACAATTTCCAATACTTATCAACCTTTAACTCGATCTCGGTTCGTTTTCAACCACGAACTCTGCAAATGCGAATTGGAACCTCGAATTAACGAAATCGTTCACTTTATCCCCCTCAACCCAAACCAGGGTGGTTTTGTCTAACATGGCACCGATGTGTCCATTTTCCGCTAACATCGCATCCAAGTAGAGCTGGCGTGGCTCTCTTCTTCACTGCAATATCATTTAAGCGGGGCTCAGCTGTCATACACATTGAGAGAGACGGACAAAAGGGAGAGGCGGAATAGAGGCGAGACTGGGGAGGCATGTGGCGGCGGTTCTGATGCCTCCCAGGCATCGGTAAGGCGACGACGGGGTGGCGGATACCTCAAAAATGGGTTGCTGGGAGGGAGTGGGAGCTAGGGTGTAACATTCCCGTCTTTGAATGGTGAATAGTGTTTACTATTCGGTTTTTGATTTCATTCGTATTTTCAAATTACCGTTTACTCGCAAAATCTTCTAGCTTCCATCTAGCTCGGGTTTGTGTTTCAAACCTTCTTGCAAATTCCCGAATTCAAATTCAAGTTTGAATTCTCCTTTTCGGTTTTGGGCCCCTTCTCAAATCTTGTTCCTCCTTCCCTTGGGCTCAGCCCGTTTCTTCCTTGGGCCGGCCTGCCCCTCCTGGCCCAGTCGGCCTACTGCCTCCCCCAGCCCACTCCTGCCCCCTCCCCGACCTCGGCCCAGCTGGTCCCCCCTCCTTCTTCCTCCCCGACCGAAGCCTTGTAGTCTCTCTCTCCTTCGTCGCGCCTTGGCCTTGACCTCGTGCTCCCCTCTACCGCCACCGGCTCCAACCTGCTCTCTGGGCGCCACACCCACTCCTCTGACCACCTGCGACTTTGGCGCCCTCCCTCGTCAAGTCCCGTCCCTGCGTGTCCTCTCTGCCAGGCATGCCCAGCTCCCGATCCGAACCCACGCGCGCGTCACCCGTCTCGTCGCCGCGTCGGCATGGGCCCCAAGTCGTCGCCTCTCCCTCTGCGCCCGCTACCTCCGCCTATCGCCTCCGTCTGTGAGCTCGCCCGTCCGCCAGCCTCCGGGACCCCACAGCAGCGCCCGAGCTCTCTCCAACAGCTCCTCCATCGCGGCTATAAAAGAGCTCCCGTGCTCCTCCTACCTCGCTTCACTCCCTTCTCTGGTCGAGATCCACCCAAGACTTTGCTCAGCTCCATTTAGTAGAGCCACAGACTAGCCTCCGATGCCACCTCCGAGCACGCCACCCCTGTCACCGTGCACCACCGGCGCCAGAGCATTTCCCCAGCCCTTCGGTTTTGGACCTTCTGCACCTTGGTGGCCTTCCCACGCCTCCCGACTTCTTCTCCATTCTTGATCTCTCGCCGTCTACCTTGGCCGCCATTGTTGGCTTGGTAAGCTCTGGAGGCCGTCGACCTCATGCTCACCGCTCTTTTGGCGAAGTGGCGAACAATCAGTCGCCACTCAATCCAACCGCCCATGCCACCAGCTCAAGCGATCCCCGCCGCCACCACACGTCATGACTGCCTCTCGGCAAGAGGAACCCATTTAGCCTTCCCGTGGCCATTGCCTCCTCCGTCGGCGACCGCCCGCTCCTCAACCTCCTCTGCTCTGTGTTGTCAGAAGGGAAAATATTGTAGCTTGTTTTTTCGGTTGTACTGTAGTGGGTTAGGGCTAATCCGTGATTAGCCGGGCGTTAATGACGCCCTAAGTTCCTTCCGGTGTCACTGCCGTGTGGACCTGGTTGAACAGTAATGGCCGGTTTAATTCTGTTTTATCTCTCTGTGACTGACAGGTGGGCCCCACTGCATACTATTCCATAGACCGGCAGACCCGTGGACAACGCACAGTGTGTGTTGACCTCCGGTCCACGCACAGTGCTCGTGGACCGTACACTATTCATGGGCCCACGTGTCAGCTGCTGGCCTTTTTCTTTTTTTCTGATTTTGTTTTCAATTAAAAATTCAATTGAAAATCTTCAAAAATTCATATCCCCTTCAAGGATAAAAATCTCGTTCTCGGCGGTTCTGGGTGAATGGCGATGTGATAACCGGCCGATTCACGGATTCTGGGAAAAAAGGATGAAATTCGTTTGAATTTGCTTAAAACCGATCAAAATTTGAAAACTAGAATTTGAATTTGCTAAACCGGGAAAAACCGGTAGGGTTTTAATTTCTGGACCCAGAAGGATCGATAACCGTGATAGCAAGTGGGATTTTCATCCATGATCCCCTTCATTATAACTCCAAAAATTATGAAACTTGTTCCTAAAATTTTCTAAATTCAAGATCTTGCTAATGACACCGATCATGTTTAATTTGGAGTTCATTTGTTATGGGTTTTGTATTTATTTGCTCTCTTTGGTGTTGTGCCTTTTCCGGTACATTCGTCCAGATCAAGATTGAAGACGCGGAGACCTCTACTTGATCAAGCTCAAGAATACTAGACCCTCCTGCCTTTAACAAACACCAGTCGATACTTTGATCATTTTGAGCCTACATTTTATGTAAATTATATTCAATTAAATTACCAAATTTGCATGCTTTAATTCTTTAATCAAATGTATGTTAAAGCTTAAGGTAGTTAATTACCAATTTATTGATTACTTAATTAATATGTCATACATTGATAATTGAACACATTATTCCTTGTCACCCTAGTAACTATGTGGTAACTACTAGTATAGGTGGTACTTAAGCAACATACTAGTCTTGCTTAAGTACCGGAACATTAAATGTCCTGATCATCATCTCTTCAAACATGAAATGGTTTTGGGCAGTCATTGGAGGTCCATGGCTGAGGAAATTGAGATAATTAGTTTTACTCCCCAAAACCCTAATAACTTGCTATTACCACATCTGGCGGATGGAATGATGGTGGTGTCTTGTCGAACACGAGAATAGTTGGTATGGGGTATGAACCGCCTAGATGAATTAAGGACTTAATCTTATCATGAACTCCCTTGTAAAACAAGTACAACCGCAAGTCTGCAAAGTGCAACTTGGCCTAGTAAAATTATTAAACCCTGAATGTTATCTCGCTGGATGGATAGCGGGAATGTGCAAGCGCGTGATGCGACTGGCTTGAAAGGGATACTGAAGTTAGGTGAAGTTGCCAGTCGCTGAAGTGTAGTACAACTACACCAGTCGCTGAGGTAAACATTCCACACAACGTATGGGCGTAACCCATATGGGTGAGATGACGGAAAGAGGCGAGATAATGTAAGCAGTTCTTGTGACGATCGCTCAACTACATGACTACGGAATCATGTGGGTAACGAGTATGATTATCTCTTGTGGGTAGTGCGATGTACAACCTCTGCGAGTCTAAAGCTGTTTAAGCAGTTGTGCCTACTGGTCGAGGCGGACATGGAAACTTGCTAGAGTTAGTTCTATTTCAAAAACCTTGTGGGTGGTATGCAAATCAGTCGGCTACTAGCTTTGAGATTTGGTTTTCTCTGGATCGTCGTATCCAGTGTTGTTATTGTATGGAGATAGCTCCAATAAAAAAAATAAGCATAAAAGTGGAGGTAGCCTCTGCTAATATAATTATTGCACAATTAATCTCTTTAAGAAAATGCTAAGTGATAGTAATTTGTAAATATGATAATTGGAAATGTTGTTTTCGCAAATAAAAGCACCTCGACCATCCTTGTTAAGCCTTACATCTATAATATTGCATTGTGTGTTGGCTCATGAGCACGAAGTTGTGCTCATTCTCGCTCTCCCCCAAACCCTTCAGATAATGTGGATCAAGGAGACTATGCATTTTACGAGGATCCCGAAGTCGACGGGCAAGGGAACGATGAAGAATAGTCTAGTTCTGTAGTCCAGGTCTCGCCCCAGTCTAGTAGATCCGTCGATACTTGCGTACAACCGATATTATCCATCAGTCGTACACAGATTACCCCAGTCGCTGCCTGTGGAGAGATGAGCTCTACCTCCTTTTGCTTCCGCTGTAGTTTATGTTGCTTCATGTGATGTAATCAATTTAGCTTTGATGGCCCATATGTAAAACTTCGACCCGAGCGTGGTCTATGTCGCTCGATGGTCGTTTTATATTTGAATGTTTTAATTCACACCATATATAAAATGATTTAGCAATGTGCTGTGAGTGCTATCTACTAATCCAGGAATAACACAATGTTTTCACAGAGGATTCGGGATTAGAAAATCCGAGTCCGACATAGGGGATGTGGTGGCGCTGTCCAGGGTGCATTGGCGCATGCTAGCAGGGCGTGGCCTTGATGATGTCGCGGTGGCCGGAGTCGTGGGAGGAGAGATGTGTCGTAGGGATTTAGAGGGCAAAGGGAGCGCGCACAATCATCTCTGAAGACAGAAGAGCTTAGGTGTGGATCTTTGAGGTCGGGAAGCTCGTGGTGACTGGCGACGGTGACCAAAGCGCGCTACTGGAGGGAGAGCCAAAATTAGAGTCGGCGTGAAAGAGGAAATCTAGGTGGTGGTTCAGGAGGAAGGAATTGGCTTGGAGTTCACTTGACCGAAATTGGGGAAGAAGGCGGCGACAGCGAGCTCCTGTGGAGGAAACACGAAATTGATTGAGGGGAGACGAAGAAGAGTGCCTAGAACACGATGTGATATGAACAGTTTTGGGAAATCTTCTTGAATTTGATGGAGCGGAGAGATTGTGTTCTGGCGATGTCGGCGCGTTATCGAGAGAGGAAGATGGTGGGAACACAATATCACGCACGCGCTTTTTGAAAGGCTCACGGTGAGAGATTGAGTTCGACAAGTTGTGGCAGTGGCTCGGATGACAACGGCGGTGGAAGTGGCATGATCCCAGGAGAGGTGTGGGAAGGGCGGAGGACGAAGTGGCCCTTCTCGTCCATACCTGTGGTCCTAAGCCTATCTATGCTACCACACAGCATGCAACATGCATGCACTTAAATCTTAATAAACCTTGCATATTTTGGACTTTGCCATGGGCACCTTCGGAAGCTTCCTCCTAGCCACGTTGTGCTTCCTCTCCTTGTCGGTGAGCTAGCCGATGGTTGGCATGCTCGCCGTCCTCACTCCTCGGGCACCTCGATTGTCTCCTTAACGCCGCCACCACCGCGTTCTGCGAGTCGGCCTGCACATTCACGTTTGCGGGCGTGGCTCGTCGATCGATTTCTCGGCGTGGCGGCGGCAAAGATGGATGGGCGGAGCGCGAGTTTGAAGATGTGCGTGGTGGCGACGTTTGGCACGCAAAGCATGAGGAGAGGCGGGTGGCCCCACTAGTGAGGCCTGTCTTGGTGGTCGGCGAGTGGAGCACATCTATTTTGAGCGAGAGAATGCAGGGGAAGAGAGAGAAAGGGTGGAGAGGAGAAAGAAGAGTGCCACGTCGGCTCTACTGGATTCCATGTAAGCAAAAAATGTACGTTGGTGCTACATCAACCACCACAGTTTGAGTCGAGGGGTAAAGTGGGCGGTTTCATTAGTTTGAGGTTCCAATTTGAGCGGTTACAAAGTTCATAGTTGAAAAGCGAACCAAGGCGGTTACAAAGTTCATAGTTGAAAAACGAACCAAGGTCACGAGTTCAAAAGTAGAAAAGTGCACTTTTTTCTTTAAGGTTAATTATTTGTTCACGATGAATTTTCTATGGTTGCTTTAGTACGCTGATTTAGTGGAATTTTGAATTTCACGGGCAATGAACTTATGTATATAGGAAACTTAGATTATTTTGTTTTGAGAGTTTAGAACTTATGGTATCATTTATTTGTGATTCGGTGCAACGCATGAGCAGCGGTGGTACTCTACAAAATTACTTTGGAAATAAAGACAGAAAAGTTTTATAGATCCGAATCCAGCCAAAGCTGTTATTTCTTCAACAATTTTAGATCTCATTCAGCAGTTAGAAAAACGAATATAACTTAACTGGAATTATATTTTACATTAATTGTGTGGACATGCTGGAAGCGTTTTTAACCAAGTTAGTTAGCTACAGGTGGTACTCAGACAGTTTCTGTAACTCTAATATTTATACCATGCATTATGTTCTGTATGATGCAAAATTCGAAGAATTTTTACTAATGTAATGTAATTAATGTTAGTACATATATTGCATGTTTTTTTCAGAACACACAAGAGAATTGTGTATCATTGCATTAATAAAGGAAGAAAGACAACGCAAAATCCCCCATGTTCTGTCCGACAGACCAGATCAGGACGAGAAAAGTTTCATTCTTCAGATATATTGCATAATATGTGTGAAAAGAAATACCTCTTATCATGTAGATGTGTCCTGATAGCGTGAATAAGCTCCGGCACCTCGCAAGCATCAGGGGGCTGGTGGTGGTGTCGAAGTTGTGAGAGCATGCCCCCGAGAAGCCTCTTCATATCAGGCTTTCGGGACGTGTGTAGGAATGCTCGGCAGTCGAATCCTCCAAGTTTATGGTAGAGCTTTCTTGCAAGTGTGGTCTTCCCAAGCCCTCCAGATCCAACAATGGATACCACCTTGAGCTGCTGCTCCTCTTCGTTGGTCAGCCACTTGACAAGCTCATTCCTTGGGCCGTCAAACAGGTCGTCCGTCTCCGTATACTCTGTTGGGAGCATAGGGCCAACTGACAGATGCCTACGACGGGAGATGCAATCGCCAAGGTTATACCTCTCGTGTCGTTGAATCGCCTCTTGCACATGGCTCCTGAATTCCGACACCCTGTTGGTGATCAGCGGTTGCCGCTTCAGCGTCCATGGAAACCGGCCAATCTTAAAACGACCACCCCTGCGGACGGTTCCAGCCTTAGCATCGGCTCCGGAGTGGAGGAGCTCGTCGACGTAGTCCTCCATGTCGTAGGACAGCTCGCGCACATCCTTCATCCAGCACTTGGCCGTCAGGGGAGGGTCCGCCGCCTCTGAAAGATCCACAAGGGAGGTAACTATTTCTTGGAGATCGCATCTGAGAAGTTGAATGCCGTCCTTGGCCTCCTTGGGCAACCTATATTCGGGAGCCAGCAGCACATCGAGCTTTCCAAGTAGGGAACCCATGGCGCCCAGGGAAGCACTGATCGGAGCCCCATGCCTCCGTCTCCGTGAAGGAAGGAAGCACTCGAGCACGAAGCAAGGTAGAGTACTTTGTATCGTAGATCCAAAATAATTGCAACCGACAAACAATAAATAATAATGCCAATCGATAAAACAATGGCGGGGCTTTCTATGTAGCCGGTAGTGCGCCCAGCGAGCCGACTACAAAGTTGATTACGACGACCGGTGCGAATTTTTTTATAAGAAGTTTTTTAAGACCAGCCTCAAGGTTTCTCAAATTGCAGAATTGCACATTAGCACTCCAACTACTCTCGAAATTAACAATGAGTACAAAATACATAATTACGTGCTGGCCTAGAAATGTCGGGTCTTTTGGAAAAAGAATTAAGAGTGGAGTGACATGTAAAATAGTCATCCGGCGCTTAAACGATTTGGATTAGTCGTCCAACCATCAATTGCTCAACAGTGGAGCGACACGTAAAGTAGTCGTTCGGCGCTTGAGCAATCTTCAGCATACATAGCAGAATAAAGGAAACACTGCTTCAAATGATGTGGTAACGCATCGTAGCTTAGATACAAAGCTCCTATCAACTCAGTCGGTAGGAAGCTCGCTCATAGACCACGAACCTTTGTTTATAGCCATTCTCCACTGGTTCTCAGTTTTCTCTTTGGTTGCTAGAACACTACCAATCGCCTTGATTGCAAGAGGGAGGCCACCACATTTACGAACAATCTTCATCCCTATATCCCGCAGACCTTTCACATCCTTCTCTTCATCGAGATTCAGACTTTTCCAAAGCAGTTCCCATCCTACTTCTTCCGACATCAAGTCAACTCGATGCATATGTTCTACGCCAATAGCTTGTGCAATCGTATCATCCCGAGTTGTTACTAGAATTATTCCTGTAGAAGCAGCGTGTAATGGAGTTCTCAGTAGATTGGTCCACACCTCAGAAGTCCAAACATCATCCAGCACAAGAAAGAATCTCATGTCTTCAACAGCTGCAGCAAGCTTGGTTTTCAGCTCCGCCACAGTTTCGCCTTGCTCTTGATGTACCCCAAACTGTCGAAGAACTTCTTCCAAAAGAGAAACTTCAGAGTAATCCTGAGAAACACAAATCCATGCTCGTTTGCTAAAGGTTCCTTTTATATTGGGGTCATTATATATTTTCTGAGCTAGAGTTGTCTTTCCAACCCCACCTACTCCAACAATACCAAGCTTGTAGGCCGTCTTCTCCTTATGTGCAAGCATCTGTTTCACCAATCTTGTGCAAGCATGTAAAGTTTCATTCCCCACAAGATTAGGCTCCACGAGGTGGAAAGTTTTCATCTGCTTTGGTGTCGAACCTTCCGCTTTAGGTTGCATAATCTGAGGTTTTAAAAATCTTTCACCCTGCTTTGAAATCTTCTCAAGTTCAGTGTTGAAGTTCCTGATTCGAACAGCAATATCATGATTTCTAATTAGTTATTTGCTAGAGTATGATGTATAATCTTTGAAAAGAAGTGCAGGTTTGCTGTTAGTAGAAGAATACAAACCTAGTGTCACCTTCTTCGTCCATATAATATTTTGCTTCTCGTCTCTCTGCTCAATTCCATATTCCTGCTCTGGTTCGATCTCTGGGATTCCATGTTCTTCTTCTAGGATCCTTGATCCCTCCTTCTGCGCCCTCCTACTGATGCTTTCATTAAGATTAAAAATCGAATCCACCCAAAAGATGTTCACTCCAGGACATCTTCGATGCACACCAATCATGGTCTTCAGTGCAGATTCAGCAGCTCTTCTGTCTGATTCCGTTGCACCCCGGTCACCAATTCGTGCCGTTAATTCTTCGAGGCTTAACAGGTTCTCCAGGCCAGTGGGCAAACAGCTGTGTTGCTCCGCTCCATGGGCATTAAAACCAAGCTTGAGCCTTCGGAGATTGGGCATTGCTCCTTCCTCAAAGGTCAGGCATGCTTCGCTGCACCTGAACTTGAAATATCTGAGAACTGGGAACTCCATGCTGTGGAAAGTGATCCTTTGTAGAGGGGCTTCTTTAACACACAACGACAGAATGGTGAGGGTAGACAATCTTTTGAGGGTATCAACATCATTCCTCCGCAATTCCCTGACCGCAATCTTTAAGGTGCAGAGTTCGCCGAGTCCTCCAATCCACTTTGGAAGGCTGGAAAAGATGCAAATACGCGGCAAAAGCTCAAGTCTCTGAAGAAGACAGGGAACAGGTGACACAAAACTCAAGCCATCGCAGGGAACCAGAATATTTGCACGAGAAGAGGTAGACACCAGAGTTAGAGACTTGAGGTTGCTGAGTTTCCCGAGAATTGAGCCCAAACATTGCATGTTGCTCTCCAGATGATCAGATGGTACTGTACAACAGGCAAGATGAAGATCCCGTAGATTGGTTAGCTCCCCAAGGCTATACACAGTGTCAATTGAGTTACTGCTCAGATCAAGATATCCTAGTCTGCGGAGAGATGTCATGTGGCCAACACTACCAAGCAGATTTGTCTCGCCAGGAAGACAGAGGTGCAACAAGCGCGGTAAATGAACAATATCTAATGGAACAGTAGTTAGCCTAGCATATATTTCCACTGTCTCCAAACACTGTAGCCTTTGCATCAGAGTTGGTATTTCAATGCTTACATCACATGCAATCTGCAAATATCTCAATTGATGTAGTTCACAAATTCTAGTGAGGTCCACGCTTGTGCCACCACAATTACCCCAAATTTGAAGGATTAGAACTCGAAGAAGATTAAACTCTGTAATTGGAGGCATAGACTTAAAGAGTCCAAAAAACGCAAGTGATCGAACCTGCGACAATCCAATACTTGCTGGTGCCTTTGCATATTTTGCACTGCCAAAATGGAAGGATAGTCGACGAACCTTGTCACAAAGTCCTATCTTGTTTTGAGAATAATCTACTGCTGTGCTGAAATTGTCTTCCATGGACTTGTATGCAATAAGATCAAGTAGCATACCATGTACTATAAACACCTCATGTTTATAGTTGGTATCCATAGGTTGGATCATTCGTCTATTGACAAGCTCATCAAAATAGCTCCCTGCAACTTCCTCCTCGTCTTGCCCTTCTATTGCATTGATAAAACCTTCAGCCACCCATTGCTTTACCAAATCATCTTTCAGGATTGTATAGTCCTCTGGATATGTATTAAGATAGAGCAAGCATGTCTTCAAATAATGAGGAAGATTATCGTAACATAGGTTCAGTACTTGTCTCATTCCTTCTGAAGTAGAAAATTTCAAATTGGAGGCTAATAGCGAATCATGTATGTACACCCATTGCTCCATTAATAATACCGGCTGGCTTGCTAAAAGACTAGCTATGCTGATAATTGCTAGCGGCAAACCGCCACATCTTTTAATAATTCCAAGTGAAATTCCCCTGAATTGTTGAGGACAATCATCTTCAGAGCCAAAAACTCTCTTGAAAAACAGTTTTCTCGATTGATCCATATTAAGACGTTTCATCTTTAAAATGTAGTCTTGGTGATAGCTGCAACATGTTAATGCAACTTCCTCAATCTGCGTAGTTGTTATTATCCTGCTGCAATGATTGCCCTCTGGAAAAGCATGACTAATACTGTTCCACAATGATGTAGCCCATAAATCATCAATTACAATCAAGTACCTGCGCTTTTTCAATAATAATAATAATAATAATCAAGTACCTGCCAAATTATGTGCGCATAATAAACATATTATTTTATCGGCCCACAAAATGTAGAAAATAAAGAAACACAACCAAGATGAATTGACATGCAGCAAATGTAGAATTTCAAGAAATAAGAAATAGACGAGCTATGTAGAACACAATGATAAAATTCATTTCTGCGCCTAAGTATCTTAATAAACCTTGCATATTTTGGACTTTGCCATGGGCACCTTCGGAAGCTTCCTCCTAGCCACGTTGTGCTTCCTCTCCCTTGTCGATGAGCTAGCCAATGGTTGGCATGCTCCCCTTCGTCCTCACTCCTCGGGCGCCTCAATTGTCTCCTCAACGTCGCCACCACTGTGTTCTACGAGTCCAGCACTGCACATTCACGTTTCGCGGGCCGTGGCTCGTCGATGCGATTTCTCGACGTGACGCGGCGGCAAAGATGGATGGGCAGAGCGCGAGTTTGAAGATGTGCGTGGTGACGACGTTTGGCACGGAAGCATGAGGGAGGAGACGGGTGGCCCCCACTAGTGAGGCCCTGTGCCGGCGGCCGGTGAGTGGAGCACATCTATTTTGAGTAGAGAATGCACGGGGAAGAGAGAGAGAAAGGGTAGAGAGGAGAAAGAAAAGTGCCACGTCAGCTCTACCTGGATACCATGTAAGCGAAAAATGTACACGTCGGTGCTACATCAACCACCCTAGTTTGGGTCGAGGGGGTAAAGTGGGCGGTTTCATAGTTTGAGGTTCCAATTTGGACGGTTTCTGAGTTCATTGTTGAAAAACGAACCAATGCTAGAATTCAAAGTAGAAAAGTGTACTTTTTTGTTTAAGATTCATTATTTGTTCACGATGGATTTTGTATGGTTGCTTTAGTACGCTGATTTAGTGAAATTTTGTATTTCACGGGCAACGAACTTATGTACACAGGGAAACTTAGATTATTTTGTTTTTGAGAGTTTAGAATTTATGGTATCATTTATTTGTGATTCTGTTGCAACGCATGAGCAGTCGGCTAGTACCCTACAAAATTATTTTGGAAATAAAGACTGAGAAAAGTTTTATAGATCTGAATCCAGCCAAAGCTGTTATTTCTTCAACAATTTTAGATCTCATTCAGCAGTTAGAAAACGAATATAACTTTACTGGAATTATATTTTACATTAATTGTGTGGACATGCTGGAAGCGTTTTTAACCAAGTTAGTTAGCTACAGGTGGTACTCAGCCAGTTTCAGTAACTCTAATATTTATACCATGCATTCTGTTCTGTATGTTGCAAAATTCAAAGAATTTTTACTAATGTAATGCAATTAATGTTAGTACATATATTGCATATTTTTTCAGAACACCCAAGAGAATTGTTTATCATTGCCTTAATTAAGGAAGAAAGACAACAGAAAATCCCCATGTTCTGTCCGACAGACCAGATCAGGACGAGAAAAGTTTTAGTCTTCAGATATATTGCATAATATGTGTGAAAAGAAATACCTCTTATCATGTAGATGTGTCCTGATAGTGTGAATAAGCTCCGGCACCTCGCAGGCACCAGGGGCTGGTGGTGGTGTCGAAGTTGTGAGAGCATGCCCCAAGAAGCCTCTTCATATCAGGCTTTGGGACGTGTGAAGGAATGCTCGGCAGTCGAATCCTCCAAGTTTATGGTAGAGCTTTCTTGCAAGTGTGGTCTTCCCAAGCCCTCCAGATCCAACAATGGATACCACCTTGAGCTGCTGCTCCTCTTCGTTGGTCAGCCACTTGACAAGCTCATTCCTTGGGCCGTCAAACAGGTCGTCGATCTCCGTATACTCTGTTGGGAGCATAGGGCCAACTGACAGATGCCTACGCCGGGAGATGCAATCGCCAAGGTTATACCTCTCGTGTCGTTGAGTCGCCTCCTGCATATGGTTCCTGAATTCCGACACCCTGTTGGTGATCAGCGGTTGCCGCTTCAGCGTCCATGGAAGCCGGCCAATCTTAAAACGACCACCCCTGCGGACGGTTCCAGCCTTAGCATCGGCTCCGGAGTGGAGGAGCTCGTCGACGTAGTCCTCTATGTCGTAGGACAGCTCGCGCACATCCTTCATCCAGCACTTGGCCGTCAGGGGAGGGTCCTCCACCTCTGAAAGATCCAGAAGGGAGGTAGCTATTTCTTGGAGATCGTCTCTGAGAAGTTGGATGCCGTCCTTGGCCTCCTTGGGCAGCCTATAATCGGGAGCCAGCAGCACATCGAGCTTCCCAAGAAGGGAACCCATGGCGCCCAGGGAAGCACTGATCGGAGCATCCATACCTCTGAGAAGTTGGATGACGTCCTTGGCCTCCTGGGGCTGCCTATATTCGGGAGGCAGCAGCACATCGAACAGAAGGGAAGCACTCGAGCGCAAAGCAGGGAAGAAGTTTAGCATCGTAGATCCAAAACAATGAAACTATGGCGGGGCTTTCTATGTAGCGGGTATTACGACGACCAGTGCGAGTTTTTTTATAAGAAGTTTTTTAAGAGCAGCCTCAAGGTTTCTCAAATTGCAGAATTGCACATTAGCACTCCAACTACTCGAACTTAACAATGAGTCCAAAATACATAATTACTTGGACTCCTCTCCGTGTTCGTTTCTGAGCTGAAATCCCCTTCCCCTCCCTACGAGGCTACGACCCTAACCCACCAAATTCCTACAAAAGAGATCGAATATTCAGTGATCAATCGAGCGCCGGGAGGAGCTAGCCATGGAGGCAGCGTTGGTGAGAGCTTTGGTGACTACGCTGATGCCGAAACTCTTCACGCTCGCAGTCTCGCAGAGGAGAAATACAAGCTGCGGAAGGGAATCAAGGATGACATTGCATCAATGAAACAAGAACTTGGCATGATTGTTAGTGCCATTGAAGACTACAGCAGATCCTCGCGAAGCAAGGATCTGGGAGCCGTGCCGAGGAGTTGGATCGAAGAAGTGCGTGATCTGGCTCATGAGATCGAAGACTGCGTGGACCGCTTCCTGTATGATCAGGCTGCTCACGGCCGCCTGAGGCGAGCCCCTGCTCGGTTTGCCTCCGAGATCCGGGCACTCAAGGAGAAATCAAACCAAGCGTACCAGCGGAGACAGAGATACACCGGCGGCGGCGATGCTCAATGGCCCACCTCAGCTGGGGCATCCACCTCCGCACCTGCAGATCCGCTCGTTCTTGAGGCCGACCTTGTGGGCATGGCGGAACCCCGGAGGGATCTCCTGGAGCTTGTACAGGATCCGGTGGAGAAGCTCAAGGTGATCTCCGTTGTTGGGTTTGGTGGCCTTGGGAAGACTCTTCTTGCGAGGCAAGTCTACGAGAGTGACGTCGCCCAGCAATTCTGCCCACGGGCCTGGGTTCGCGCGGCGGACAAGGGTGCGGAGGAGGTTCTCATGGAGGTTCTCAAGCAAACTGGCACGCAACAAGGGGACACCTCCGATGTTGAAGTTGAACAGCTAAGCAAGCATCTCAGAGAACACTTGCATAACAAGAGGTATAAAGAGTACTTATCTTCTACTTCGCTCACCCACTATATTGTCTTCATTGTATACGCGGTAAACTCGATTCTAATGAGCCTTTCCTGAACCTAATTTCCTTCGGTTCATGGTCAGATGACTAGACAATAGATGGCTTACTTTGAACGGCGCCCAAAAATCCTATATAAGGTAGTGTATACGGTTGCTTGAATATAAGGGGGTGGTTTTACCAAAATTTATCATTTGTCGACAGTTAAAAGCCAAACATCAATGTGATTTAGATAGAATAAAGTAAGGACTTGCTCACCCAATTGATTATTGTCGGTCTTATTGGGATCGACCCTAAGAGAACACGCAGAGAACACGGTGGACACACACTCTTTCACTTGTTTTTTTTTTCAGTTCACCGGAGTAGAAGACCAAGAACACAACACATAAATAATTTGGTGTTGTGCTACAACGTTTTCTGTTTTTTCTCTCCTCTATTGCTTTTCATCCCCCAATACAAACATGTTACAATGCTTTTTATAACTACAATATGACATGTAATTTCTCCACTAACACATTCAAGTAGGCCATTGCCTTTACTACATGCACTAGCTAATTACTCTATTAACTAATTAGCAAGCCACTAGCTCTGCTAACTCTACCATGCAACTGATATGCAAATTCAATTAACATGTAAAATACTTAGACAACGAGATTAATCTCTATCAATCACCCCCTTAATCTTGTTGCTTCTCCTATGCTCGCCGGCTCATCTGCAGACATGAGGTTCTCCGCATATGGTGTGGGAGTTCGCGGCGTCAGCGGTGGGGTCATGGGCCCTGGGTCAGGCCAATCTCCATATGCAACACCTGCAGTAGGAGTAGTCTCATACAACAAAGTGAACACATCACCACTTATGTGTACAGTTGCATTCTGAAACAGTTGCATTTTGGAGCGCAGTGCAGCTGCATCAGCCTCCTGCTGACTCTGCATGCACTTCACCTTGCTCCATAGCTCGTCTTCCTTCACACCATATTTTGCGAGACAAAACCGGTGGCGCGGCCACCAAGCAAGCTTGATCGATTCTATGACTTATTTGCATTTGCCAACAATTTTATCTCTTGATCATAAATGCTCAGATTGCCTTCTTCCAACACCGTTTTGTAGTTATGCTCATCGAGATGCCCCAAACTGATTATTTTACTCCTTAACTTAGGTATGTAATAAGCATTAGATAAGACTTTATGCTCACCAGTTTGGCATTTGAGCGGCGCCACGCCATGGCCGCTGATTTTCCACGTGAGATCCATTGCCAAATTTCACTGACCCCCGAACCGACATGTCTAGGTCAAAGAACATCTCACGTCAAAGAACATCTCACGACACCCGGTCATGTAATTGGATGCGCCTATGTTGAGGTACCAAACGAGACTCATCTCCCCAGCTCCCCAACATAAGGTTAGCGTTCCCCTGCTCCTTACGCTTCTCTGCCGGTGTCATCACGGCTGGCGTCGCAGCCGATGTTGCTGCACCCGGTGTCGCTTCCACTTACATTGGTTCATTGAGCACTGTGAGCACCTCGCTTGAGTTGTACTCTTGCCGAAGGTTTTGCAGCGTGTCGTCCTTCTCGGTGATGACGTCGTTAAGCCAAGCGTTAGCGATCCCCAGCATCTCCTTGACGCCCTCATTGCAGATTACACACTACGACTCCAGCTTGGTGTTCTCCTGACACGCTTGGTTCACCTCCTCCTCTGACGCGCCTATGCACTTGAGGAGTAACACGCATTCTTTGTCCTTGTCGACACACGCGGGCGAGGACTTCTCAACGTCCAGCCTGCACCTGCACCTGCACCGGTCATTCTCGTCGGACATGGCGCGCAGCCTTGCCTTGGCAGCAGTCAATTTCCCGCGCAGCTGCTCGGCCTCGGCTTTGGCGGCCTCCAGCTCGACCTGTGCCTCCGAGGGCCAAAGATTGACCTGCTTTGCCTCCATGGGCACATCAGAGAGTGCGATGGACAGATCGTCCAGTGCCCTCCCGCTCTTCTCCTCCTTCAGCATGACGATGTCCGTGGCATGCTCGCATGCCACAGCCATTAGGAGAGCTGGCTCGTCGTCCTCTTGGGTGTTGGTGAGATACGTCCGTTCTTTCTTCGGCTCATCACACTCGGGCGCGGAATGGCCAAACTCCTGACAATTGAAGCACTGGATCTTCGACTTGTCGAACTTGCCGCGGTGCTTTTTCTTGTTGCGTCTTGGCCACGGCCACCACTGCGCCTGCCATTCTTCTTGGTGCCTCTGTCGGAGCCCTCGCCGGTCCTCTTCTCTTCGGCAGCTTTGGCCTCCCACTCGACGTGTGTGAGCAGCAGGTGCTCTCCTTCCGTGTCGTGCTGCCGCCTCTTCAAGCTCTCCTCGACGCATACAAGTGTCGATGGCCTCCGACATCGACATCGCCGATACATCGCCTTATTGCTCAATGGTGCCGACAATGTGTAGGAATCTGTCGGGGACAATGCGTAGGAGCTTCTCCACGATGACGCTCTCCAACACCTTGGCACTGAGAGCACGTATCTTGTTGACCATGGTGGTGAGCTTCAAGGCGAACTCAATGATTGTCTCCGAGTCCCCCATGTAAATACGCTCAAACTCCCTCTTGAGAGTTTAAACACGCGCCTTCTTAACACGATCTTCGCTGACGTGTATCTCCTTGAGAGTGTCCCAAGCCTCTTTTGCCGTCTCCTTCTCGGATATGACCATCACAACGGTCTCCGGCATGGCTTGGACTATGGCGGCGAGAGCCATTTGGTCTTTCTTCTCATTGACCAATTATTCGCCTCCACTTTGCCCACACTCCTTGTGCATGTATGATGATCTTCATCTTCACCGCCACACCCCGTAATTGCTCTCCGTGGGTATAGGGTATTGGAGGTCACAACTCCCTCCTCACTTGGCGCCCTCGGCGTCGCACCGTCGTGGGTGACACGACTTCAATGACTTCTCCGACGATCCAGCGTTATGATCTTGGGCAATCACAACCTACGCTCGATATCATTTGTTGGGATCGAGCCCAAGAGAACACGCAGAGAACATGGTGGACACACACTCTTTCACTTGTTTTTTCCAGTTCACTTTGAGTAGAAGACGAAGAACACAACAAAGAAATAATTTGGTGCTGCACTGCAACGTTTTCTGTTTTTCTCTCCTCTATTGCTTTTCATCCCCTAATATAAACTGGTAACATCTCCACTAACACATTTAAGTAGGCCACTAGCTCCACTACATGCACTAGCTAATTACTCTATTAACTAATTAGCAAGGCACTAGCTCTACTAACTCTACCATGCAACTGACATGCAAATTCAATTAACATGCAAAACACTTAGACAACAAGATTAATTTCTATCAGGTCTGTGGCTGCATAATACTAGATATCTATTAACTTTTTATTTATTTTCTTTCCACAAATTGTCTCTTAGGTATTTCATTGTGATTGATGACATGAGGACATAACAGTGGGGTACTATAGGGCCTGCTTTCCCTGCCGATAATGGTGTTAGCTGCAGAATAATGGTGACCACGAATTTACATACGATAGCAAATGCCTGCAGCTCTGAAAGCGGTTATGTATACAAAATGAGGACACTTGATGCTAAATGCTCAGAAGATTTGTTCTTAAATAGTGCTTGTTGTAAGGAACGTTCACCTAACATTGAGAGCGGTTCAGCAGCACTTCTGAAGAAATGTGATGGCCTACCACTTGCTCTCGTTAGTGTAGGCCAATTCTTGAAAACAAAAGGCAGCCTCACAGGAACAGCCTGTCAAGATTTGTGTGCCAAACTAGGTTGCCATCTGGAGAAGAAGGACGGAACCTTATCAAGAATGCACCGGGTACTTACCCACAACTACACCTGTCTATCAGGGCATGCTGCTAAGGCATGCTTGCTATATTTAGGCATGTTCCCGAGTAATCATCGGATCAGAAGGAAAACACTAATAAGGCGATGGTTAGCTGAAGGACTTGTAGTAACACAGCCTCGATGCAGTGCGCTTGATGTCGCAGTAGAAAATTTTGAGGCTCTTATAGACCGGAATATCATCCAGCCCATTGATGTAAGCAACAATAAAGATGTGAAGACATGCCAACCTCCTGGGATGATGCTCGAGTTCATTGTGCACAAGTCCGTATCTGAGAAATTCTTTACCCTGTTTTGTGATAAGACTTCCCTACCAAAATATGCCCGTCGTCTTTCTCTGCATCATAACAGTGCTACAAGTGTTAGCCCGGACAATGAATTATCTCTTGTCCGGTCTTTCACAATCTTTGGCGAGGCAGGCCAAGATATTTTGGATTTTCGCAAGTATCAACTGCTGCGTGTCTTGGATCTAGAAGAATGCAATGACTTGACGGATCGTCATCTCAAAGGCATATGTAACCTGTTGCTTCTCAGGTATCTAAGTCTTGGGGGCACTATTACCAGGCAGCTTCCAAGGAAAATTTCAAAACTAAAGTTTTTGGAGACACTCGATGTCAGGAGAACCATGGTAGAGTGCTGCTGCCCATAGAAGTCATCGTGCTTCCAAATTTAATTCATCTGTTTGGAAAGTTTAAGCTATTGGACGAGGTATCAAGTAAAATACAGAAATTGTTTGTGTCGAGAAAAAGTAACCTGCAGACTCTAGCAGGATTTGTCACCAACAAGAGCCAAGGTCTTCTGCAACTTATGGGTCATATGAAGAAACTGAAAAAGGTTAAGATATGGTGGGAGTCCACTGGAGATAGCAGTGACTTGATTGATCTTTCACATGCCGTTCAGAAGTACATCCAAGATGACACAGGAACAACTGATGCCCGTTCTCTATCGCTTGATTTTGAGAAATGCTCTGAAGACATCATGCAATTTTCTTTGCAAGGAGACTGCTATCTTAGCTCTCTGAAACTCCATGGCGAGCTACACAAAATGCCTCCATTTGTTACATCACTGCGTGATCTCAGAGAGTTGTGCCTTTCATCAACCAATCTCAGTGGGGATCTTCTAACAGTCCTGAGTAATTTGCACTGCTTGCTTTTTCTCAAACTGGCTGCAGATCGCCTTGAGAATTTTGTCATAACAAATGAGGCATTCCCAAGCCTGCAACGCCTACGCTTTGTGGTTCAAAGTTCTACCCTACCAGTAATCTGTGATGGTGCTCTGCCACAGCTTCTCTCACTTCGTCTGCTCTATAAAGATCTAGATGGGCTTCCTGCAATCAAGATTGAATGCATCAAACGTCTTATGGAAGTCAAGATTGATTGCAAAGTGAAGGCAGAAACAAGAAAAATATGGGAAGATGCAGCGAAGGAGCATCCTAATAGGCCGAAGATTTTATTCATGGAAATAGTTCGTCCGATGGAGGTCAGGCCTACAGAGAATTCTTTTGTGCCAGAGCGAGCACCATCTAAATATTTCCCGAGGGCTACTTAAGACTCTCGCTGGCATAGTGAGTACTTCAGAAAACAAGAAAAGGACACTTAAGAAATAAGGAGGGTTCCAGATCCTCTGCTGTGAAGAAGAAATGGCAAAGTTTGTACTCCCATCAAGTTCCAACAACGAACTGATTCTGCCTTCAGGAATACGAGACTTTCAGATTTTTTATATTCAACTCTAAGAATGGCATGGTGCTATTTCTTCTACACAGTGAGGATCCTGATGCATAAAGCAGCAGCCAGGTATGTTTTGTTGATCTCCTGTTGATTTCAATGACATCTTGATGTACAGTCATATTTCCTTTTCACACATTCGATATATTTATGAAGTTCACTATGTACAGTTGCTCAGCCCTTTATACATGTAGAGGATTCTGACTTGTGTAACTCGTAAGTTACTTATTAGCATCCAGTTATCATCTGACACGATGTGCTGTTTATTCACCACTAATTCGGTTGTCAGCATACACTTTTATTCTATTAAACCAAAATACAACTCAACTTTCGATATTCGAGTAGTTGTTTTTCACTAAAGAATCGTTTATTATTTATTATTAGGCTATGGTTGGCATTGCAGTATATTTCAGGAAATTCACTTGTTTTAATACGTCATTTTTTGGATTTGGCCAGTCATAATTACTCACTGTGGTTCCAAATATTGTTGTGAAAAAGGGGCACTGCCAAGCGACCAATCGTTGTTCGGCTAATTAATCGGAATTTAACGGGCAATTATATGTTTGTAATAGTATATTCATTTATATGAAAAAAGATTAAAATAATCGCTATACAAAACATGGTTAGTCATTGTTAGAGTATATGTCATGTAAGCAGACTATTAGAGATAGAAATAAAATATGTTCCGCACAATATTATAAACTAATGAATTGTTAATAACAATAAAAGTTATTTTGCCAATTAAATGGGAAAACATATAAGTTGGTTTGGCCACGGCTGATGACTAATCGGCCGTTTTCCTAAAACAAATTTTATTGAATTGCTTCTTCAGCATTTTCCACAAAACAAATTTTATTGAATTGCTTCTTCAGCAATGTTGTAATAAACCTTTTTATTTGTGTTAGTTCAGATTGGAAGCTGTAAAAAGTAGTGTTTCGTTGGTAAGTACATTTAAAAAGACAGTTCAGATTGGAAGCTGTAAAAAGTAGTGTTTCGTTAGTAAGTACATTTACTGGTGTTCTTAAGATATCCAAGATGGCGTTGTGTTGGTTATGGACTACACTGATACGCTATTGTGACTGTTTGTGCATTACCATCTGTAGCTAGAGTTGCTGTGCTGACACTGACAGTGCTACTTGGTTGTATCCACGGAGGCACAGATGGATAGGGAGAGTGGGAGATGCTTCAACTTGGATTTGCAAATCAAAGACACCAGGTGTAAGTCCGTGCGTTGATGCGGAGCTGGTTGGAATTTCTCTTTTAGTTGTATATCTAAAGAAATCCCACGGATATGAGAAGGAAATATTCATCATGTTGAAATATGTGGTGCCTAATGATTTGAAATATTACTTAGATTTGTCGAAAAACTAGGTGGCGATGATGTTGTGATGAATGGTTTGTAATGTCAGTGTGATTTGTCCGCAAAGTATTTGGCGAAGGATTTTGCCGCTCTCACGAAACCAGCGAATTGGCAAGGAAACAACACATGATACTAAAATTTTGAGGGCACGGCACAATAGCAAATTTACTGCAGATGGAACACTACAATTTTACTGTAGTGACCGTCCTGCAGTGATTCATCCGTGCCTTTTATTTCCAAATCGGATGGTTGATATCTTCCTTAAGGTAATGAATGCCCTGTGCGGCTGTGCTCCTCTGCCTTCGTTGCGTTAAAGGCAAATGATCTGCTTCCCCATCTTGCCGTCACCGATGCCACCACCACCCACGCCCCTCCCCAACCTACCCTGCTCATAGCCATCGCTGCGGCCTACTGACTCCTCGTCAGTGACTGCCCCGTGGAGTTCTAAGGTAGGAACTATGGCATTTTTGGTTGACTGCCACATATTGTCAAATTTTGCTAAATTTTTTGAGGTAGTTGTTTGGTTCTTTTGTCACAGTTTCAGCATGTATTAGGGCCTATTTGGTTCAGGTCAGAACGAGTAAAACTAAAATTTTGGTATTGCTCTGAAATTTTGAGTAGTGTTTGGTTCGGTTCCAACGTTTGATGTTGCCCTCAAAATTTTAGTAACATCTGCTGTTTCCTTGTTCGTGAGGGCCAAACAATGCGACAATCAAAATATTTTGAGGGCTCTCTTTTTCACAAATAATGAATTCAACACAATTTCACTCCAATAGGTATGATGAAACTATGAAGATCAATATACCAGTACAGCGGAAGACTAGTATTGAATTCAATTTAATCCCCTAAACAATGCGACAATAATCAACACAAGATAAACAGGACAGAGGCTGGCCGGTCTGACCGCTATGGTACTGGCGGTCTGACCGGTCCCAAATCGGTCTGACCGCTGCTATGGGGCGGTCTGACCGTCGGGGTCTAGAACAGTATGAATAGCCCGATGACGAGGTTGCAAATAGATCTAACTTTTGATTCTCAACTCTAAACTTGATGAAACTTGATACACCTTCTCTATGATATTGAGGACCTATTCCAATCGACAATTATGATAATTCTTGGCTAGATCCTGATCAATTGCCGTTTGAGTAAGAGAAGGTAAAAAACCGGGTAAAAGCGAAAACTTGATCTTAATGCTTGCTCGTGGGTGATTGATGATCAATATGATCCTAGATGGGTTCCCACATGTCACAGCAAGCTTTACCACGTGAAGAAATCAATCAAAACTTCGCGGATCAATGAAAGCCCTAAAATCACGAAATTGAAAGCAAGAACGAAAAGAGACTTATCTCAAGCAAACTTTGCATAGATTAAATTCGTGATTGTTGCTGGATTACATGCACTCCATCAAGGATGTCAATGCTCAATCCAAGGAGCACGAAGATCGCATCAAACCCTTAAGAACCCTATCCTCCACAAAGCTCTCCCTTACAAATTAGGGTTTCTAATCCTAAAAGAGGCGAGGAGAGGTGGTGCAGCCACCACCCCCTCCTATTTATAGTGGAGGCCTAGATTTTCTAGGGTTTGACTCTATTGGGCTCCCGTTAAGGCCCACTAATAAACGGGTCACACACGCACGCTTCGCAAAGCGCTGTCTTTAACCTTTTGACCTAAACAGCTTCACCTAGCACCATCTTGCGCCTCGGATTTGCTAATAGGTCACCCTTGTCCATCTTGCGTCACGCTTGAGTCATTGACCTCACCCGGCATCGTCGATCGTTCTGGACCTCAGCTCTCCAAGCCTAGTCCCGATCGTCCTCGTCGTTGACCGTCGTTGACCATCAAGCCACCTGCACAACAATAGACAAATAAACGAAATCCGGGAACAAGTTCTTCACAACTTGACTCATGTTAGTCAAAATATGCATCATGCAATACATATGCCCTGAACCTCATGACTTTGACCTAACCACCAAACATCGTCATTTGCAGCGACGACGACCTAGCGCAAACCGGTCGGATCGCCCCAGGGCGGTCGGCCGCCAACTATGGGTCGGACCGCCTCCGGGACTTAGCCAATTTCAACTCTTGAAAATCCGAAACCTACTGGAATTTTCAAACAAATAGAACTTTTGACTAGAGACTCCAAAAATTATGAGACCAAGTGCATTAGGATCCTCTCACTTGCCTACACTCTTTATTTTTGGCCCAGCTCAAAACTCACAAAAAACTATCGCCGGTCTGACCTCCTGCCAATGGCCGGTCAGACCGGTGCCCTGGCCGGTCTGACAGCCCTGGAACTTTGCCGAAAACGCGTGATTCGACAAACTGTTAACGCCATTGCCAATTGGAACATCATCCTAAGATCATGAGCATATCCCCATGATATCCACATAAATATTACTTAGATTTGTCGAAAAACTAGGTGGTGATGACATTGTGGTGAATGGTTTGTAATGTCAGTGTGATTTGCTCACAAAGTATGTGACGACGTTGTGTTTAATGTTATATAATGTTATTGTGATTTGTCGACAAAATATGTGACGACGTTGCGTTGAATATTATGTAATGTCATTGTGATTTATCGATAAAAGACGCTATAACGTTGTGCTGAATGTTATGTGATATCAGTGTGATTTGCTGACAAAATATGTGTTCGAAAATAGTCAGTAAAAAACAGAGCAGAGGTCCCTATCGTCAGTGCCTAGGTGCCAGTCGCCAATTAGAATGACGACAGGAGTCTGCCCCCAATTTAAACAAGCCTTAGCAGAGTTTGGAGCCGCTTTGAGCAATTAGATGGAAGAAGGTGACGACACGAATGTATTGACTACTTGACTTGGACTTTCACGGGATAGGACCTGCATTTCCCCAAAATACCGGGCATGCGTATTTGCACTCCGCCTTGTCTTAATTAACATTCACACCCTTAACGCTGACTCATCCTGCTTGGTTTGGCTGTTTACAGTCGGGCCCAAGTAACTCCTGGTTGTGCAAATGTCAGAGTCTTATTAAATATCAAAATTAATAAACCCGTAGGAAGCGATAAGAAGGCAGACATGACAAACGGTAACCGCACGGTGGTCATGCGGCAACGGTGCTATATCTGCAAAAAAAAAAAAAAATCGGCGATGGTCAATTCGTAAATCAGGTGAAAAGGTGTTGTATTATCCAAAAATTCTTAGATCTATGCCCATCTCTTCTTCGAATGTGCTATTATATTGGTACACAAATGTCTGTCAAATACCATGAGCTATGCTCTAGCTCTATAATTCATCTCTTCTTTATGTGGGCTATCATATATCTTGAACTAACATCTTGATCCCTCCTAATTTCTGGGGGAACTCATAAGACTATCATATATCTTGAACTAAATCTTCATGTGTATATTATTCTTAATCAACTCCCTTATTTTAGATGAAACATCTAAATATCATGATATAACATTTTAAACATGCCCGCGGATATAACCTATTTTCAAGAGGTTTATTTACTATTCTTTCAATGAAGGTAATCAGCATCCATTTTAAACTAGCACCATGGCGTACAAGAAGCTACGTGAGTCGACAACAAGAGAACAAACATGTGACGTTAAAGCGAAAGTAATAACAATTTGGGATTCAATCAATTTGGCAACGGATGAACTCATGAGCATTGATATGATCTGGTGTACGTACAGCTTTTTGTCTTTACATATTTAATTGCGTATTGTTTCTAACAATTGCTAAATACATTTTTGTTTTGATAGGATGAACAGTTCATGCTACTATACGGAGAAAGCTGTGGACCAAAGATCAAGAGCTATATCTTTAGCAATTTCAAGGTACCGAGACAAACTCCTAGAACTTCTAAATAAAAATAAACATTGCTCAGGTAAATCATATCTATAGTTGTATTTTACTTTCTTTTACGAAAGTCGTTACCGCCAAATAATTGATTTTTAAATTTGAAGATGGAGTTGGATCACCTGAGGTTTAAATTCCTGCAAGAGTTAAATTGTTTCCCGTGAATTCCCATGAAATTTTCATGTGTTCCAAACAATCCCTAAACATCATACAAATTATATAAAATATATTATAAAGTGCATAACTAAGCTGTACCTTTTAATAATAAAAAATTGTAGTAAATCTAACTGTGCAAATACATAGATCACCCTGCTAGTTGAACTTAAATATCCAGCCAATGACCATACCTTCAAATACATAGGCCGCCCTGCTAGTTAAACTTAAATATTCAGCCAATGATCATACCTTGCATACGCATAGCCCTGCAATTCCCATTTATATATTTTCCAGGTCCTCGCCACGAAGCTGTTGAAGCCACAGTGAGAAGATCTCTCTCGTATCATCGTCCAGCCACAGCTGCTGCAAACTACCCAGTTCCTCAGCACACCTTAAGTTTGGACAGCCCTGCGCATAAAACTCTCTCACTTGGGAAGAGTCGAGACCCTCTCCAGGCCTTCACATCAGGAGATTAGAAGGACCTCAGAGAGGAGCGGGAGGTCCACCACCACCTTCAAGCAGCTTGCACTTCTTATGAAGAGCACTCTCAACTCAAGCTAGTGGCCTCCTGTCCTCCCACTTGGACATATCTTGTATGGCCAACACTTCAAGCATGGGGAAAGCAACTACCTCTGTGGATCCGAGATTACCCACCCCACAGCCAACAAATTCGGGTCCAATCTTGGTAATTGCTGTTGCTCCATCAATTATCAGATATTTCAAGTTGGGTAGCTGCCCAATTGATGGAAGGTGCACACAACAGTTGCAAGAAAAGAGCTGCAAGTATTTCACTGAAGACAAATGGGTAGTACCAAGCCAGGTGAGATACCTCCGACCAAAGAATCCCCAAATAGTTAGATCTTCCAGGTTTTGTGGAGGGATTAGTTGCTGAAAAGAGCTTCTCAATATTGCTAACATGTTCCGTACAACATACACATAAAACTCTATTAGCAATGAATCTGTACCACAAGGAGCTGCTCTTTCCAATTTGATCACATCAAGCTGCCTTAGATATGAAAGATGTCCCAACTCTTCCAAGTTCCATCCATGTTGTGCTTTAGCATGACCACTTACACCACCAATAGGAAATCCTCCTAAATCACTAAGGAATTTCAATTTGACTATCCCTTCTGGAACTTGATTTATTGGTGTATGTTGAAGACCAAGGCCCTTAACTTGCACAATTTGGTGATTGCCAAATTAAAACTGTGCAAAGTTTCACACCGCTCCAAGTTCAGCATCTGAAGGGTTTTTTAGGGAACCGATGGACTCTGGAAAGATATTTTTGTACGATCAAGATCAATTAGTAGATGAATGTCGTAGTAAGAAGGCTAGACAATATAAAAAGACGACCTCCGGTAGCTACAAGGAGACGGGTGGCCTCCGTGCCTCCTCCTCCCCCACGTTGTCCTCCTTTGCGCCGGCCGCACCATGCCACCTCCGCACCGGCCGCACCCGAGTTTGGCCTCCTCCTCCCTGTGCCGCATTGGCCTCGTTGGCTCGGCTGCATGTCTTTGGTCGGGCCATGTCGTGCCCAAGCCGTGCTGCCCAAAGACAACACTATACGTGTCGTGCTATGTTGGGCCATCGTGCCGGGCGTGGACCCAAGCACGGCACGGGACGTGCGTGGGCCGGGCCAATAGTGATGTGCTTCGTGTCGGCCCGGCTGGCACAACCCATCTGGCCATCTCTACTCTCAGCTGCACCTCCCTCCTTCCCCTCGATCCGCTTGACGCCGCCGCCCTCGATCCAGCGCTTTCGGTGTCAAGACGCACCGCTGGCCACTTCGCCACCTCCCTCTCTCACCAGTGCCACATCCCATCCCCTCGATCCTCTGCTGCCCATTCCCCCGAGCCACTCAATATGTCATCGCTACTCCCTCTTTCACACCCGCCACCGCTCTCGATCCGACGCCTCTGACGGTGCACGTACTAATGCCGCCGCCCATTTCCTGAGGTGCTCACCGTCGCCTCTACTCTCGCCTGCGCTGCAGCTTAATCTGCCACTGCCCATGCCGTGGATTGGTGGCACGGTAAAGGCAAAAAAAATTGCATGAAAAATAGTTTTTTATACTATTTAAAATACTATTTAACACTGTGAATTTTTTCTTCGAAAAACTAGTTCCATGTGAGGGCGGTGGGGGCACGGCGAAGCAGAGGTCGCGCGGCGTGTGGCGTAGCTCTTCTGGCTGGCCAGTACAAGACGAAGATGCGACAGAGCCGGGTCCACCGATCGTGGGCGGCGGCGCCCGATCTAGCCGACTCACTGGTACCTAGGTGCATCTTATATTATCTGAGTTTTCGGGTAATATCGGATGTACACAGGTTTCCCCAGTCGCTTGCCTGTGGAGAGATGTGCCCTCACCCCTTTTTGTTTCCGTTGTCGCTTCCGCTACTTTGTGATGTAATTGTTTGGCCTGTTCGGCCTTTATTGTAAAATTTGACCCGATGCGGTCTATGTAAACTCTGATGTGTTAAATTAATGAATGATATGATTTTACGCCATGTATGAAATGATTCAGTGAGGTATATGTGAGTGCTATCTACTGATCCAGGGAATAGCACAGTGCTTTCACAGAGGATTCGGGATTAGAAAATCCGGGTCCGACATCACTCCTCCTCGCACTTAGTCCGGCCTCCTCCATGCCTCCTCCCCCCACGTCGTCCTCCTTTGTGCCGGTCGCGCCCCGCCACCTCCGCACCCGAGTCTGGCCTCCTCCTCCTCGTGCCGCATTGGCCTCGCTAGCTCGCTGCAGTTGCTGGTCGGGCCATGTCGTGCCCAGGCCGTGCCTAGCCCAGCACAACACTAACGTGTTGTGCTATGCCAGCCTATCGTACCAGGCGCGGACCCAAGCACAACACGGGACGTGCATGGGCTAGGCCAACAGTGTTGTGTTTCGTGTCGGCCCAGTTGGCACAACCCATATGGCCATCTCTACTCTCAGCTGCACCTCTCTCCTTCCCCTCGATCTGCGGGGCACCGCCGCCCTCGATCCAGCGCTTTCGGTGTCAAGACGCGCCGCTGGCCACTTCGTCACCTCCCTCTCTCACTAGTGCCACATCCCATCCCCTCGATCCTCCACTGCCCATTCCCCCGAGCCACTCAATATGTCATCGCTACTCCCTCTTTCACACCCGCCACCACTCTCGATCCGACGCCTCTGATGGTGCACATACCGATGCTGCTCCCATTCCCTGAAGTGCTCACCGTCGCCTCTACTCCCGCCTGCCTTGCATCTTAATCTGCCGCTGCCCATGCCGTGGATTGGTGGCACGGTAAAGGCAAAAAAATTCATTAAAAAAAATAGTTTTTATACTATTTGAAATACTATTTAATGCTTTGAATTTTTTTTCTTCGAAAAACTAGTTTCGTGTATATAAAAAAAGATGTAGTGGAGCCATCGCGGGCTATTTAAATCACTGATTTGACTATGGTAGTACGGTGCAATTTACACCCGCGGCAAATATTCATTAGGGTTTGTTTGGATTGAGAGGGATTATAACCAATTCATTCGGGTTGGAAGGGATTTTAGTTCAAATTCCGAATCAATCCGAAGGGATTGAGTCAGATCACAATGTATACAAACAAGTCCTTCGGGTTGCACACCAATGAGACGAAGATTCAAGATTTGCAACATGAGCTCTACTTTTACTTCGACATACAAATTCATCCAGGCAAGTGAAGTTGAGGAGCTCATGATAAGGGGAAAAAAAGACTGGTTGCCAAAAGACTGATGACTCTCAGCGTCTCAGGAATATGCACAGCAAATACACGAACAACCACCTAGCTAACATGTCGCTCAAATTCTGCCGTGCTTGGAGTGAATTGAATTGATTTGGATTTGGACCAGATGCAGACTCCTTCCGAGTCTGAGCCAGCAATTTTTCGATGGGGTGCGAACTTAAGATTCTGGCCGGTCGGACCGATTTGGGACCGGTCGGCCGATACTGGCGGTCGGACCGATTCGGCCGCCGATCTTGAACTTTGCCGAAAATACATGAAACAACAAACCGTAAACGCCATTGCCAATTGTCACATAATCATAAGATCTGGAGCATATCCCCATGATATCCACACTATGAACTCTATGATGCTGGCTAAAGCACGTGATATTATTTTACTTAGGAATCAAGGATCGGGAGGCAAGCTAAATGGAGATGATGACAACACCAAGTATGGAGATGATCATACGAGGATTGAATATTTCTATATTGAGGCTTAGTCGAATCTAGCACGAAGACGACATGTCAAATTGCTTAGGCCAACACTTAGCAATATTTGGGGTAAAGGAACTTGGTGTTGCGCCACCTATGCTAATTAACCATATGCCTTGTAATTCGGGCTGGACACCTAGGGTTGGCACTATTCATGTAGTACTATTCATACATGAACAGTAACCGCGACCGCCGCCGTCTCTTCCTCCTTTACATAGTGGTCGCCACCCTTAGGGTTTGGCGGGTTTTGTTGATTGAAGTTTAGCTTTGCTACTTTATACGTTGTTCTCTTGTTCGACAAGAACAACAGCGACATCATTTTCAAAACCCCACTTATCAATACAAATTTCATTCATATTTGTAATACATCATATTGCGTTTTTACCTTGTTCTTGCATGCTTCTTCGGTGTATACAGGAGTTGATCTTCGTGATCAGGCCATCTGGGTATTCGTGCACGGTTGATAACGACTTATCGAGTAGATCAACGATTGCGTGGTTTCGAGCCTTGCGAGTTCGTAGCTAGGATCGTGAGAGTTGAGTGGCTTCTACCAAATTTATCTTCTCATCGAAAGATCGGGACAAATCAAGACCGTCGTGGTTTATCACTCCTCCTCGCACTGAGCCCGGCCTCCTCTGTGCCTCCTCCTCCCCCACGCTGTCCTCCTTTGCGCCGGTTGCGCCACGCCACCTCCGCACCGGTCGCACCCGAGTCTGGCCTCCTCCTCCTTGTGCCGCATTGGCCTTGCTGGCTCGCTACAGTTTCTGGCCGGGCCATGTCGTGCCCAGGCCGTGCCTGGCCCAGCATGACACTATACGTATCGTGCTATGCTGGCCCATCGTGTCGGGCGTGGACCCAAGCACGGCAAGGGATGTGCGTGGGCTGGGCCAATAGTGCTATGCTTCGTGTCGACCCAGCTGGCACAACCCATCTAACCATCTCTACTCTCAGCTGCACCTCCCTCCTTCCCCTCGATCCGCTTGGCGCCACCGCCCTCGATCCAGCGCTTTCGGTGTCAAGATGCGCCGCTGGCCACTTCGCCACCTCCCAAGCTCTCACCAGTGCCACATCCCATCCCCTCGATCCTCCGCTGCCCATTCCCCCGAGCCACTCAATATGTCATCGCTCCTCCCTCTTTCACACCCGCCACCACTCTCGATCCGACACCTCTGACGGTGCACGTACTGATGCCGCTGTCCATTCCCTGAAGTGCTCACCGTCGCCTCTAATCCCGCCTGTGCGGCAGCTTAATCTGCCGCCGCCCATGCTGTGGATTGGTGGCACGGTAAAGGCAAAAAAAATGCATGAAAAAAATAGTTTTTTATACTATTTGAAATTCTATTTAACGCTTTGAATTTTTTTCTTCGAAAAACTAGTTTCATGTCCAAAAAAAAAAAAAGCTGTAGTGGAGCTATCGCGGGCTATTTAAATCCCTGATTTGACTAAACCCTAAACCCTTGAACGTTAAGTAGACCTGTGCCCGTATTAGCTTACCGGAAAACTAAGGGGAAGCTCAAAGGAATTAAGTAAACCAACATCAGGCTATAATGAGAGCTAAAGAGATGCCAAAATGGGGAAAAAAAAGGGAGAAAATGCTTTACATACAGGGTTCGAATCCTGCACCTCTGCTGAGATAGCTGTGTGATAACCGGGCGAGTAGTGCTGTCTTTATGGGAAATGTTGCATGGTCCCAGATAAACATTGGGATTTCAGCGGACATATGGAGCGCTCTGTTCCATAGCAAACATGTAACAATGTTTTATTTCGGTTGCAAGGTTAATGTTCAATACATCATAATAAACTATGGCTTTTGGGCTCTAAATAGTACTTCACCTAGTCACAAAAAGGTGATATTTTCAGATACGTGCAACCAATAAATACTTTTCTAGATGGCATCCTATCACACACTAGTATAAGAATTGGTTCAAATTAAAAAAAAAACATTTTGACTTTGATAACTGGATAGGAACCACAACATGAAAACGGTAGCGAGAATAATCCACGAAAACTTCAGCCATATAATCTATGATAAAGATCCTATAAAATAGAAAAGGAGCACATATTTAGAAAAATAGTACAAATAGGCTATAATTTATAAAATAGTACGAAGCATAAGAAATCTTACCGTGAACAGTTAACTAGAATTTGCAGTGACAATCCCCTTCTCACCCTCTCTCAAACCTAATGGATATCTTTAGAACCAAATGAACCGTAGTTATGATTTTTTTTCAATGATGCAGATGTTGCATGTTATTTAGGCCATGTTTGGTACATCTTCCACTCCTAGCTTCTCAATCGATTCTTATGGAGCCGTACCAAACACCATGATTCTTAAAACCACTAGATTCTGCTTCTCGCGAGAAGCTGTCTCGAAAATAAACTAGCAACGAGAAGCAGCCTCCCAGCAGATTCTCGTGAGAATCCAACCTTCAGAAATGAAAATACCCTTTGAAGTTGAAGATTTTTACCCGCAAATGCCACTGAGTTACACAAATACAATTGAAGTATTACACCCAAATATGACATAGTCTATTTGCCTCTAATCCTCCCTCATATGGTTTTTGGAGCCAACCTACCAGCCAAACGGTTTCAACAGACAGCTCCAGATTCTCAGAGAAGTGGATTATCAGAGAATCAGGAGCAGAATTTGAAAAATGAGAATCTGAAGTTGTACCAAACAGAGCCTTAACAATGAATCAGGATAACGCACCATGTACACGGCGAAGGGATTTCCAATAAAAACCGTCGCATATTAAAGGTAATTGGGATCAATGAAATTGGACTCTCATCCACCGTTAATGGCGTCCACATGTGTCCGAGACCCGGGGGTAAATAGCGCGAGGCGGCACCAACATTTGTATGAGGAAAGATGTTAGATCATGTGGCTAGATCTAATATAATTTAGCTGATGAATAATTGACAATGTTATTTACAAATAATATTTGAGGCGTGTCGTGTAGTGTGGACTTATGTTGGTCATGTTGGAAAGAACTTGTGCTGGAAAAATATATTGCTTTGGTCTTTGCATGTGCAGCGTAACTCGGAGGCGATCGTGGTCTACGGTGTGACCGGGAGATGGTGTTGGACCGAAAAGGCGACTAGAGGGGGGGTGAATAGGAGCACGCTCACTTTTTCCCAAATAATAAATTCAACACAATTTCACTCCAATAGCAATTTGAAAGCTATGAAGATCAATATACCAGTACAGCGGAAGACTAGTATTGAATCCAATAAAATCCCCTAAGCAAAATAACAAAATCAACTAAGATTACAAAATCTCAAAAGCACGGGCGGTCTGACCTCTGGACCCAGCCGGTTGGACCGATTGCCGGGCGGTCTGACCGCTGTTGTACTGGCGGTCGGACCACTCCAAAATCGGTCTGACCGGTGATGACGGGCGGTCGGACCGGCCGACTTCAGAACAGATCTGAAACAGTAAAATCAGCCCGATGACGAAGTTGCAATTAGGTAAAACTTTTGATTCTCAACTCCAATCTTAATGAAACTTTGCACACACATTCTATATGCTATTGAGGACCTATTCCAATCGAATATTATAATAATTCTTGGATAGATCCTGAGCAATTGCCAATTGAATAACAGAGGGTCTAAAACCGGGCAAGAACGAAAACTTGATCCTAATGCTTGTTCGTGAGTGATTGATGATCAAGATGATTCTAGATAGATTCACACATATCACAGCAAGCTAATTTACGTGAAAGAATCAATCACGAACTCGCGGATCAAAGAAAGCCCTAAAATCACGAAATTGAAAGCAAGAACGAAAAGAGACTTATCTCAAGCAAACCTTGCATTGATTAAGAACGTGATCGTTGCTGGATTACACCCACACCATCATGGATCAGTGGTCAATTCAAGATCACGAAATTCTCCTCAAACCATGAAAAGCCCTAGCCTCCACCTCAACTCCCCCTAAGCTAATTAGGGTTTTGCAAGCAACAAAAGAGGTGAAAAACAGCGAGAGAGAGGGTGCAGCCCCCACCTCCTCCTATTTATAGTGGAGGCCTAGAATTCTCTAGAGTTTGACTCAATTGGGCTCCCGTTAAGGCCCACTAACAAACGGGTCACACACGCACGCTTCGCAAAGCGTCGTCTTTAACCTTTTGACCTAAACCGCTTCACCATGCGTCATGGATTTGCCAATAGGTCACCCTTGTCCATCTTGCGTCACGCTTGAGTCATTGACCTCACCCGGCATCGTCGATCGTTCTGAACCTCAACTCTCCAAGTCTAGTCCCGATCCTCCTCGCCGTTGACCGTCGTTGACCACCAAGCAACCTGCACAACCATAGACAAGCAAACATGTATTCGGGAACAAGTTCTTCACAACTTGACCTATGTTAGTCAAAACATGCATCATGCAAATCATATGCCATGAAACCAATGACTTTGACCTAACAAAACAACATCGCCACGAAGTTGGCCGACGTTCAAGTAAACCGATCGACCGCTCCATATGAGCGGTCGGACCGTATAACGGTCGGACCGCTCCTGTGAGCGGTCGGACCGCCCTAAGACTTAGCCAAATTCATGCCACGAAATTCAAACCTTCGGAAATTAAAACGAATAGAACTTCTTCTTGGAGACTCCAAAATTATGAGACCAAGTGCATTGGGGTCCCTCACTTGCCTACAACACCTATTTTTGGCCCGATTCGTTTTGACCACTTTTAGGTCACAATGGTCCGACCACCGCGCATGGCGGTCGGACCGCCGTCTTAGGACCGGTCGGACCGCCCGTCCGAATGCTCAGTAGCTTTGTCGAAAACTCGTGAAACGACAAACCGTAAACATCATTGTCAATTGTCACATCATCCTAAGATCTGGAACCTATCCCCATGATATCCACAATCTCCCCCTTGATGAACACATTGGCAATTATCCAGAAAATGTAAGTAAGAGGTTTGAAAGCGAGTTTACTCGCGGTTTCGCACAAAGGCACAACTTGGTCCATAAGCAAGAAAAAGCAATGTAAATGACCAAGCTGGCATCAGAATAGTATAGGCATGTGAGACAAGGCAAAAGAAAGCATAAAAACTTTGATTTCCAGAAAAGGGTCAAAATTCTCACATGAGGTCCATATGAAAGAACAATTGTTCAATTGACCTATGATCATTGTGAGGATAAAACAATGCAATTCAAGTTTAGAATATTCTATAAGACAATAAGAATGCAACTCAAGAACTCCCCCTCACTATGATCCTCAAATTTCAGAAATTTTCAAATTTTCAGTTTCTCCCCCTTTGTATAATCTTCTCCCCCAACAATGTAATATCTTCTTATTAACACATCTTCTCCCCCTTTGACAATGGATTCATCAAGGAATCACGCCTTCCTCTCATCCAGAGATAACAACTATAGAATAAAGAAAGAAGCAGAAACACAAGAAACATAAAGAGGAGTATGCATGAAGTGCAATGTAGTGGCTTCATTTTTGTATTTTTCAATTTTTGATTACAAGAAGCTTTGGAGATTACCCAAAAGAGCTAGCCAGTATTTCTAATATTGCACAAACAGCATATCAAGCCTAACAGCGCTAGCAAGATCATGGTAAGACGTGTATATCAAAGCTAAGCACAAAGGCTCAAAAGTAAAGCAGTAGATTTGATCAATTTAAGCAACGCTTCAAATTTAGCAAGTTCATCAACAGGGATCCTAAAGTGAAGTTGGCCATGTCAAAATGTCAAAGTGAGATCAAAAATCTAACAAAGACCACATTAAGAGTCAATCCGGTCCCGTATTGAATCATTTTGCTCAATATTTTGTAAACGCCCATTTGTCAACATTTTTCTTATATGCATTGAATATTGAAGTTGACTAATGATCTAACTTAGTGACAAGATCCTGGACTAGGAGCCATCCACAAACTCATCCTAAGCTTCGACCAGAAGTTGATTAAAGGTATATCTTAGTAAAGAAGATCCTGGACTAGGAGCCATCCACAAACTCTTTCTAAGCTTCTACCAGGGCGACAAATCTTGAGGTTCATATCATTTCTGACAAGCAGTCCCCATGAGATCGTCTGGTTCATCAAACTATCTCCAAGTTCATGTCATTTGACAAACAGTCTCGTAAGAATAGTTTGGCACAATTTAAGCATAAGACAATCTTGATTTTCATTTTCACAAGAGCGGTTTAGAATCTCAAGAACCCAAAAGCTCAAGTAATGGTCAATTTTAGATCAAAGAGCTAACAAAGCAATTCAGCGGGCCAATGTCACAAGAGGAGCACTAATTGCGCAACTCGCTAAAACATCCACAAATTGCAATTTCTTAGTTCGAGTTGTTTTAAAATTCTAGCTCATATAGCAAAGACTTAGCTACACATGTAAAAGCATGATAATTCTAGCAAGTCAAAGAACTGGACATGACATTGAGCACGAATTGAAGTACTAAAGCTCCAAAGGGTAATAGGCAAAGCTTCATCAATTTTAAAAGATAAGCAAGAAAATCTTATATTACAATGCATCTTTTGGATTTTTCATACCACTTGTTGTATTTTTCATATGAATGCAATATGATACAATGAGATGCAATAAAAGCCTAAAACCTAAAAAGTTCAAAAGATCACTAAGTTCGAAAGAGAACAATAAAAGATCAAAAGAACAAGGAAAGATTAGAAAAGATCAAACTCCCCCTCAAACCAACCCATAGGGATAAATTACCCCTAACTCACTTCTCAAGGTGGCAAACCTGGTTTGATCTAAAGGCTTGGTAAGAATATCCGCCAATTGAGCATCGGACTCCACGAAGTGCATCACAATATCCCCTTTTTTGACATGATCTTTAAGGAAGTGAAAGCGAATGTCTTTGTGCTTAGTCCTAGAATGTTGCACTGAGTTTTTAGCAATATTAATAGCAGAAGTGTTATCACAGAAAAGATGAACACTAGCAAAATTTAACCCATAATCTTTCAGTGGGCGTCATCCACAAAATCAGCTCTGACAACTAGCAAAGACTACATACTCCGCTTGATGGATTGTGCAATGCAAGACGCTTCCTAGAAGACCAAGATACAAGAGAAGTGCCTAGGAAGTGACAGTGCACGAGGTACTCTTCCTATCTAACCGACGACCATAAAATCGAAATCGAAAAACCTCTAATGGACAAAGCTGAAGAGCATGAATACCAAATGCCATATAAGAGGGTAGAGTGTAAATACCTGAATATGCGCTTAACGGCTTGGCGATGGGAAGTTCTCGGAGGCGCTTGAAATCTTGCACAAAGACATACCGTGAAGTGAATGTCCGGTCTCGAGGCCGTCAGATATAGAAGGGAGCCGATCATGCTGCGGTACTCACATTGATCCACGACTTCTCCTTCCTCATCTGGATCCAAAACAGTTGAAGTTGCCATGGGAGTTGAAATTGGCTTGCAGTCACCCATGTCAAAGCGTTTGAGTAGATCTTTAGTGTACTTTGTCTGATGGATAAAAGTTCCTTCCTTGCATTGCTTAATTTGAAGTCCCAAAAAGTAATTGAGCTTTCCCATCATACTCATCTCAAATTCCCTGGACATAGTCTCAGAAAAACTGGAAACAAGAGCAT
This sequence comes from Hsuehochloa calcarea, assembly GCA_036346395.1. Classification (NCBI taxonomy): domain Eukaryota; kingdom Viridiplantae; phylum Streptophyta; class Magnoliopsida; order Poales; family Poaceae; genus Hsuehochloa; species Hsuehochloa calcarea. The sequence continues at coordinate 195,374 of JAYEVG010000093.1, read as the reverse complement.
TAGAAGAATCACCAAAAATAATATCATCTACGTAGATTTAAGCAAGCAAAAAGTCATTTCCACGCCTAAGAATAAATAGAGTTTTATCCACTTTACCCATCTCAAAATTATTTTTAAGCAAGAAGGTCTTAAGTCTATCATACCAGGCTCTAGGGGCTTGTTTAAGACCATACAATGCTTTAGATAGCTTGAAAACAAGATTTGGATACTTGGGATCCTCAAAACCAGGGGGTTGCTTAACATATACTTCCTCCTCTATGAAACCATTTAAAAAAGCACTTTTAACATACATCTGATATAATTTAAAGCCTTTTGATGCAGCAAATGCAAGCAGAATGCGAATGGCTTCTATTCTAGCAACAGGAGCAAATGTTTCATCAAAATCTAACCCCTCAACTTGGCTGAAACCCTGAGCTACTAATCTGGCCTTGTTTCTAACCACAGAACCATCCTCACTTTGTTTATTCTTGAACACCCAACGAGTTCCTATAACATTATGACCACTAGGAGGTTCTACTAGGTTCCAAACTTTGTTTCTTTTAAAATTCTCTAACTCCTCATGCATGGCATTTATCCAGCTAGAATCAGATAAAGCATGTGATATATCGCGGGGTTCAAAAGAAGCAACAAAAGCCGAATGAGAGTAGAGATTTGGATCATTATACCTAGAGCGAGTGACTCGCTCATGTAGATTACCTATTATCTGAATCGGAGGATGTTGTCTCTGAATGCGAAGTGGAGCGCCCGGGTGAGATACCATTTCTTCGACCTCCGCATGTACTGCTGATGATGATGATGCAACAGAGCCTCAATCAAGTGAAGTAGGCGTGCGGGTTCTTGTATCAATATGGGCTCCTCAGTAGCAGCAGATGAGGGAATGATATCAGCTTCGTCCTCATCTTCCTCCACAAAAATGCTCTTAGTCACCTGTGAATCATTTGTAACAATTGATCTAGCTCCAGGGCTAGTCTCATCAAAAGTGACATTACAAGTCTCCTGAATAAGGTTAGTCTCAGTATTAAAAACCCGAAAACCCCTCGAATGAGCAGGATAACCCAGAAATAATCCATCAAAAGTTCTTGATTCAAATTTATCTAAGTTGCCTGTCTTAAGAATAAAACATTTTGATCCAAAAACTCGAAAATGCGAAACAGAGGGTTTTCTACCAAAACGAAGCTCATAAGGAGTCTTGCCCAAAGAGGGTCTCAAAAAGACACGATTTGCAATATGACAAGCTGTAGCAATAGCTTCGGCCCAAAATCTCCTCGGTGTGCTATACTCATCTAGCATCGTCCTGGCCATTTCGACCAAGGTCCTATTCTTCCTTTCCACCACGCCATTTTGTTGAGGAACGTGTGGAGAGGAGAACGATGCTCAATACCGCTTTCGGACAAAAAGAAGCAAAAGAAGCATTTTTGAACTCCGTGCCATTATCATGCGAATCGCTCTCAAGGCACCGAGAAGCTCGAAGCCAAGCGAAGAACAAGGTCATGAAAATAACCAAAAGCTTCATCTTTTGAAGAAAGAAAGAACACCCAAGTATATCTAGAAAGATCATCGACTATGACAAGAATATACCATTTCCACCGATCGACCGGACTCTAGCGGGACCAACAAGTATCCATATGAAGCAAGCTCCCGGTCCGTCGGTCATAACCATAGTCACGAGAAGGGTGTGAGGCGGCAACTTGTTTGCCATGCCTCTGAGGCGCATATCTGACATCCTTGATGACTTTGAGTTTGAGCAAACCTCTCATGAGATCAAGGTTGCTAACTCGTGTCGATGATCAAAACCAATGTGCCCCAAACGTCGGTGCAAAGCCGTAAATCGAGAGGAAGATGTAAGCAAACATTTAAGAGATCCAAAGAAGAGATTCGAAAAATAAGCTCCAAAATTCTACCAACTCTAGATATTCCAAACACAAGCTCACCAAGAGAATCAAGCACACGACAAGCATTTTTCTTAAAAACAGTCTCATAGCCATCATCAAGAAGCTGAGATACAGAAAGGAGATTATACCTAAGCTTGTCCATAAGAGCGACATCCTTTAGAATGAATTTATTGTTGACCCTAATTGATCCTGTTCCTTCAATTCGCCCTTGTGTATCATCTCCAAAGGTGATGAAGTCATCACCTGTTGCCCGTGTGAAAGAGGTGAACCATTTTGAGTTTCCGGTCATGTGGCGTGAACATCCGGAGTCAACGAACCACGTGTTCTTCCCTTTCGCGGTAATCCCGAAAATCAAGGAACGAAGAACGATGTGTCTCAATCATCAAGTTAGATAAACAAGATTTAGGAATCCAGTACTGAGACACACGTCTGAAAGGAGTATACAAACCAGAAGTACTATCCTTGATTTCATTTAAAATTCGGTTATGAGCAATGTTTAAATTAACATGAGAATTAAATCGTCGGTGATGCGGTCGGCCGTTGTCTTGTGATCGGGCCGTGACCAAATCGGTCGACCGGTGACACACAATGATCGAACGGCGACTGAAGAACATGAGAATTAGGATATGTAGAAACATAATGATTATCATGTGAGAAAAATCCTAATCCAGGTTTATTCTTTTCAGTGTTACCATGTCTCATAAAAGCTCTAGGTTGCCTGAATGAATTTCTATCAAGATTTTTCCTATCATTTTTCAACCTCATGTAACAATTCAATCAAATGCCCACCTTTCTTGCAATAAGTGCAATGGTACTTGGTACCACTAGAAGAAGCACCATTTCAATTAATACAAGGTTGGGCAAAACCTGCAGATTTAAAAGATATTTGTGCAGGTTGGGTTTTGAATTCAATTAAACCTTTTTCCAAGACTTAAATGACTTTTGGGTTTGAATTGTCTTGAAAAGAATTGAATCCTAAACCTTGCTTCTTATAAGGAGTTTTAGACTTGTCAAGAATCATGTTTAATTGTTTCTTACCTTTAGAAAATTTCTTTAATGTATCATGAAGGTAAGCATTTTCTTTTCTCAAGTTAACACAAGCATCACAAGTTTTATTCATAGATTTCTCCTTATACAAAGCAATTTCAAGTTTAAGAGTGGAACAAGAAGCACAAGTAGTGTTTTCAATATTGTCCTTAAGCTTAGCATATTTGACTCTAGCAGCTTCTAAGATATCTTTGATTTCACGTTCTTTTTCTAAACATGAAGTGCAAGGGCTAGAATCAAACACATCAAAAGTAATCAATTTACTAGATTCTAAACATTTTTCACAAGGAGCACTTTTAATTTCATTTAGTTCAGATCTAGCATTCTCAAGTTGTTGTACAGAAATATTATGAGCAGATTGTAACTTGGTAATTTCTGAATGCATAGCATGACAAGATAAACATTCATCAGGTTCAAGAGTCTTAGCATTTTTAAGCTCTACTTTCAGTTTGTTAATCTTTGACTCTAATTTCTTATTTTTTTTATCATGACAAATTCTAGTGCTTCATCTTGACTAAGCAATTGCTCAACTATAGAATCATATTTAGCAGAAAGCTCATCATAAGAAAAAGATACCTCATCATCATCAATGTCATCGGTGTCAGCCATGAAGCACATGCCAGTGAAGTCTTTGGCCTTCCCTTTCTTTTTGCCTTGAGGGATCTCCTCCTCCTTGTCCTCCTCACTCTCGGAATCCACATCGCTCAAGGATTGATCCTCAAAAGCGGCAAGGACCCGGTGAGCGGCCTTCACAAGTTTATTAGCCTCATACCTTGATTTGTTGAAAGAGGGCTTCTTCCAAGTTGGCTTTCCTTCCTTATGATTGCTCTTACCTTTCAGCTTGGAGCAATTTGCCCGGATATGATTGAGCTCACCACATTCATAGCATGTCACCGGACCACCTCTCTTTTTGTTTCTCACATTATTGTAGGCCCGTGTGAATTTTTTAGCTAGGAGAGCTAACTCTGTCTCAGGAATACTTTCAAGCTCCTCCTCAGAAATCGCAGATAAGCAAGTAAATGAAAAATCAGAAAAAGATTCAAGAGTACCATCAGAAGACCTTTTGAGAGGATCAGCTATCAATGCTATGTTCTCTTTCTTAGGATGATCAACTCTTTTAATTTCATGAGTCTTGAGTTTACTATAAAGTAATTCTAAAGTAAGACTTGAAAGATCAACATTCTCCTCTATAGCAGTAGCCTTCATCTCCCACTCCTTGGTGTTGATTGTAGCCAAGAGATGGGTGGCATTTTCAGATTGAGAATATTCAATATCAACAGCTTTCATTTGATTAATTACTTTATTAAAGCGACTGAAAATGTCATTGATGCTCTCTCCTGGACGCATCTCGAATTTATTGTATTCACGCTTGTAAACCGTTTGGCGCACCTTTTTGATTTGGGACGAACCCTCATGATATGTTTGAGAGTGTTCCAAATTTCATCTGTGATGGCAAGATTGCAAATGCGATCATATTCTTGTCTACCAAGTGCACCATATAAAAGATTTTTAGCTTTGTTGTTGTTTGCCACAAGAATCATTTGAGGCGTGTTGCAATTTCGGAATAACCAGTGGGCTCTAACAACATCCCAAATAGTTGTCCCTCGCTCTCAAGAAAGACTGCATCTGATTCTTCCAATAGGCATAGTCGTGCCCATCGAAGATATGCGGTTTAGTAGAAAACTTATCCATCGTCAAAGTTCAAAGACCGGTTAAGATCAAGATTGAACTAACCGGCTCGATACCACTTGTTGGACCGAAAAGCCGACTAGAGGGGGTGAATAGAGCACGCCATTTTTTCCCAAATAATGAATTCAACACAATTTCACTCCAATAGCTATTTGAAAGCTATGAAGATCAATATACCAGTACAGCGGAAGACTAGTATTGAATCCAATAAAATCCCCTAAGCAAAATAACAAAATCAACTAAGATTACAAAATCTCAAAAGCACGGGCGGCCTGACCTCTGGACCCAGCCGGTTGGACCGATTGTCGGCGGTCGACCATTGTTATCTTGGCGGTCGGACCGCTCCAAAATCGGTCTGACCGGTGATGACGGGCGGTCGGACCGGCCGACTTCAGAACAGATCTGAAACAGTAAAATCAGCCCGATGACGAAGTTGCAATTATGTGAAACTTTTGATTCTCAACTCCAATCTTAATGAAACTTTGCACACACCTTCTATATGCTATTGAGGACCTATTCCAATCGAATATTATGATAATTCTTGGATAGATCCTGAGCAATTGCCAATTGAATAACAGAGGGTCTAAAACCGGGCAAGAACGAAAACTTGATCCTAATGCTTGTTCGTGAGTGATTGATGATCAAGATGATTCTAGCTAGATTCACACATATCACAGCAAGCTAATTTACGTGAAAGAATCAATCACGAACTCGCGGATCAAAGAAAGCCCTAAAATCACGAAATTGAAAGCAAGAACGAAAAGAGACTTATCTCAAGCAAACCTTGCATTGATTAAGAACGTGATCGTTGCTGGATTACACCCACACCATCATGGATCAGTGGTCAATCCAAGATCACGAAATTCTCCTCAAACCATGAAAAGCCCTAGCCTCCACCTCAACTCCCCCTAAGCTAATTAGGGTTTTGCAAGCAACAAAAGAGGTGAAAACAAAGAGAGAGAGGTGCAGCCCCACCTCCTCCTATTTATAGTGGAGGCCTAGAATTCTCTAGAGTTTGACTCAATTGGGCTCCGTTAAGGCCCACTAACAAGCGGGTCACACACGCGCCGCAAAGCGCCGTCTTTAACCTTTTGACCTAAACCGCTTCACCATGCGTCATGGATTTGCCAATAGGTCACCCTTGTCCATCTTGCGTCCACGCTTGAGTCATTGACCTCACCGGCATCGTCGATCGTTCGAACCTCAACTCTCCAAGTCTAGTCCGATCCTCCTCGCCGTTGACCGTCGTTGACCACCAAGCAACTGCACAACCATAGACAAGCAAACATGTATTCGGAACAAGTTCTTCACAACTTGACCCATGTTAGTCAAAACATGCATCATGCAAATCATATGCCATGAAACCAATGACTTTGACCTAACAAAACAACATCGCCACGGTTGGCCGACGTTCAAGTAAACGGTCGACCGCTCCATATGAGCGGTCGGACCGCCCTAACGGCGGACCGCTCCTGTGAGCCGTCGGACCGCCCTAAGGACTTAGCCAAATTCATGCCCAAATTCAAACCTTCGGAAATTAAAAGCGAATAGAACTTCTTACTGGAGACTCCAAAAATTATGAGACCAAGTGCATTGGGGTCCCCTCACTTGCCTACAACACCTATTTTTGGCCCATTGCGTTTTGACCACTTTTAGGTCACACAATGGTCCGGCCACCGCACATGGCGGTCCGACCGATTTGGGACCGGTCGGACCGCCGTGCTAGGACCGGTCGGACCGCCCCTGTCCAGAATGCCTGTAGCTTTGTCGAAAACTCGTGAAACGACAAACTGTAAACACCATTGTCAATTGTCACATCATCCTAAGATCTGGAACCTATCCCCATGATATCCACAGATGGCTTGGTGTGAAGTAATGGTCCAGAGGTTCGAGGATGCTGGAGGAGACTGTCGAGATCGAGTTGGAGCACATGGAGATTAAAGATGGATGATGCGTGTTAGAGCTACGGAGGGGCGGTCCGGAGGCTACGACATGTGACATAATTTTAGGGTGTCTAAAATAGGATATTTTGTAATCAGGTGTTAAGTTTACGTAGTGAGCCCTAGAACTATTGGGTCGTATGTAGGTGTTTATGTGCAAACGCTAGAAGACCCACTAGGATATATACACACACATGGGTGGATACGGGTGAATTGTGGGAGCTCGGCGGGTGACGCAATAGAAATTAGGGCCGGCAATTTGTTTGAAGTCTGCGGGCGGTGGCCGGTGAGAAAAAAATCTTTGGCGGCGACATGAGGTGACGTTGGTTTTCAGGTTGATGGATGATCTCGGATAAAAATTAGTAAGACATGTTCTGGTGGGCGACATATCAGTGCACAAGGGTGCATCTGTGCACATATGCACATGGTGCATCCCGACCGTCCATCGCGCATCCAGCGGCCACGATCGAGCCTCCTCCCACCGCCCACTTTGCGAAACCCCTCGCCCGACGCCACTCTCTCATTTCGCCCCGCGCTCACCTCCCAAAGTCCGAAGCGGCCTGACTCGCGCCCCTCCTGCTGCCAGTGCCACCCTCCGCCGATGCCATGCGCCGCACCTCCCTCCACCGGCGCCTGCGCTCGGGCCTCACTGAGCTGGCCTTGCGTCGCCCCCTCGCCGCTACACTGAATCCACCCCACCAGAGCCCTGCGCAGCCACACCGAGCCCCCTCGCGCCTCGCATCCGCCTGCACCGAGCCCCCTGTGTCCGCCCGAGTCCCTGCCCCACCATGAGCTCCAATTTGTGCAGGATGGTGATTGACATTTAAAGAAGGTATTTGGGTGTTGAGCAATTTTGGTATTTCAGACTGAGGAATTGTGTTGCAAGTTGTAAGCATTTTTTTGCTATTTCAGATTAAATGACTCAATTAGAGATTTTTGGTGGTCAGTCTCAGTCAAGAGCAAAAAGAAGGTTGTAGTGAAGTATTCTATGTCTCTTTGTCATACGAATAGGAGCTGGAGCTTTGTGTTCTATGTCTCTTTGTCATCTAAAAAATGCAGCAGCTTTTAGGCATGCTTAAATGTGAAAATCAAATGGTAAACTATAAACACTTCTTATTCCTTCTCATGTAAAACTTATTACTTTCATTCATCCATAATTCTCAGATTAAATGCATCAGTGAATGTGTTAGTTCATTATGCCTGCCAGAATCAGAACCATTAGTTCTTGAATGTATCAATGAATCAAAACTCATTCATCATTCCATTATATGAGGTCGTGCTGCCAGAACTAATGAAAGTTGCTAACCGATTGATATTTTTTTGCAGGGAGTCATCTACTACTTGAAGACAACGAGTATTGCAAAGACTGGAATCCTGGAGATTTTGAGTAGTTTTTGTCAATTTCATGAACCAATGTATCCATGCTATTACCAGACCATGTAATGCCATGCTTTAGTTTCAGTAAGGATGTTTGGACTATGTCTTTGTGCTCTATCAATTTGTTTTTGGACCTCCTTTGCTTTCAATTCTCAGGAGAAATCAGCAGCACTAGCTACAGTATCAGTTGGTAGCTGAAGCTTGTATATGATCATCAGTTCTTTAGTTTTTCATTTGAGTAAGTTTTTTTTTTTGCTATGATTGGCGCGGATATACTCCACTGGATCCATGTATCCAACATTTGCGAAGAACATGGACAACAACAATGGCATGATGTAGGAGCTATGGGGAAGGAAGAAGAAGGACAACAATACAGTCTCTATTTTCCTTGCAATATGTAATCTTCGATTATGTAATGAATTTGCTATGTGTGGAAACTCTTCTGGAGTCATGGAAATGTATCACATGCAAAAGTGATCAATCAGTTTTCTTCGAATGATGCAAAAGTGTGGGCCTAGAAGTGCAACATTTGGTCATCTTGTATACCTCGTCAGCAAGAAGAATTGAGAATTGAGAATCGATCGACTGGAAGTATGAATTTGTAGTAGTCCTATGTATGAATTTGTAGTAGTCTTCTTATTTGAAGTAGTCCTCTTATTTGTAATAGTCCTATGTATGAATTTGCAGACTCTTTGTGTTAAGCATTAGGATCTTGTACATTCGGCTTACATGCTGCTGAATTCAACTTCATGAGAATTATGACACTGCAGTTTTGATGGGATGAAAATTATGTTCTTGATGTGAGGGGACATTGTATTTTTGTCTCAGCTGTGCTGAATAGAAATATATTGCAAGAAAAAGACTGGAAACAAGTTGCTGCCATTACTGCCATAGGTGCTGCTAGCTCATGCACATTCACAAATCATCCAAAACATTAATTCAGAAATAGTTCCTCGATCATTATTTATACATGGATCATCTAATACACAGCATAATTCATTCCCATCCATTACCATGTTGTACAACAAGTGAAAATGGAAATGTTAAACTGAAATTTTACAATTGTTAAACTAAAAAATTCCATATGTCAAGCTGATGCACTTGATCATTGTTGTAGTTTGTGATGCCAACATCGAAGCGGCTCTAAATGCCCTCAAATCTGATTCTCATATTTGCTTTGTAGGGCCTCCAAGGTGGCTAAGCAGTCCAGATGGTTCCATTTTGCTTCTTCAAGTTTGTTTGGATGCCTACATTTCTGAATCCATGTACCTACACAAAACCATGCATCGCTCAATCACAAAATCAACACTCAATTCAACAATCAAATTCAGACAACGAAATACAATGTTTAGACAACGAAATCATAATGTCGATTAGCTCAGGAATAAGCTTACACATGGCTCTTCTAACTGGAACATGTACTCAGAATCTGTATTGCCATCCAAGTTAAGTCAAAGCTATCATTAAAAAGGCCGATTGGGTCTATTAGTATTTCTGACAAGTTCATGGGTTGTTCTATACCCAACGGTGTAGTAATCACTAGGATGGAACAAGCTGAAGTTTTGTCCACAAACATTGAGTACATAGCTTCAAGGGATGCAACAATCACAGGAAGCTGGTGCACACTAAGCAAAAAGGGGATGTAGAGAAATTTCCAAAGAAGTTCAAATGTGCTTGAGAAATGGACATTACCTTGAAGAACTTCTCAAAGAAATTGGTGTATGTGCATCACGGCATGCACTAAGCACCATGGTGAGGCAGGGACTCGGGCGGGCACAGGGGGGCTCGGTGCACGGGCGGATGCAGGGGGGCTCTGGTGGGGGCGGATGCAGGTCGCGGCGCAGGGGCTCTAGTAGGGGTGGATGCAAGTCACGGCGTAGGGGGCAGCGCAGCGGGCCGTCTCAGGTAAGGCCCGACGCAGGGCGCCGGTGGAGGGGAGGTGCGGCGCAGGGCACCAGCGGAGGGGTGGCACGGCGCAGAAGGGCGGCGGCGAGTCAGGGCCACTCGGCGCTGGAGGAGGTGAGCGCGGGGGGCGAAATGAGAGAGAGTGGAGTCAGGCGAGGGGTTTCCGCAAAGTGGCAGCGGGTGAGAGGGAGGCTCGATCGTGGCCGCTGGATGCGCGATGGACGGTCAGAATACACTATGTGTATATGTGCACAGATGCACCCTTGTGCACATGATATGCCACCTCTGGGTGTTGGCTTTAGTGCGTGAGGACATCAGCACATAGGTGCATTTGCTATGCACATTAAGGGCGCGTTTGGTTGGTGGGATGAGGTTGAATGGGATAGGTTGGTACAGGTAGGATGTGATCGTCCTGAATGAGATGATACAAGTATGATATTTGGTTGGTGGGATATGATGATACATGATTTTGTTTGGTTGGTGGAATAGGATGGTCCTGGATGGTTCAATATGGTGTTTGGTTGGTGCGATATGATGATCCGTATGATATTTTTTGCACTAAAATATGTCAAGAGTGGTCTTGTTTTGTTAATTAAATAACAAAGAACACAACGGTTCAATCAGATCACAAATTTGATACTCGGTTTAGGAAATATGATTATTTAAAGCTCATAAATCAAGCCACCACGTCACCAAGCGTATTGGAATTCGAGTGAACGGTGTGGTTCGGAATTTTTTTCCGAATGGGATGATACAGCATAAACCTAGAATATTCTTTTTTCTTGAACCATCTCATCCCGAATGTTTTGGTTCTATTCAACCAACCAAACACCTGAACGAACTCATTTCCCGTACCAAATAGTTCAGAACCACTCTATTCAACGAACTAAACACACCTTAATATATTGATGTTGCGTTTCGTGCGTGAGGACAAAATCATACATATGCTTGTGCTGTGCGCATTAATGGGAGGATTTTTCCTGTTGCTTTATGATTTGACGTTTTGTATTAGTTAATGACTTGATCAGTTGATTGCTTGATTAGTTAATAGTTTGTGCTGTAGAAAGTTGCAGCGCCTCTGTCGAAAGCAACGTTTTTGCTTATTTTTCCTTTTTAACCTGCTGCAGTCACTTGCAATCTACAGTAATAATATGACATGCTTGCTACAGTGTGCGCGCGCGCGCACACATATATATATATATATAGTCTGCTTTTTTTTTTCTCTGATTGTCACACGCAAAAAAAATATTAGAGGTGGGGAACGCGGCTGCAAAGGTGAAATCGTACTTTCCGACGAGGCTTGCCACTGTTCCTGCCAGCCCTTGCAGTAGGAGCCTTTTTTCCTGCACCCTTGGATTCTTGATGGAACTCTTCTAGAATAGAGACCACATCATCCATGGATGGCCTCTTCTTTGCATCAACGCGCAGGCAATCAAGAGCAAGGTCGACAATTGTCTGTGCCCCACTGCGGGGGTATTTACCTTCTAGCCTGCTATCCATGGCATCTAATATCTTGCGCTTATCCGTGAGATATGGTTGGGCCCAATCCACAAGCTCGTAGATGCCGCGACGACCTGAGAGCATCTCCAGAAGCACTACCCCAAAGCTATAGATGTTGCTCTTCGCACTTGGATGGCCTGAAAGTGTTGCATTGTTAAACGGATGCTTATCAGTTATCACATGCTGACTATGAGCTCTCGGTAAAGGATATCAAAAATAAAGCGGTGTATGTTTTTTTCGCACTTTTTTTCGCACCAAAGTAAAGTAAGAGGAGTTCAAAGCGTAACAGTTAATACCACGACATGCAACACCATATGGTTAAAGCCAGTAAAAATAAGCACCAATAACCATTTCCTTATATATTTTGTTCTCACTCCATTGCACATAGGCCAGAAAAAAAAAGGTTTACATCAATTTCATATAATGGCATAGAGTGTTAGATATTCAATATCAGACCTGATGGATGCATTTCTAATGCATGTACAGCAACTTCAACAAAGCAAAGGATGCACCAAAAATGATATTTGCAAAGCAAGGGACGAATTAGTTTTTTTTTCCCCTAAAAAGACGACTTAAACCCTTTTAACATCAGTATAGCTTGGAACAATCTATCTATTATCTTATTAAAATAGAGTAAAAAAAATACACCACGTTCGCTCTCAAAGACTAAAAATTCCTATGTTAATCAGTGAAAAAGTAGGAAAATCTACACCGTCGATTGTGGTGGGTCCAAATTATAGCGGTCCAGATTTAAAAGAAAGAGTCCATACCAATTTGGTTACAACATAAAGTCGGAATAAAAAATAAAATAAGCAATTTGATTTCCATACAAATTCATAAGTAAAAGAGTCCATATCAAATACAATAAAACTAAATTTCAGAATAAAAAAAATTAGCAATTTGATTTCCATGCAAATTCTTAAGTAAAATCTCTAAAAAAATTATAATTTGGAATTAAAAAAAAAGTAAAAAATGGCAATTAGATGTGTATGCTAAATCCAACAAAAAAACTGAAATTAGGAATAAATCCATACGAATTCATAAGTAAAAGAGTCCATATCAAGTACAATAAAACTGAAATTCAAAATAAAAATAAAAATAAATTAAATTAGCAATTTGATTTCCATGTGAATTTCTAAGTAAAACACATAAATAATTATAATTCGAAATAAAAAGTAATCAAAATTGGTAATTAGATTTGTATTCTAAATCCAACGAAAAAATTGAAATTCAAAATAAAAAATAAAATAAAATAAACAATTTGATTTCGATACGAATTCCAACAATTATAATTCGGATTATTAAAACAGAGTCAAAAGAAGCTCTTACGTTCGCTCTCAAGGGCTAGAAATTTTCATGTTAATCGGTAGAAAAAGATAAAGATCTACACCATTGATCGTGGTGGGTCTAGATTAAAAGAAACCACCACGTTTGCTATCGATGGCTAGAAATTCCCACGTTAATCGGTTGAAAAAGAGAAAGATTTATTGTCGATCACGGTGGCTCTAATTATAACGGTCTAGATTAAAAGAGAGTCCATGTCAATTTGATTAAAATTGAAATTTAAATAAAAAATAAAATAAAATAAGCAATTTAATTTCCATACGAATTCCTATGTAAAAGCAAGTGCAATAAAACTGAAATTCGGAATAAAAAAAATAGCAATTTGATTTCCATGTGAATTCCTAAGTAAAATCCTTAAATAAATGCATACAAATAGTAAAATCCTTAAGTAAAAAAAATTTGACAGTAAGATTTGTTTACTAAATCCAACAAAATAAAATAAAATTCAGAATAAATGCATACAAATTCCAAATTAAAATAGTCCATGTCAGGTACCAGAAAACTAAAATTCAGAATAAAACAAATTAGCAATTTGATTTCCACGCGAATTCCTAAGTAAAATTCCTAAATAATTATAATTCAGAATAAAAAAGTAAACAAAAATAGGTAATTAGATTTGTATACTAAATCCAACAAAAAAAAACTTATAAAATATTAAAGAGAAGTAGAAGATAACTATGTGATAAAATAGCATTGAAAGGAGATAGCAGCTGAAAGGGATCAATCAAGATTTGGGTTTACGGTTGAAGGTTGAAGCAAAAAAAAATGTGACGGCGAGATAGAAGACACACGGTTCAGTGGGGCAGTCGTCGTGTGATGGAAGATAAGTTCAAGGTTGATTGCCATGGTGCATCAATGTATGCATGAAAAAAGTACTCTAATACAATGTAAACTAATAAGATAATTTGCCACACGCATAATCAACGTATTGCTTGAGATTAAATAGATGTATGTATGCATACATACAATTTAGAAAAAGTAACTAATAGAGTAAGAATAGAGACATACAACTACATAATCTATCTATGATGGAGAGTAGTTAGTTTTTAAGAACCCAACAACTTATTATGCTCAATGGTTTTCTCCCATCAAAACTCATACTTCAATTATGTTCTTTCGGTTGTGTTTTCTTTCAAACTTTTATTATCATTTTCAATATTTAGGATATCTTTAAAATATAAATAGCCTGCAAGATATATAAATATATTATCAAATATTTATACAAAGTTCGAAACAAATCTAACCACGCGCCACCCTACTAGTTGCTATTATTTAATGGACTAACATCTAATGGTTTCTGTCACAGCATGAAGTTTTGCATCTAGGGCAAGCAAATGTGCAGAATATTGTATGGACAATAGCCAGAAATGTATTTCAAAGGTTACCAGTTGACAGATATTCCGGAGCTGCATAACCATATGTACTCATTTCCCTTTTGGATACATGACGTCTCTTCTCACCAACAACTGCCAATCCAAAACCAGAAAGCTTCGCAGAATAGTCCTGCACAGTAATATGATGCATTCATTGCAGTAGAGAGCACACGAGCACTGAGGTGAAGTACGGTGTATTTAATATTCACTTTCACTTACCGTGTCAAGGAGAATTTTGGAAGTCTTAAAATCTCGATAAATAACTTGTACTGCCTCTGCACTGTGAAGGTTAGCTAGTCCTTTTGCAGCTCCAAGTGCAATCTTCATTCTTAGGTTCCATGAAAGAGGTTGAAAGTGTGGGCCTCCTACATCAACGATTCACACAGCAATTTATACATAAAACATACTACGGCAATATTGTATGCAATACGAATAAAATATTAATAGGACAACAGTAGAAAACCAAGTCCTAGTTTAACTTACCCCTAAACAGATGACTTTTCAAGCTCCCACGTGGCACGAACTCGTGCACCAGCAGTCGGTGCTCATCCTCTAAGCAGTACCCAATTAGCTTGACAAGGTTGGGATGACATAACCCACCTAGGTAATTAACTTTAGCCTACAAACGGAAACTTAACAAATTTAGATTTTTTGTAAGTATTTGATTAACACTTCTGAAGCTGTAACGAATCAATTGAAAGACAGCACAAAAAGGCAAGGTTTTCAAGAGTTACTTCGAAGAAACACGAATCAAACATTAATTAGACTACAGCAACATAAAATAGAATAGCACTCATACTCACCAACCACTCTCGAGTTTCGCGCCGTAGCAAATCCTCCTGGTGAAGTTTTTTCACAAAAAGGCAAGGTTTTCAAGAGTTACTTCGAAGAAACACGAATCAAACATTAATTAGACTACAGCAACATAAAATAGAATAGCACTCATACTCACCAACCACTCTCCAGTTTCGCGCCGTAGCAAATCCTCCTGGTGAAGTTTTTTCACAAAAAGGCAAGGTTTTCAAGAGTTACTTCGAAGAAACACGAATCAAACATTAATTAGACTACAGCAACATAAAATAGAATAGCACTCATACTCACCAACCACTCTCCAGTTTCGCGCCGTAGCAAATCCTCCTGGTGAAGTTTTTTCACAAAAGGCAAGGTTTTCAAGAGTTACTTCGAAGAAACACGAATCAAACATTAATTAGACTACAGCAACATAAAATAGAATAGCACTCATACTCACCAACCACTCTCGAGTTTCGCGCCGTAGCAAATCCTCCTGGTGAAGTTTTTTCACAAAAAGGCAAGGTTTTCAAGAGTTACTTCGAAGAAACACGAATCAAACATTAATTAGACTACAGCAACATAAAATAGAATAGCACTCATACTCACCAACCACTCTCCAGTTTCGCGCCGTAGCAAATCCTCCTGGTGAAGTTTTTTCACAAAAAGGCAAGGTTTTCAAGAGTTACTTCGAAGAAACACGAATCAAACATTAATTAGACTACAGCAACATAAAATAGAATAGCACTCATACTCACCAACCACTCTCCAGTTCCGCGCCGTAGCAAATCCTCCTTTATAGCTACAGCTGTTCCAGTGTCAGGCTTGCAAGCTGACAATGTGTTCTCATCAATCCATCCTTTATAGACAGATCCAAATCGTCCTCGACCGAGCACACTGTCAGGACTGAAGTTACTTGTGGCTAACATGAGATCATTAAAACGGAATATCTTAACCAAAGAGGCTCGACTGCTCCTACTCCCATCTTTAGCACCACTCCCTGTGAACATTCCTGCATTTCAAGTCCTTAGTAGAGATTCAACTGAAAGAAACATACAAGAAAATACCAAATCCAGGCTTCATATTTTTAATGAAATATTCTCCGATGAATAAGTTTTTGTACTTATTTATCCCAGGTCCATAGTATGATCATCATGTATTGGACGTTTAGAATGCTTGATTCTTTTTTTTTCAAAAGGAAACTTTGCGCAGCAATCGGGAACCTGCTGAAGCAATTGTCAGCTTGGCCATTTTCTAAAATTTGATGAGCCCTGAGAACCATTACCATCTGTGGTACACAATGCTAGCAGTAATTGAAAAGACCCAAAAATTTCAAAAGTTTAAAACTTGTTTAAGTTTGGATCAATTTGAGATTTTTTGCCAAATTCAGAAAGTCTCAAACCTGTTATGTATATGTAGATATGGCCCATGTGTATAAGGCCCATAAGTCCATGAGCTTTAGGGTTAATGTAGTAGATATATATTGTACAGTATACATCTAATGATGTGAGAAGTTGATCTGTTTCATGGTATCAGAGCATACCTCCTCCACCGCCTTCCGTGTTGCCCCAGCGTCTGCCGCCGCTGCCCCTGCCAGCGGAGGCCGAGCTGCTGCCACTTCTTCGCCAAGCCGCCCGCCTGATCTTCCACCGAACGTCTCCAGCCCGTGCTGCCCCAGCGTCTGCCGCCACCGCCTCTGCCAGCGGAGGCCGAGCTGTTGCCACTTCTTCGCCAAGCCGCCAGCCTGGTCTTCCACCGAGCGTCTCCATCGCTGAGTCGTCGCTTGGTCTTCCGCCGCCGCCTGGTCTTCCGCTGAGCTGCCGACACTCCATCGTCGAGTCGCCACCTGGTTTTACGTCGAGCCACCGCCTGGATCGCCTTCCTTGGTATCAGGGGAGGCGAGGGGAGGAAGAGGCGGGTCAGCAGTCAGGGGAGGCAAGGGGAGTCGGGCGGCGTGGTTGTGCGGAAGTCATGGGAGGCAAGGGAAGTTGGGCAGATTGATATTATCGCGCCGGCCGTGCAAAGGTCAGTGATACAGTTGAGTGCGGAGTGGTTGATTTTATCGGGCGCTCGGGTCGGCGGTACACAGTTGAGTTGGTAAAATGACTTTTGGTGTTTCTGCTTCTCTTGGTATGTGAGGTACTCTTCTAACCTCAGATATCAAACTAAATGGCCAGAATTATCGTGAGTGGTCGTCATCAGTTCGCATGCTTCTTCAGTCTATTGGTCTTCTTTCATATATTATGGCGGAGCCTCCGACCGAGAAGACTGATGCGAAGGAGGCTGCTGCATGGCACAGTGCTGATGATCGTGTTATGGGTATTTTATGTCGTAGTGCTGAAATTTCAATCAGGATGGATTTCATTAATCTTCCAAGTTCTCGCAAGATGTGGGAGTATCTTCAACAGCGCTATGAGCAGACTAGTGCAACGCGTCGATTTTCTCTTCTACAAACTCTTCATGATCTATGTAGCAGGAGATGTCCATTGAGGAGTACTACAGTTCCTTTACTCTTATTTCACGACAGCTGCTCTCCATGGTTCCTCCTTCCTGTGCTGGATGTACTGACTTTTGTCGATGATCAAATCGCCGATCTTATGAATATATGAATGAAAAGAGGAAAATAACGTGTATCTTCTAGAAAGTGGTGAGACTGCTCTTTATTAATTTGAACTGGCTATTACAATGAGTGTATATAACTTAGACTAAAGACTTATTCGGGAGTACAAGGCTCTTTCGAGAGGGTCTCCCAAATGATCTTCACTGTTCCGGCCTCTTCAACTTCAGTCTGCATTCCTCCTTATGTAGTTGATGAAGGGTTGGTAGTTGTCTCTGGAGGAGACGCCTGTTCGGGAAGCAACGCGTCTGGTCGAAGAAAGACGTCAGTTGATAATGTGTCAACTGTCGTACGGTTATATGTCAGTGAGTCATTAACCGTATTTCTTTATCTTAGAGTTACGTATCGTCGCGTGGTATGAGATATAAAGCACATGTCTCATTCTTCACACGGTAGAGGATATATATGATGCTAGGTCCAGATATCAGTTCAAGGTTTTGAGAGCTTTTGACTGGTCGGGGACAAGGTTGGGAACCTTCTCCGACCAGGTTAAATATTGAGTAACATCTGGAATC
Source organism: Hsuehochloa calcarea (assembly GCA_036346395.1). NCBI lineage: Eukaryota > Viridiplantae > Streptophyta > Magnoliopsida > Poales > Poaceae > Hsuehochloa > Hsuehochloa calcarea. Next base: position 177,386 of record JAYEVG010000093.1, on the reverse strand, counting down.
CTCACGACCAGTGAGGTTGTTAGCCTTAGGGGTTACGACCACGAAGACGTATGATCCTTTATTTATTAAATAATAAATAGAGGTTTTAATCCTCGTCAACTGTGTAGGTAAAGCGGATCATGATGCACAGAATTTGATGTTCACCTTTGTTATGCGTCTTTGTCCAGAGTATGAGTCTATTCGAGCTCAACTCTTTGGGGCGTCTTGTTCTTCCATCCATGGAGGAGGCCCTTCTTTGCGTTGATTCTTTGAGGAGACTCAACTTCGCTCTTTGTCTTTCGGATCGACATTACCTAAGTCTGTTCTTGCGCCACCTCGTCAGGAGGTCTATCAACCTAGTTCACTTCCTGATGCTACATCCAACCAGACTTTATGCTCTCACTGCAAGAAGCCTGGTCATCCTATTCAGAGGTGCTATCGAATCCATCCAAAGTTGTGACCTGCATCTCACCGTCGTCGTCATGGTGTGGTTGCTGCCACTACTCCTGCATCTGTTGGGGATTCTGCTTTTGTCACTCAGTTGAGTCGGCTTGATCCACGACGAGCTCTTCGACTCAAGTTGGGTATGATTAAATCTCCTCTGATTTTCTTCCAACAAACACCACTACTAATGAGGCGAGAGTCCTACACATCAATAGAGATCATCGATAATCTACCTTCCGCTGCCATGATCATCAGCAATCATGATGCCATTGCAAGATCCAAAGTCTTCGACGAGGAAGATAAAGAAGTTTAACATATTTATCGACTCATTGATTTGACAGTGACATGTTGATCTAGAATCTTCAATATAAAAGTTTGGTACTTGTGTACTTTATATATGAGTTATTAATATAAATCAAAGGATTTTTCTATTAAAAAACAAACTCCAGCTCCATACCAACTCAAATATGTTTAGGATATGAAATTACTTCAATAGTTAGGTGTATATCACTTTTTCAATTGCATGGTTCGCATTGATTTTATTATGCTGTCAGGGCCGTATTAAACATTTCAGGGGCCCTCTGCTAAGACTAAAAATAGGCGCTTTCAATATGTTTTTTACGCATGCCTCATATAGAAACTACTTGTTAGAGGTGCAATGGCATGGTGTGGCATAGTGACTGCTAAGGACAAAACATGGCAACGGGGATTTGTAGATTTGTCACTTTTGTAAGTAAGTTGTGACACAAGAACATGAGGGAAAAATAAATAAATCGCATCATTCTCAAAACGCGAGAAATGTTGGAAGCATTTTGGACCCTAGGAAAATGATAAAATGGATAGGGAGAGAAATAAAGGTTAATTTAAATATGTACATAGGTATTGATATTAGTAATGCGCAAATAACAACCTGAGTTGTGGTTGTTAGAGACATATGTATAGTTGTGTTATTCCCCATTGTTATGAGGGGTTATTTGCATATTCATCTCTTGTACTTGTCTATATATACTGGTCCTTTGCCCTCATGTCAATACAAGTTAATATTCTAACAGTGGTAAGCAAGGATCAAAGAAACGGTACCGGACCGAATCCCGGCAGGCGGGCGAGAACAGTAACCGGCCGGTTACCGATTAAACCGGAAAAAATTCAAAAAAATTCGTTTGAATTTACTTAAAAACCAGCCGAAATTCAAAATTTGAAATTTAAATTTGCAAAATCCAGGAAACCCGGCCGGGATTTTGGATCCCAGACCACGGGCGGTAACCGATTACCAGCTGGTAACCGCCGGTTACCGGCCGGGTTTTTTTTTCCCCTAGTGGTAAGTATTTGTTTTCCTTCTCTCAACGTTCTCTCGTAATGTTAACTAACTAATTCACCTATCGGGAATGGATGCTGTGCAAAGGATGAGCTCACTCGGTTTTTAGCCTTAGATAGGAAAGATATTGGAACCCAAAAAAGTTGGATCGTTAGGGAGAACAGAATTAAACTACCTGAACTTGCGAGATTCGAAGTGTGAGAACCAGACGGCATAGAAATCCTGTAATACGAAGAAATTTAGCATCCTCTATGAAAAAGGACCAACGATATATGATATAAAAATATTATAACCAAAATTAATATGAATATGTAAAAATAGCAAGAATACACTGAAAATATTACAGTAACTTATAATTTCAATTAAATTTAACATGAGAATTTTAATTGATTGATTGCAACCTTTCTTATGACGAATTTAATATTATTTTAACATTGAAACGGGTTAACATCTAATAATAATATTGTGTTGAAATTGTTGCAATATCTTACAAGAAACATTATAATATCGTGAACAAAAATATTTTCTCCAATATCATTGCTGGCCAATGGAAATTGAACATAACTTAAAAAAATTATTAGGGTATAATGATGTGTCTATGTACGAAATTGCTAGTTTACACCCACTTTTGTATAACAACATCATTTATAGTCCAAAGCGATTGTCGATAACAGTTATACTCTTATTAACACATAGTTGCTACAGGACTCATGCATTATCTTTTCTACAATGTAAGTCACCAATCTTTCTTCTTATAAAAGCTAAGTACAAACCAAGCTCACATATTACGCCACATCATCGAGTTAATGTCAACCGTTCAATCGAACACGCGATACCCATCCAATCTTTCTTCATATATAAAGATGAGTACAGACTGAACTCACACGTTACGCCAAATCATCATTTTGATGTCGACCGTACGTTCGATTGACCACATAATACACATCCAGCCATTACACATTTCCCAAGCTAGGTTAAGCTCTATACCGGCGCAAGACGGACTTGGGCTTGGGTGGAGTCTGGGCTTGGACTAGGATGGGCTTAAGGTGGGCTTCAGTTGGTGAGTTGGGCTGGGCTTGGGTATAGGCCAGGCTTGGGCTAGGATGGGTTTAGGGTGGGCTTGGGTTAGGCCATATTAAATTGGCCTTGAACTAAGATGATCCCCATAACACCTATCTTTTTCTATTTTTATTATTTCGACAATGAAGGTTTTATGCACCATTTCCTTTCTTATACCCTAGAAAATATAAAAACATAATAAATTTTACTCCACAATGTCTAAATGTGTTGGAAATTCTATTTCTTGGAGACCTTATGGGGTGGATCCACGTGTATAACGTGTGTGTATGTATGTATGTATCATAGCTCATATATGTCTAAGTGTGCACCTCGCATATCAAGCCCAGTGACCCCATGCCTATGAAAAATCTCTCGGTCACAAGCCTTACCGCTACCCCCTGTATATTTAAAAATCACCAATATTTGGGGGTGGGCCCACATTTGAATTTGGTATTTGAAAATGCACTAAATTTCATCTACATTTTCATCTCTATTTCATGCATACTTTAATACTCCTCCGTTCAGAAATATATATGACATTTTAGAAAGCATGCAATTAAACTTCCTTAACATGTTAAAATGGTATCATTAGATTACTCATTAAAAATATTTCATCATATAAAAAATTATATTATTTTATAATTCATATAAAAATTAATGGTTAATGTTGCAAGTTGGAAACTGTGTTGATGTCGAAAACATCATATATTTTTGAACAAATGAGAGTATAGAGTTTATCACCATTTTTCATAAAATGGCCACAAAAAATCAAAATATTTCACGAAACTTGAAATTTTCGTTTGAAAAATTTCGAGCGAAATTTGGCCAATATTTATGGTAACCGCTGCAAAAATCTCAACCCCAACCCCTCCCCACGGTAATCTTTTCAAACTGATATAGTTTTCCCTGCCCCACACATGTGGTGATATGTATGTGACGCTCGTCGTTTTTGTTATGGATCCTCTACTGAATAGAGAGACTATATCTTATATTTGAGGTAAAAGTTTGAATCAAAATTGAACAAATAAGAAGCTGTGTAAATAAAATTTTGAATATGTAGGAATTCAAATTCAGAGCTAAAATTAATTTCATAATAAATATAAATTCAAATTTCTAGATGGAATTATATTTGTAATTTACATATATGAAAATCAAATTTAATTTAAATTTGGAGCATAATAAATTAAAAATCTTAATTAAAATACAATTATACACACATGTATACACGTGTATACACGTGTATACACGTGTATACACGTGTATATACGTATATTATATATGTAATTTATCTTAGGAAGTTAATTTTGGCTAAATTTGGAAGATATATAAACTTACTTACATATGGAATATAGAACTTTTGAAAATTAGTATATGTTTGCAGCTAAATATAGAATTTGAATTGAAGTCTAGTAAATTGATACAACAAGAAAAAAATTGGAGTAGAAATTATGAGTTATAGCCAACTATTAGATAGTCCAGCAAGCGTGGCACCTGAGTTTTCTGGCTGACGGGCCAAAGTTCGATTCCGACTAACTACACTAGTCAATTGTTCCAACTCTAAAAATATTATGTGTTATAAATTTATTAAATATTGTTGATTGCCTCTAGTGTTGCATCGGATTGTGTGGATGCACAAGTCAATGACACATGACTAGTAGTGTCACTTAAGTATAGAATTTAATGTTAAGTTTTATAGTCAAAATATATTAGTTTTATCAAATACATTGCATTGCAAAATTTTCCCATAAGATCTCCAGATCTTTTCAGAAAACTATTACAATGTTATATTTATATTTTTCTCTAATTAGTTATTTGCTAGAGTATGATATATAATCTTCGAAAAGAAGTGCAGGTTTGCTGTTAGTAGTAGAATACAAACCTAGTGTCGCCTTCTTCGTCCATATGATATTTTTGCTTCTCGTCTCTCTGCGCAATTCCATATTCCTGCTCTGGTTCGATTTCTAGGATTCCATGTTCTTCTTCTAGGATCCTTGATCCCTCCTGCGTTCCCCTACTGATGCTTTCATTAAGATCAAAAATCCAATCCACCCAAAAGATGTTCACTCCAGGACATCTTCGATGCACACCAATCATGGTCGTCAGTGCAGATTCAGCAGCTCTTCTGTCTGATACCGTTGCACCCCGGTGACCAATTCGTGCCGTTAATTCTTCGAGGCTTAACAGGTTCTCCAGACCAGTGGGCAATGGCATACGGCTGTGTTGCTCCGCTCCATGGGCATTAAAACCAAGCTTGAGCCTTCGGAGATTAGGCATTGCTCCTTCCTCAAAGGTCAGGCATGCTTCCCTGCACCTGAACTTGAAATATCTGAGAACTGGGAACTCCATGCTGTGGAAAGTGATCCTTTGTAGAGGGGCTTCTTTGACACACAACGACAGAATGGTGAGGGTAGACAATCTTTTGAGGGTATCAACATCATTCCTACGCAATTCCCTGACCGCAATCTTTAAGGTGCAGAGTTTGCCGAGTTCTCCAATCCACTCTGGAAGGCAGGAAAAGATGCAAATACGCGGCAAAAGCTCAAGTCTCTGAAGAAGACAGGGAACAGGTGACACAAAACTCAAGCCATCGCAGGGAACCAGAATATTTGCACGAGAGGAGGTAGACACCAGAGTTAGAGACTTGAGCTTTCTGAGTTCCCCGAGAATTGAACCCAAACATTGCATGTTGCTCTCCAGATGATCAGATGGTACTGTACAACAGGCAAGATGAAGATCCCGTAGATTGGTTAGCTCCCCAAGGCTATACACAGTGTCAATTGAGTTACTGCTCAGATCAAGATATCCTAGTCTGCGGAGAGATGTCGTGTGGCCAACACTACCAAGCAGATTTGTCTCGCCAGGAAGACAGAGGTGCAATAAGCGCGGTAAATGAACAATATCTAATGGAACAGTAGTTAGTCTAGCATATATTTCCACTGTCTCCAAACACTGTAGCCTTTGCATCAGAGTTGGTATTTCAATGCTTACATCACATGCAATCTGCAAATATCTCAGTTGATGTAGTTCACAAATTCTAGTGAGGTCCACGCTTGTGCCACCACAATCACCCCAAATTTGAAGGATTAGAACTCGAAGAAGATTAAACTCTGTAATTGGAGGCATAGACTTAAAGAGTCCAAAAAACGCAAGTGATCGAACCTGCGACAATCCGATACTTGCTGGTATCTTTGCATATTTTGCACTGCCAAAATGGCAGGATAGTCGACGAACCTTGTCACAAAGTCCTATCTTGTTTTGAGAATAATCTACTGCTGTGCTGAAATTGTCTTCCATGGACTTGTATGCAATAAGATCAAGTAGCATACCATGTACCATAAACACCTCATGTTTATAGTTGGTATCCATAGGTTGGATCATTCGTCTATTGACAAGCTCATCAAAATAGCTCCCTGCAACTTCCTCCTCGTCTTGCCCTTCTATTGCATTGATAAAACCTTCAGCCACCCATTGCTTTACCAAATCATCTTTCAGGATTGTATAGTCCTCTGGATATGTATTAAGATAGAGCAAGCATGTCTTCAAATAATGAGGAAGATTATCGTAACATAGGTTCAGTACTTGTCTCATTCCTTCTGAAGTAGAAATTTTCAAATTGGAGGCTAATAGCGAATCATGTATGTACACCCATTGCTCCATTAATAATACCGGCTGGCTTGCTAAAAGACTAGCTATGCTGATAATTGCTAGCGGCAAACCGCCACATCTTTTAATAATTCCAAGTGAAATTCCCCTGAATTGTTGAGGACAATCATCTTCAGAGCCAAAAACTCTCTTGAAAAACAGTTTTCTCGATTGATCCATATTAAGACGTTTCATCTTTAAAATGTAGTCTTGGTGATAGCTGCAACATGTTAATGCAACTTCCTCAATCTGCGTAGTTGTTATTATCCTGCTGCAATGATTGCCCTCTGGAAAAGCATGACTAATACTGTTCCACAATGATGTAGCCCATAAATCATCAATTACAATCAAGTACCTGCGCTTTTTCAATAATAATAATAATAATAATCAAGTACCTGCCAAATTATGTGCGCATAATAAACATATTATTTTATCGGCCCACAAAATGTAGAAAATAAAGAAACACAACCAAGATGAATTGACATGCAGCAAATGTAGAATTTCAAGAAATAAGAAATAAAAGACGCTATCTGTACACAATGATAAAATTCATTTCTGCGCCTAAGTATCTTAATAAACCTTGCATATTTTGGACTTTGCCATGGGCACCTTCGGAAGCTTCCTCCTAGCCACGTTGTGCTTCCTCTCCCTTGTCGATGAGCTAGCCAATGGTTGGCATGCTCCCCTTCGTCCTCACTCCTCAGGCACCTCTATTGTCTCCTCAACGTCGCCACCACTGTGTTCTACGAGTCCAGCACTGCACATTCACGTTTCGCGGGCCGTGGCTCGTCGATGCGATTTCTCGACGTGACGCGGCGGCAACGATGGATGGGCAGAGCGCGAGTTTGAAGATGTGCGTGGTGACGACGTTTGGCACGGAAGCATGAGGGAGGAGACGGGTGGCCCCCACTAGTGAGGCCCTGTGCCGGCGGCCGGTGAGTGGAGCACATCTATTTTGAGTAGAGAATGCACGGGGAAGACAGAGAGAAAGGGTAGAGAGGAGAAAGAAAAGTGCCACGTCGGCTCTACTGGATACCATGTAGCGAAAAATGTACACGTCGGTGCTACATCAACCACCCTAGTTTGGGTCGAGGGGGGTAAAGTGGGCGGTTTCATAGTTTGAGGTTCCAATTCGGACGGTTTCAGAGTTCATAGTTGAAAAACAAACCAAGGCTAGAATTCAAAGTAGAAAAGTGCACTTTTTTGTTTAAGGTTCATTATTTGTTCACGATGGATTTTGTATGGTTGCTTTAGTACGCTGATTTAGTGAAATTTTGTATTTCACAGACAACGAACTTATGTACACAGGGAAACTTAGATTATTTTGTTTTTGAGAGTTTAGAATTTATGGTATCATTTATTTGTGATTCTGTTGCAACGCATGAGCAGTCGGCTAGTACCCTACAAAATTATTTTGGAAATAAAGACTGAGAAAAGTTTTATAGATCTGAATCCAGCCAAAGCTGTTATTTCTTCAACAATTTTAGATCTCATTCAGCAGTTAGAAAAACGAATATAACTTTACTGGGATTATATTTTACATTAATTGTGTGGACATGCTGGAAGCGTTTTTAACCAAGTTAGTTAGCTACAGGTGGTACTCAGCCAGTTTCGGTAACTCTAATATTTATACCATGCATTCTGTTCTGTATGTTGCAAAATTCAAAGAATTTTTAGTAATGTAATGCAATTAATGTTAGTACATATATTGCATATTTTTTTCAGAACACCCAAGAGAATTGTTTATCATTGCCTTAATTAAGGAAGAAAGACAACAGAAAATCCCCCATGTTCTGTCCGACAGACCAGATCAGGACGAGAAAAGTTTTAGTCTTCAGATATATTGCATAATATGTGTGAAAAGAAATACCTCTTATCATGTAGATGTGTCCTGATAGTGTGAATAAGCTCCGGCACCTCGCAGGCACCAGGGGGCTGGTGGTGGTGTCGAAGTTGTGAGAGCATGCCCCCGAGAAGCCTCTTCATATCAGGCTTTTGGGACGTGTGAAGGAATGCTCGGCAGTCGAATCGTCCTCCAAGTTTATGGTAGAGCTTTCTTGCAAGTGTGGTCTTCCCAAGCCCTCCAGGTCCAACAATGGATACCACCTTGAGCTGCTGCTCCTCTTCGTTGGTCAGCCACTTGACAAGCTCATTCCTTGGGCCGTCAAACAGGTCGTCGATCTCCGTATACTCTGTTGGGAGCATAGGGCCAACTGACAGATGCCTACGCCGGGAGATGCAATCGCCAAGGTTATACCTCTCGTGTCGTTGAATCGCCTCTTGCACATGGCTCCTGAATTCCCACACCCTGTTGGTGATCAGCGGTTGCCGCTTCAGCGTCCATGGAAGCCGGCCAATCTTAAAACGACCACCCCTGCGGACGGTTCCAGCCTTAGCATCGGCTCCGGAGTGGAGGAGCTCGTCGACGTAGTCCTCCATGTCGTAGGACAGCTCGCGCACATCCTTCATCCAGCACTTGGCCGTCAGGGGAGGGTCCTCCACCTCTGAAAGATCCAGAAGGGAGGTAGCTATTTCTTGGAGATCGTCTCTGAGAAGTTGGATGCCGTCCTTGGCCTCCTTGGGCAGCCTATAATCGGGAGCCAGCAGCACATCGAGCTTCCCAAGAAGGGAACCCATGGCGCCCAGGGAAGCACTGATCGGAGCATCCATACCTCTGAGAAGTTGGATGACGTCCTTGGCCTCCTGGGGCTGCCTATATTCGGGAGGCAGCAGCACATCGAACAGAAGGGAAGCACTCGAGCGCAAAGCAGGGAAGAAGTTTAGCATCGTAGATCCAAAACAATGAAACTATGGCGGGGCTTTCTATGTAGCGGGTATTACGACGACCAGTGCGAGTTTTTTTATAAGAAGTTTTTTAAGAGCAGCCTCAAGGTTTCTCAAATTGCAGAATTGCACATTAGCACTCCAACTACTCGAACTTAACAATGAGTCCAAAATACATAATTACTTGGACTCCTCTCCGTGTTCGTTTCTGAGCTGAAATCCCCTTCCCCTCCCTACGAGGCTACGACCCTAACCCACCAAATTCCTACAAAAGAGATCGAATATTCAGTGATCAATCGAGCGCCGGGAGGAGCTAGCCATGGAGGCAGCGTTGGTGAGAGCTTTGGTGACTACGCTGATGCCGAAACTCTTCACGCTCGCAGTCTCGCAGAGGAGAAATACAAGCTGCGGAAGGGAATCAAGGATGACATTGCATCAATGAAACAAGAACTTGGCATGATTGTTAGTGCCATTGAAGACTACAGCAGATCCTCGCGAAGCAAGGATCTGGGAGCCGAGGATCTGGGAGCCGTGCCGAGGAGTTGGATCGAAGAAGTGCGTGATCTGGCTCATGAGATCGAAGACTGCGTGGACCGCTTCCTGTATGATCAGGCTGCTCACGGCCGCCTGAGGCGAGCCCCTGCTCGGTTTGCCTCCGAGATCCGGGCACTCAAGGAGAAATCAAACCAAGCGTACCAGCGGAGACAGAGATACACCGGCGGCGGCGATGCTCAATGGCCCACCTCAGCTGGGGCATCCACCTCCGCACCTGCAGATCCGCTCGTTCTTGAGGCCGACCTTGTGGGCATGGCGGAACCCCGGAGGGATCTCCTGGAGCTTGTACAGGATCCGGTGGAGAAGCTCAAGGTGATCTCCGTTGTTGGGTTTGGTGGCCTTGGGAAGACTCTTCTTGCGAGGCAAGTCTACGAGAGTGACGTCGCCCAGCAATTCTGCCCACGGGCCTGGGTTCGCGCGGCGGACAAGGGTGCGGAGGAGGTTCTCATGGAGGTTCTCAAGCAAACTGGCACGCAACAAGGGGACACCTCCGATGTTGAAGTTGAACAGCTAAGCAAGCATCTCAGAGAACACTTGCATAACAAGAGGTATAAAGAGTACTTATCTTCTACTTCGCTCACCCACTATATTGTCTTCATTGTATACGCGGTAAACTCGATTCTAATGAGCCTTTCCTGAACCTAATTTCCTTCGGTTCATGGTCAGATGACTAGACAATAGATGGCTTACTTTGAACGGCGCCCAAAAATCCTATATAAGGTAGTGTATACGGTTGCTTGAATATAAGGGGGTGGTTTTACCAAAATTTAGCATTTGTCGACAGTTAAAAGCCAAACATCAATGTGATTTAGATAGAATAAAGTAAGGACTTGCTCACCCAATTGATTATTGTCGGTCTTATTGGGATCGACCCTAAGAGAACACGCAGAGAACACGGTGGACACACACTCTTTCACTTGTTTTTTTTTTCAGTTCACCGGAGTAGAAGACGAAGAACACAACACATAAATAATTTGGTGTTGTGCTACAACGTTTTCTGTTTTTTCTCTCCTCTATTGCTTTTCATCCCCCAATACAAACATGTTACAATGCTTTTTATAACTACAATATGACATGTAATTTCTCCACTAACACATTCAAGTAGGCCATTGCCTTTACTACATGCACTAGCTAATTACTCTATTAACTAATTAGCAAGCCACTAGCTCGCTAACTCTACCATGCAACTGATATGCAAATTCAATTAACATGTAAAATACTTAGACAACGAGATTAATCTCTATCAATCACCCCCTTAATCTTGTTGCTTCTCCTATGCTCGCCGGCTCATCTGCAGACATGAGGTTCTCCGCATATGGTGTGGGAGTTCAGCGGCGTCGGTGGGTCATGGGCCACAGGTCGAGCCAATCTCCATATGCAACACTGCAGTAGGAGTAGTCTCATACAACAAAGTGAACACATCACCACTTATGTGTGCAGTTGCATTAAAAATAGATTGCATTTTGAGCGCATGCGTTGCCATCGACCTCCTGCGACTGCATGCACTTCACCTTGCTCCATAGCTCGTCTTCCTTCACACCATATTTTGCCAGGACAAAACCCGTCTGGGCGCGGCCCAGCCGAAGCAAGTGCAGTCGATTCTATGACTTATTTGCATTTGCCAACAATTTTATCTCTTGATCATAAATGCTCAGATTGCCTTCTTCCAACACCGTTTTGTAGTTATGCTCATCGAGATGCCCCAAACTGATTATTTTACTCCTTAACTTAGGTATGTAATAAGCATTAGATAAGACTTTATGCTCACGATTTGGCATTTGAGCGACGCCACGCCATGGCGCGATTTTCCACGTGAGATCCATTGCCAAATTTCACTGACCCCCGAACCGACATGTCTAGGTCAAAGAACATCTCACGTCAAAGAACATCTCACGACACCCGGTCATGTAATTGGATGCGCCTATGTTGAGGTACCAAACGAGACTCATCTCCCCAGCTCCCCAACATAAGGTTAGCGTTCCCTGCTCCTTACGCTTCTCTGCGGTGTCATCACGGTGGCGTCGCGCCGATGATGTTGCCGCATCTTGTCGCTTCCACTTACATTGGTTCATTGAGCACCGTGAGCACCTCGCTTGAGTTGTACTCTTGCAGAAGGTTTTGCGTGTGTCGTCCTTCTCGGTGATGCGTCGTTAAGCCAGCGTTAGCGATCCCAAAGATCTCCTTGACGCCTCATTGCAGATTACACACTCGACTCGGCTTGGTGTTCTCCCGACACGCTTGGTTCACCTCCTCCTCCGACGCGCCTATGCGCTTGAGGAGTAACACGCATTCTTTGTCCTTGTCGACACACGCGGCGCGACTTCTCAACGTCCGGCTGCACTGCACTGCCGGTCATTCTCGTCGGACATGGCGCGCAGCCTTGCCTTGGCAGCAGTCAATTTCCCGCGCAGCTGCTCGGCCTCGGCTTTGGCGGCCTCGAGCTCGACCTGTGCCTCCGAGGGCCAAAGATTGACCTGCTTTGCCTCCATGGGCACATCGAGAGTCGCGATGGGCGGATCGTCCGATGCCCTCGCTCTTCTCTCCTCCTTCATGGCGATGTCCGTGGCATGCTCGCATGCCACAGCCATTAGGAGAGCTGGCTCGTCGTCCTCTTGGGTGTTGGTGAGATACGTCCGTTCTTTCTTCGGCTCATCACACTCGGGCGCGGAATGGCCAAACTCCTGACAATTGAAGCACTGGATCTTCGACTTGTCGAACTTGCCGCGGTGCTTTTTCTTGTTGCGTCTTGGCCACGGCCACCACTGCGCCTGCCATTCTTCTTGGTGCCTCTGTCGGAGCCCTCGCCGGTCCTCTTCTCTTCGGCAGCTTTGGCCTCCCACTCGACGTGTGTGAGCAGCAGGTGCTCTCCTTCCGTGTCGTGCTGCCGCCTCTTCAAGCTCTCCTCGTGCACGCTCGAAGTGTCGATGGCCTCGACATCGACATCGCCGATACATCGCCTTATTGCTCAATGGTGCCGACAATGTGTAGGAATCAGTCGGGGACAATGCGTAGGAGCTTCTCCACGATGACGCTCTCCAACACCTTGGCACTGAGAGCACGTATCTTGTTGACCATGGTGGTGAGCTTCAAGGCGAACTCAATGATTGTCTCCGAGTCCCCCATGTAAATACGCTCAAACTCCCTCTTGAGAGTTTAAACACGCGCCTTCTTAACACGATCTTCGCTGACGTGTATCTCCTTGAGAGTGTCCCAAGCCTCTTTTGCCGTCTCCTTCTCGGATATGACCATCACAACGGTCTCCGGCATGGCTTGGACTATGGCGGCGAGAGCCATTTGGTCTTTCTTCTCATTGACCAATTATTCGCCCTCCACTGCCGCCCACACTCCTTGTGCATGTATGATGATCTTCATCTTCACCGCCCACACCCCGTAATTGCTCTCCGTGGGTATAGGGTATTGGAGGGTCACAACTCCCTCCCTCACCAGCGCCCTCGACGTCGCACCGTCGTGGGTGACACGACTTCCCAGCGACTTCTCCGACGATCCCGCGTTATGATCTTGGGCAATCACAACCTACGCTCTGATATCATTTGTTGGGATCGAGCCCAAGAGAACACGCAGAGAACATGGTGGACACACACTCTTTCACTTGTTTTTTTTCCAGTTCACTGGAGTAGAAGACGAAGAACACAACAAAGAAATAATTTGGTGCTGCACTGCAACGTTTTCTGTTTTTTTCTCTCCTCTATTGCTTTTCATCCCCTAATATAAACTGGTAACATCTCCACTAACACATTTAAGTAGGCCACTAGCTCCACTACATGCACTAGCTAATTACTCTATTAACTAATTAGCAAGGCACTAGCTCTACTAACTCTACCATGCAACTGACATGCAAATTCAATTAACATGCAAAACACTTAGACAACAAGATTAATTTCTATCAGGTCTGTGGCTGCATAATACTAGATATCTATTAACTTTTTATTTATTTTCTTTCCACAAATTGTCTCTTAGGTATTTCATTGTGATTGATGACATGAGGACATAACAGTGGGGTACTATAGGGCCTGCTTTCCCTGCCGATAATGGTGTTAGCTGCAGAATAATGGTGACCACGAATTTACATACGATAGCAAATGCCTGCAGCTCTGAAAGCGGTTATGTATACAAAATGAGGACACTTGATGCTAAATGCTCAGAAGATTTGTTCTTAAATAGTGCTTGTTGTAAGGAACGTTCACCTAACATTGAGAGCGGTTCAGCAGCACTTCTGAAGAAATGTGATGGCCTACCACTTGCTCTCGTTAGTGTAGGCCAATTCTTGAAAACAAAAGGCAGCCTCACAGGAACAGCCTGTCAAGATTTGTGTGCCAAACTAGGTTGCCATCTGGAGAAGAAGGACGGAACCTTATCAACAATGCACCGGGTACTTACCCACAACTACACCTGTCTATCAGGGCATGCTGCTAAGGCATGCTTGCTATATTTAGGCATGTTCCCGAGTAATCATCGGATCAGAAGGAAAACACTAATAAGGCGATGGTTAGCTGAAGGACTTGTAGTAACACAGCCTCGATGCAGTGCGCTTGATGTCGCAGTAGAAAATTTTGAGGCTCTTATAGACCGGAATATCATCCAGCCCATTGATGTAAGCAACAATAAAGATGTGAAGACATGCCAACCTCCTGGGATGATGCTCGAGTTCATTGTGCACAAGTCCGTATCTGAGAAATTCTTTACCCTGTTTTGTGATAAGACTTCCCTACCAAAATATGCCCGTCGTCTTTCTCTGCATCATAACAGTGCTACAAGTGTTAGCCCGGACAATGAATTATCTCTTGTCCGGTCTTTCACAATCTTTGGCGAGGCAGGCCAAGATATTTTGGATTTTCGCAAGTATCAACTGCTGCGTGTCTTGGATCTAGAAGAATGCAATGACTTGACGGATCGTCATCTCAAAGGCATATGTAACCTGTTGCTTCTCAGGTATCTAAGTCTTGGGGGCACTATTACCAGGCAGCTTCAAGGAAAATTTCAAAACTAAAGTTTTTGGAGACACTCGATGTCAGGAGAACCATGGTAGAGGTGCTGCTGCCCATAGAAGTCATCGTGCTTCCAAATTTAATTCATCTGTTTGGAAAGTTTAAGCTATTGGACGAGGTATCAAGTAAAATACAGAAATTGTTTGTGTCGAGAAAAAGTAACCTGCAGACTCTAGCAGGATTTGTCACCAACAAGAGCCAAGGTCTTCTGCAACTTATGGGTCATATGAAGAAACTGAAAAAGGTTAAGATATGGTGGGAGTCCACTGGAGATAGCAGTGACTTGATTGATCTTTCACATGCCGTTCAGAAGTACATCCAAGATGACACAGGAACAACTGATGCCCGTTCTCTATCGCTTGATTTTGAGAAATGCTCTGAAGACATCATGCAATTTTCTTTGCAAGGAGACTGCTATCTTAGCTCTCTGAAACTCCATGGCGAGCTACACAAAATGCCTCCATTTGTTACATCACTGCGTGATCTCAGAGAGTTGTGCCTTTCATCAACCAATCTCAGTGGGGATCTTCTAACAGTCCTGAGTAATTTGCACTGCTTGCTTTTTCTCAAACTGGCTGCAGATCGCCTTGAGAATTTTGTCATAACAAATGAGGCATTCCCAAGCCTGCAACGCCTACGCTTTGTGGTTCAAAGTTCTACCCTACCAGTAATCTGTGATGGTGCTCTGCCACAGCTTCTCTCACTTCGTCTGCTCTATAAAGATCTAGATGGGCTTCCTGCAATCAAGATTGAATGCATCAAACGTCTTATGGAAGTCAAGATTGATTGCAAAGTGAAGGCAGAAACAAGAAAAATATGGGAAGATGCAGCGAAGGAGCATCCTAATAGGCCGAAGATTTTATTCATGGAAATAGTTCGTCCGATGGAGGTCAGGCCTACAGAGAATTCTTTTGTGCCAGAGCGAGCACCATCTAAATATTTCCCCCGAGGGCTACTTAAGACTCTCGCTGGCATAGTGAGTACTTCAGAAAACAAGAAAAGGACACTTAAGAAATAAGGAGGGTTCCAGATCCTCTGCTGTGAAGAAGAAATGGCAAAGTTTGTACTCCCATCAAGTTCCAACAACGAACTGATTCTGCCTTCAGGAATACGAGACTTTCAGATTTTTTATATTCAACTCTAAGAATGGCATGGTGCTATTTCTTCTACACAGTGAGGATCCTGATGCATAAAGCAGCAGCCAGGTATGTTTTGTTGATCTCCTGTTGATTTCAATGACATCTTGATGTACAGTCATATTTCCTTTTCACACATTCGATATATTTATGAAGTTCACTATGTACAGTTGCTCAGCCCTTTATACATGTAGAGGATTCTGACTTGTGTAACTCGTAAGTTACTTATTAGCATCCAGTTATCATCTGACACGATGTGCTGTTTATTCACCACTAATTCGGTTGTCAGCATACACTTTTATTCTATTAAACCAAAATACAACTCAACTTTCGATATTCGAGTAGTTGTTTTTCACTAAAGAATCATTTATTATTTGTTATTAGGCTATGGTTGGCATTGCAGTATATTTCAGGAAATTCACTTGTTTTAATACGTCATTTTTTGGATTTGGCCAGTCATAATTACTCACTGTGGTTCCAAATATTGTTGTGAAAAAGGGGCACTGCCAAGCGACCAATCGTTGTTCGGCTAATTAATCGGAATTTAACGGGCAATTATATGTTTGTAATAGTATATTCATTTATATGAAAAAAGATTAAAATAATCGCTATACAAAACATGGTTAGTCATTGTTAGAGTATATGTCATGTAAGCAGACTATTAGAGATAGAAATAAAATATGTTCCGCACAATATTATAAACTAATGAATTGTTAATAACAATAAAAATTATTTTGCCAATTAAATGGGAAAACATATAAGTTGGTTTGGCCACGGCTGATGACTAATCGGCCGTTTTCCTAAAACAAATTTTATTGAATTGCTTCTTCAGCATTTTCCACAAAACAAATTTTATTGAATTGCTTCTTCAGCAATGTTGTAATAAACCTTTTATTTGTGTTAGTTCAGATTGGAAGCTGTAAAAAGTAGTGTTTCGTTGGTAAGTACATTTAAAAGACAGTTCAGATTGGAAGCTGTAAAAGTAGTGTTTCGTTAGTAAGTACATTTACTGGTGTTCTTAAGATATCCAAGATGGCGTTGTGTTGGTTATGGACTACACTGATACGCTATTGTGACTGTTTGTGCATTACCATCTGTAGCTAGAGTTGCTGTGCTGACACTGACAGTGCTACTTGGTTGTATCCACGGAGGCACAGATGGATAGGGAGAGTGGGAGATGCTTCAACTTGGATTTGCAAATCAAAGACACCAGGTGTAAGTCCGTGCGTTGATGCGGAGCTGGTTGGAATTTCTCTTTTAGTTGTATATCTAAAGAAATCCCACGGATATGAGAAGGAAATATTCATCATGTTGAAATATGTGGTGCCTAATGATTTGAAATATTACTTAGATTTGTCGAAAAACTAGGTGGCGATGATGTTGTGATGAATGGTTTGTAATGTCGAGTGTGATTTGTCCGCAAAGTATTTGGCGAAGGATTTTGCCGCTCTCACGAAACCAGCGAATTGGCAAGGAAACAACACATGATACTAAAATTTTGAGGGCACGGCACAATAGCAAATTTACTGCAGATGGAACACTACAATTTTACTGTAGTGACCGTCCTGCAGTGATTCATCCGTGCCTTTTATTTCCAAATCGGATGGTTGATATCTTCCTTAAGGTAATGAATGCCCTGTGCGGCTGTGCTCCTCTGCCTTCGTTGCGTTAAAGGCAAATGATCTGCTTCCCCATCTTGCCGTCACCGATGCCACCACCACCCACGCCCCTCCCCAACCTACCCTGCTCATAGCCATCGCTGCGGCCTACTGACTCCTCGTCAGTGACTGCCCCGTGGAGTTCTAAGGTAGGAACTATGGCATTTTTGGTTGACTGCCACATATTGTCAAATTTTGCTAAATTTTTTGAGGTAGTTGTTTGGTTCTTTTGTCACAGTTTCAGCATGTATTAGGGCCTATTTGGTTCAGGTCAGAACGAGTAAAACTAAAATTTTGGTATTGCTCTGAAATTTTGAGTAGTGTTTGGTTCGGTTCCAACGTTTGATGTTGCCCTCAAAATTTTAGTAACATCTGCTGTTTCCTTGTTCGTGAGGGCCAAACAATGCGACAATCAAAATATTTTGAGGGCTCTCTTTTTCACAAATAATGAATTCAACACAATTTCACTCCAATAGGTATGATGAAACTATGAAGATCAATATACCAACAGCGGAAGACTAGTATTGAATTCAATTTAATCCCCTAAATAATGCGACAATAATCAACACAAGATAAGCAGATTAGGTGGCGGTCGACCGCTATGGTACTGGCGGTCTGACCGGTCCCAAATCGGTCTGACCGCTGCTATGGGGCGGTCTGACCGTCGGGGTCTAGAACAGTATGAATAGCCCGATGACGAGGTTGCAAATAGATCTAACTTTTGATTCTCAACTCTAAACTTGATGAAACTTGATACACCTTCTCTATGATATTGAGGACCTATTCCAATCGACAATTATGATAATTCTTGGCTAGATCCTGATCAATTGCCGTTTGAGTAAGAGAAGGTAAAAAACCGGGTAAAAGCGAAAACTTGATCTTAATGCTTGCTCGTGGGTGATTGATGATCAATATGATCCTAGATGGGTTCCCACATGTCACAGCAAGCTTTACCACGTGAAGAAATCAATCAAAACTTCGCGGATCAATGAAAGCCCTAAAATCACGAAATTGAAAGCAAGAACGAAAAGAGACTTATCTCAAGCAAACTTTGCATAGATTAAATTCGTGATTGTTGCTGGATTACATGCACTCCATCAAGGATGTCAATGCTCAATCCAAGGAGCACGAAGATCGCATCAAACCCTTAAGAACCCTAGCCTCCACAAAGCTCTCCCTTACAAATTAGGGTTTCTAATCCTAAAAGAGGCGAGAAGAGGTGGTGCAGCCACCACCCCCTCCTATTTATAGTGGAGGCCTAGATTTTCTAGGGTTTGACTCTATTGGGCTCCCGTTAAGGCCCACTAATAAGCGGGTCACACACGCACGCTTAAGCAGCTACTGTCTTTAACCTTTTGACCTAAACAGCTTCACCTAGCACCATCTTGCGCCTCGGATTTGCTAATAGGTCACCCTTGTCCATCTTGCGTCACGCTTGAGTCATTGACCTCACCCGGCATCGTCGATCGTTCTGGACCTCAGCTCTCCAAGTCTAGTCCCGATCGTCCTCGTCGTTGACCGTCGTTGACCATCAAGCCACCTGCACAACAATAGACAAATAAACGAAATCCGGGAACAAGTTCTTCACAACTTGACTCATGTTAGTCAAAATATGCATCATGCAATACATATGCCCTGAACCTCATGACTTTGACCTAACCACCAAACATCGTCGCTGCAACGGACGACGACCTAAGCAGAAACCGGTCAGACCGCCCCCAGGGCCGGTCTGACCGCCAACTATGGGCTGGTCAGACCGCCCTCTGGGACTTAGCCAATTTCAACTCTTGAAAATCCGAAACCTACTGGAATTTTCAAACAAATAGAACTTTTGACTGGAGACTCCAAAAATTATGAGACCAAGTGCATTAGGATCCTCTCACTTGCCTACACTCTTTATTTTTGGCCCAGCTCAAAACTCACAAAAAAACTATCGCCGGTCTGACCTCCTGCCAATGGTCGGCGGAATGCCAGGTTCCTGCCGATCGTGACCACGGAACTTTGCCGAAAACGCGTGATTCGACAAACTGTTAACGCCATTGCCAATTGGAACATCATCCTAAGATCATGAGCATATCCCCATGATATCCACATAAATATTACTTAGATTTGTCGAAAAACTAGGTGGTGATGACATTGTGGTGAATGGTTTGTAATGTCAGTGTGATTTGCTCACAAAGTATGTGACGACGTTGTGTTTAATGTTATATAATGTTATTGTGATTTGTCGACAAAATATGTGACGACGTTGCGTTGAATATTATGTAATGTCATTGTGATTTATCGATAAAAGACGCTATAACGTTGTGCTGAATGTTATGTGATATCAGTGTGATTTGCTGACAAAATATGTGTTTGAAAATAGTCAGTAAAAAACAGAGCAGAGGTCCCTATCGTCAGTGCCTAGGTGCCAGTCGCCAATTGGAATGACGACAGGAGTCTGCCCCCAATTTAAACAAGCCTTAGCAGAGTTTGGAGCCGCTTTGAGCAATTAGATGGAAGAAGGTGGCGACACGAATGTATTGACTACTTGACTTGGACTTTCACGGGATAGGACCGCATTTCCCAAAATACCGGGCATGCGTATTTGCACTCGCCTTGTCTTAATTAACATTCACACCCTTAACGACTCATCCCGCTTGGTTTGGTCACATTCTGATCGGGCCCAAGTAACTCCTGGTTGTGCAAATGTCAGAGTCTTATTAAATATCAAAATTAATAAACCCGTAGGAAGCGATAAGAAGGCAGACATGACCAACGGTAACCGCACGGTGGTCATGCGGCAACGGTGCTATATCTGCAAAAAAAAAAAAAAAATCGGCGATGGTCAATTCGTAAATCTGGTGAAAAGGTGTTGTATTATCCAAAAATTCTTAGATCTATGCCCATCTCTTCTTCGAATGTGCTATTATATTGGTACACAAATGTCTGTCAAATACCATGAGCTATGCTCTAGCTCTATAATTCATCTCTTCTTTATGTGGGCTATCATATATCTTGAACTAACATCTTGATCCCTCCTAATTTCTGGGGGAACTCATAAGACTATCATATATCTTGAACTAAATCTTCATGTGTATATTATTCTTAATCAACTCCCTTATTTTAGATGAAACATCTAAATATCATGATATAACATTTTAAACATGCCCGCGGGTATAACCTATTTTCAAGAGGTTTATTTACTATTCTTTCAATGAAGGTAATCATCATCCATTTTAAACTAGCACCATGGCGTACAAGAAGCTACGTGAGTCGACAACAAGAGAACAAACATGTGACGTTAAAGCGAAAGTAATAACAATTTGGGATTCAATCAATTTGGCAACGGATGAACTCATGAGCATTGATATGATCTGGTGTACGTACAGCTTTTTGTCTTTACATATTTAATTGCGTATTGTTTCTAACAATTGCTAAATACATTTTTGTTTTGATAGGATGAACAGTTCATGCTACTATACGGAGAAAGCTGTGGACCAAAGATCAAGAGCTATATCTTTAGCAATTTCAAGGTACCGAGACAAACTCCTAGAACTTCTAAATAAAAATAAACATTGCTCAGGTAAATCATATCTATAGTTGTATTTTACTTTCTTTTACGAAAGTCGTTACCGCCAAATAATTGATTTTTAAATTTGAAGATGGAGTTGGATCACCTGAGGTTTAAATTCCTGCAAGAGTTAAATTGTTTCCCGTGAATTCCCATGAAATTTTCATGTGTTCCAAACAATCCCTAAACATCATACAAATTATATAAAATATATTATAAAGCGCATAACTAAGTTGTACTTTTTAATAATAAAAAATTGTAGTAAATCTAATCGTGCAAATACATAGGCCACCCTGCTAGTTGAACTTAAATATCCAGCCAATGACCATACCTTCAAATACATAGGCCGCCCTGCTAGTTAAACTTAAATATTCAGCCAATGATCATACCTTGCATACGCATAGCCCTGCAATTCCCATTTATATATTTTCCAGGTCCTCACCACGAAGCTGTTGAAGCCACAGTGAGAAGATCTCTCTCGTATCATCGTCCAGCCACAGCTGCTGCAAACTACCCAGTTCCTCAGCACACCTTAAGTTTGGACAGCCCTGCGCATAAAACTCTCTCACTTGGGGAAGAGTCGAGACCCTCTCCAGGCCTTCACATCAGGAGATTAGAAGGACCTCAGAGAGGAGCGGGAGGTCCACCACCACCTTCAAGCAGCTTGCACTTCTTATGAAGAGCACTCTCAACTCAAGCTAGTGGCCTCCTGTCCTCCCACTTGGACATATCTTGTATGGCCAACACTTCAAGCATGGGGAAAGCAACTACCTCTGTGGATCCGAGATTACCCACCCCACAGCCAACAAATTCGGGTCCAATCTTGGTAATTGCTGTTGCTCCATCAATTATCAGATATTTCAAGTTGGGTAGCTGCCCAATTGATGGAAGGTGCACACAACAGTTGCAAGAAAAGAGCTGCAAGTATTTCACTGAAGACAAATGGGTAGTACCAAGCCAGGTGAGATACCTCCGACCAAAGAATCCCCAAATAGTTAGATCTTCCAGGTTTTGTGGAGGGATTAGTTGCTGAAAAGAGCTTCTCAATATTGCTAACATGTTCCGTACAACATACACATAAAACTCATAGGTACTTTTTGTCTATTAGCAATGAATCTGTACTACAAGGAGCTGCTCTTTCCAATTTGATCACATCAAGCTGCCTTAGATATGAAAGATGTCCCAACTCTTCCAAGTTCCATCCATGTTGTGTTTTAGCATTACCACTTACACCACCAATAGGAAATCCTCCTAAATCACTAAGGAATTTCAATTTGACTATCCCTTCTGGAACTTGATTTATTGGTGTATGTTGAAGACCAAGGCCCTTAACTTGCACAATTTGGTGATTGCCAAATTAAAACTGTGCAAAGTTTCACACCGCTCCAAGTTCAGCATCTGAAGGGTTTTTTAGGGAACCGATGGACTCTGGAAAGATATTTTTGTACGATCAAGATCAATTAGTAGATGAATGTCGTAGTAAGAAGGCTAGACAATATAAAAAGACGACCTCCGGTAGCTACAAGGAGACGGGTGGCCTCCGTACCTCCTCCTCCCCCACGTTGTCCTCCTTTGTGCCGGCCGCACCACGCCACCTCCGCACCGGCCGCACCCGAGTTTGGCCTCCTCCTCCCCGTGCCGCATTGGCCTCGTTGGCTCGCTGCAGCTGCTGGCTGGGCCATGTCGTGCCCAAGCCGTGCCTAGCCCAGCACAACACTATACGTGTCGTGCTATGTTGGCCCATCGTGCCGGGCGTGGACCCAAGCACGGCACGGGACGTGCGTGGGCCGGGCCAACAGTGATGTGCTTCATGTCGGCCCGGCTGGCACAACCCATCTGGCCATCTCTACTCTCAGCTGCACCTCCCTCCTTCCCCTCGACCCGCTTGACGCCGCCGCCCTTGATCCAGCGCTTTCGGTGTCAAGACGCGCCGCTGACCACTTCGCCACCTCCCTCTCTCACGAGTGCCACATCCCATCCCCTCGATCCTCCGCTGCCCATTCCCCCGAGCCACTCAATATGTCATCGCTACTCCCTCTTTCACACCCGCCACCGCTCTCGATCCGACGCCTCTGACGGTGCACGTACTGATGCCGCCGCCCATTCCCTGAGGTGCTCACCATCACCTCTACTCTCGCCTGCGCTGCAGCTTAATCTGCCACTGCCCATGCCGTGGATTGGTGGCACGGTAAAGGCAAAAAAATTGCATGAAAAAAAATAGTTTTTTATACTATTTAAAATACTATTTAACACTGTGAATTTTTTCTTCGAAAAACTAGTTCCATGTGAGGGCGGTGGGGGCACGGCGTCGCAACGGCGAAGCAGAGGTCGCGCGGCGCGTGGCGCAGCTCTTCTGCGCGAGCGCGCCAGCGCGAAGACGAAGATGTGACAGGAGCCGGGCCCACCAGTCAGCGGGCGAGCGACGCCTAGTCTAGCTGACTCCGCTGGTGCCTAGGTGCATCTTATATTATCTGAGTTTTCGGGTAATATCGGATGTACACAGGTTTCCCCAGTCGCTTGCCTGTGGAGAGATGTGCCTTCACCACTTTTTGCTCCCGTTGTCGCTTCCGCTACTTTGTGATGTAATTGTTTGGCCTGTTCGGCCCTTATTGTAAAATTTGACCCGATGCGGTCTATGTAAACTCTGATGTGTTAAATTAATGAATGGTATGGTTTTACGCCATGTATGAAATGATTCAGTGAGGTATCTGTGAGTGCTATCTACTGATTCAGGGAATAGCACAGTGTTTTCACAGAGGATTCGGGATTAGAAAATCCGGGTCCGACATCACTCCTCCTCGCACTTAGTCCGGCCTCCTCCGTGCCTCCTCCCCCCACGTCGTCCTCCTTTGTGCCGGTCGCGCCCCGCCACCTCCGCACCCGAGTCTGGCCTCCTCCTCCTCGTGCCGCATTGGCCTCGGCCGGCTCATTGCGATTCTTTGGTCGGGCCATGTTGTGCCCAGGCCGTGCCTGGCCCAGCACAACACTAACGTGTTGTGCTATGCCAGCCTATCGTACCAGGCACGGACCCAAGCACAACACGGGACGTGCATGGGTTAGGCCAACAGTGTTGTGCTTCGTGTCGGCCCGGTTGGCACAACCCATATGGCCATCTCTACTCTCAGCTGCACCTCTCTCCTTCCCCTCGATCTGCGGGGCACCGCCGCCCTCGATCCAGCGCCTTCGGTGTCAAGACGCGCCGCTGGCCACTTCGTCACCTCCCTCTCTCACTAGTGCCACATCCCATCCCCTCGATCCTCCACTGCCCATTCCCCCGAGCCACTCAATATGTCATCGCTACTTCCTCTTTCACACCCGCCACCACTCTCGATCCGACGCCTCTGATGGTGCACATACCGATGCTGCCACCCATTCCCTGAAGTGCTCACCGTCGCCTCTACTCCCGCCTGCCTTGCATCTTAATCTGCCGCTGCCCATGCTGTGGATTGGTGGCACGGTAAAGGCAAAAAAATTGCATGAAAAAATAGTTTTTTATACTATTTGAAATACTATTTAATGCTTTGATTTTTTTCCTTCGAAAAACTAGTTTCATGTAAAAAAAAAGATGTAGTGGAGCCATCGCGGGCTATTTAAATCACTGATTTGACTATGGTAGTACGGTGCAATTTACACCCGCGGTAAATATTTATTAGGGTTTGTTTGGATTGAGAGGGATTATAACCAATTCATTCGGGTTGGAAGGTATTTTAGTTCAAATTCCGAATCAATCCGAAGGGATTGAGTCGGATCATAATGTATCCAAACAAGTCCTTCGGGTTGCACACCAATGAGACGAAGATTCAAGATTTGCAACATGAGCTCTACTTTTACTTCGACATACAAATTCGTCCAGGCAAGTGAAGTTGAGGAGCTCATGATAAGGGGAAAAAAGACTGGTTGCCAAAAGACTGATGACTCTCAGCGTCTCAGGAATATGCACAGCAAATACACGAACAACCACCTAGCTAACATGTCGCTCAAATTCTGCCGTGCTTGGAGTGAATTGAATTGATTTGGATTTGGACGGATCGCACTCTCCCGAGTCCGAGCCAAGAATTTTTCGATGGGTGCGAACTTAAGATTACGGTGGTCGGACCGATTTGGGACGGTCGGCCGCATGCCGTGGCGGTCGGACCGATTCTGTCTGACAAGATCGAACTTTGCCGAAAACACATGAAACAACAAACCGTAAACGACATTGCCAATTGTCACATCATCCTAAGATCTGGAGCATATCCCCATGATATCCACACTATGAACTCTATGATGCTGCCTAAAGCACGTGATATTATTTTACTTAGGAATAAAGGATCGGGAGGCAAGCTAAATGGAGATGATGACAACACCAAGTATGGAGATGATCATACGAGGATTGAATATTTATATATTGAGGCTTAGTCGAATCTAGCACGAAGACGACATGTCAAATTGCTTAGGCCAACACTTAGCAATATTTGGGTAAAAGAACTTGGTGTTGCGCCACCTATGCTAATTAACCATAGGCCTTGTAATTCGGGCTAGACACCTAGGGTTGGTACTATTCATGTAGTACTATTCATACATGAACAGTACCCGCGACCGCCGCCATCTCTTCCTCCTTTACATAGTGGTCGCCACCCTTAGGGTTTGGCGGGTTTTGTTGATTGAAGTTTAGCTTTGCTACTTTATACGTTGTTCTCTTGTTCGACAAGAACAACAGCGACATCATTTTCGAAACCCCACTTATCAATATGAAGGACCGAAATGGCAACAGAGGGGGGGTGAATGGTGCCTTAAAATTAAGAACTCCCCTTTACTGTATTTAAAACAAATCAGAGAACGGAAAGAAACTTGATTGCTCGCCGAAATCGGAAGCTCGATTCTACGTGATGAGTTCCGCACTCCGGTGGTTCCGGGATCGATCACGGAAGTTCCGCTGCAGATAGTCCCGCCGTGGACAATCGGAAGTTCCGATTGTCCTGACCGAAGAACAGTGCGCTCGGGTTTTTCCCAAAAATCCAAAATACTAAATCTTGAATGCTCTTCTCAGGTCAAGTTTCACAGGACATCATCCTAAACAACATCTTGACCTATTGGAGAAGAATCGCAAACAAAGATTCAATAATCAAGGCAAAAACGGATTTCTTGAAGAAGGGGCAAGAAAGACCAAAACCCACAATAAATGAGATTCTCAGATTCTTAGCTCATGAAACTTTGAGGATGAAATAGCAATAACAAAACGACTCTAGATATCAAGTTTCATGCTATTTCATAAGACGAATCAAAAGATACATCAAAACCCTATATATTCAACATGAACAGGGAGGGAATAAAGAGAGACATAAACAAGTAATCAAAACCTCAGAGTTTCATTGATAGTATCAAGAGATTACAGAGGAAACACAGAGGAATGATTACAAAGATTTTCAGTTCAACCTCTCCAACTCAACAAACTCTCAAAAAGCAAAACAAACCCTTTTGCTAGAGCTAACCCTAATTTTCTCTCTCAAAGTCTAACCCTAACACCAGGGGTTCAGCTCTATTTATAGCCTTTGCCTAATGGGCCTCCAACCCATTAAGCCCGCTACACCCGAACGGAACCGCCTCCACTTGTGCCGCTTTGCGAAAATACCGTTTAGCACCTTCGCGAAGCCTCCGTGCGCCTTCTTTGTCCTTGACTGCGCAACCACCTCAAGATTCACGCCGTCTTCGACACATCCCGACCGTTCGACCTCAACGTCGCTGCGCTTAGTCCGATCACCTCGTGTCTCGCCACGACTTCGTCTCGATGTCCTGCGGTCAACACGCATAAAACACATCACATAGCATTGAACAATATCATAGCATCAACATTTGTATAAGACTCAAACTCATACAAAATCAAAATCACAAATTATCCTTCTTTGCACAGTTCTGGACACAATCGGAAGTTCCGCACTTACCACAGCGGAAGTTCCGATTTCCGGAACGTCCGCACTTGTCAGGATTATCGGAAGTTCCGCGCTTACCATTGCGGAACTTCCGATCTTCGGAACGTCCGCACTCCCAGAATTTCAATTCCGATTTTCGTCTCAGAGGAACCTCAACGTCGTGATATCGGACAAACGCGACCCGTGTCCGAAGTTCCGATTCCTTCAACCGAACCCAATTCCCAGATTAATCGGAAGTTCCTATTTCTAATGCCGGTAGTTCCGATTATCGGAACTTCCGCTCCATACACAATGTAGTTCCGATTATCTGTTCAAAGACGAAGCAGTACAAACCGAGAAACTCAACTCTCAAACATTCAACACGCTGTCAAATACTCATCACTCACAATGGAGGACCTCTCACATGGTCTCTCACAATACAAATTTCATTCATATTTGTAATACATCATATTGCGTTTTTACCTTGTTCTTGCATGCTTCTTCGGTGTATGCAGGAGTTGATCTTCGTGATCAGGTCATCTGGGTATTCGTGCACGGTTGATAACGACTTATCGAGTAGATCAACGATTGCGTGGTTTCGAGCCTTGCGAGTTCGTAGCTAGGATCGTGAGAGTTGAGTGACTTCTACCAAATTTATCTTCTCATCGAAAGATCGGGCCAAATCAAGACCGTCGTGGTTTATCACTCCTCCTCGCACTGAGCCCGGCCTCCTCCGTGCCTCCTCCTCCCCCACGCTGTCCTCCTTTGCGCCGGTTGCGCCACGCCACCTCCGCACCGGTCGCATCCGAGTCTGGCCTCCTCCTCCTTGTGCCGCATTGGCCTTGCTGGCTCGCTACAGTTCTGGCCGGGCCATGTCGTGCCCAGGCCGTGCCTGGCCCAGGATGACACTATACGTGTCGTGCTATGCTGGCCTATCGTGTCGGGCGTGGACCCAAGCACGGCACGGGATGTGCGTGGGCTGGGCCAATAGTGCTATGCTTCGTGTCGACCCAGCTGGCACAACCCATCTGACCATCTCTACTCTCAGCTGCACCTCCCTCCTTCCCCTCGATCCGCTTGGCGCCACCGCCCTCGATCCAGCGCTTTCGGTGTCAAGATGCGCCGCTGGCCACTTCGCCACCTCCCTAGCTCTCACCAGTGCCACATCCCATCCCCTTGATCCTCCGCTGGCCATTCCCCCGAGCCAGTCAATACGTCATCGCTCCTCCCTCTTTCACACCCGCCGCTCTCGATCCGACACCTCTGACGGTGCACGTACTGATGCTGCTGCCCATTCCCTGAAGTGCTCACCGTCGCCTCTAATCCCGCCTGCGCTGCAGCTTAATCTGCCACCGCCCATGCTGTGGATTGGTGGCACGGTAAAGGCAAAAAAAATGCATGAAAAAAATGTTCATTAGCGGGTTGCACACAAACGAGACGAAGATTCAAGATTTCTAACATGAGCTCTACTTTTACTTCGACATACAAATTCATCCAGGCAACTGAAGTTGAGGAGCTCATGATAAGGGGGAAAAAAGACTGGTTGCCAAAAGCCTGATGACTCTCAGGAATACGCAAATCATATACACGAACCACAACCTAGCTAACATGTCGCACCCCAACACTACGAGGATTATCATTGAATGCTGGTTCTCCTTGGAGGCAAACTTTCAATTTTCACGTTCAAATTTTGCCAAACTATAAATGAAAAACTCTCTAAAAATGTATCCTTTGCGATAGATCCGGATAAAAGTGCGCGTCGCCTCGTCTTCTCTGCTGCATGGTGAAAGAGAGGGGGAGGGAGAGGGAGAGGGAGAGGAGGGGGCGCACGGCGGCGGTGGCGCGAGAAGGAGGGAGAGGAGGGAGCGGGTGGCGCCGGGAGGAAGCCAGAGGCGGAGGCGAAGCCGGGAGGAGGCGACGGCGTCGGCAACCGAGGCGGCGAGAAGAAGGGCGGAGGCGACGGCAGCGGGGACGAAGGGGCGGTGCCGGAGTGTCGGCTCGGGGAGAAGGCGAGATGGGGAGAAGAGGGGAGCGCAGCCGGCTTAAATAGCCGAGGAGGGGGAGAAGATGGCCGGAAGACTACGTGCGGGGGCGCAGGCGACAGGCACTGGTACGGCTGCGTCACGTGCGGACGGCGCAGGCACGGGAAAGCCGAGAGGTGATGGTGGCAGGTGCGGGGCAGAGCAGCGCCAGGCGAGCGCCGGCTCGGACGCAGGCGACAAGCGCTGGCGCGGCTGCGTCACGCGCCGACGACGCAGGCGCGGGAAAGCCGGGAGGTGATGGTGGCAGGTGCGGGGCAGAGCAGCGCCAAGCGAGCGCCGGCTCGGACGCGGACGGCGCACTGACGCGCTGGCAGGCAAGGGCGACGCTGCGCGGGGAAGCCGGAACGGTGCGTGGCTGGGGGCGGTGCTGGCGTCACGCCCTGGCACGGGCGGCGCTGACGCGGACTGCGCACGCGAAGGACCGGGACGGCGCGGCACAGGGGTACCAGGTCTGGGGGCGAGGGAGCCGGGACCGAGCGCGAGCGCCAGCACGACTGGGCGGCAGAGCGGGACGGGGAGAGAAGGGAGGGGAGAGAAAGAAAGAAGTTGAAATTTTGAGAGATTTTGATGTTTGAAACTCGAAGCAAACTTGAGTTTGAAACTTGGATTTTGAAATTTGGGTGAACTTTCGAATTCAATAACCAACTCTGAAATTACTATTCAATATCTGAAAAATGGGTGTTACACAGATGTTGCATGTTATTTAACAATGAATCAGGATAACGCACCATGTATACGGCGAAGGGATTTCCAGTAAAAACCGTCGCATATTGAAGGTACTTGGGATCAATGAAATCGGACTCTCATCCCCCATTAATGGCGTCCACATGTATCTGAGACCCGGGGGTAAATAGCGCGAGGCGGCAACAACATTTGTACGAGGAAAGATTAGAGGTGGGGAACTAGACGCAGTGAGACCCGCGACTCACAATTCCCGAAGGGCTACGCGGCTGCAAATCGTCGTGGTTCAGATATATACTAGCGTAGTACATGGATGGCCCCCTGTCCCTCGCGGGCCCTAGGAACGGCCCTGGCATCCACATAACATCCGCCACACTTTCCGGCGAGGCTTGCCACTGTTCCTGCCAGCCCTTGCAGTAGGAGCCTTTTTTTCCTGCACCCTTGGATTCTTGATGCTTCTCTGCTGCTCGTTTATAGTCTGCATCTTGAAGATTTTTCTAGAATAAGGGTGAAATCGTTCTTTCCGGCGAGGCTTGCCACTGTTCCTGCCAGCCCTTGCAGTAGGAGCCTTTTTTCCTGCACCATTGGATTCTTGATGCTTCTCTGCTGATCGTTTTTTGTCTGCATCTTGAACTTCTTGGAGCTCTTCTAGAATAGAGACCACAGCATCCATGGATGGCCTCTTCTTTGCATCGACGCGCAGGCAATCAGAAGCAAGGTCGACAATTTTGTGTGCCCCACTGCGGGGGTATTGACCTTCTAGCCTGGTATCCATGGCATCTAATATCTTGCGCTTATCCATGCGATATGGTCGGGCCCAATCCCCAGCAAGCTCGTAGAAGCGGCGACGACCTGAGAGCATCTCCAGAAGCACTTCCCCAAAGCTATGGATGTCGCTCTTCTTACTTGGATGGCCTGAGAGTGTTGCATTGTTAAACGGATGCTTACCAGTTATCACATACTGAATATGAGCTCTCGGTAAATGATATCAAAAATAAAGCGGTGTGTGTTCTTTGCCAACAGGACAACATTGCATTTTTTCCCGCACCAAAGTAAAGTAAGAGGAGTTCAAAGCGTAACAGTTAATACCATGACATGCAACACCATATGGTTAAAGCCAGTTAAAATAAGCACCAATAACCATTTCCTTATATATCAGGTTTACATAAATTTCATATAATGGCATGGAGTGTTAGATATTCAATATCAGACCTGGTGGATGCATTTCTAATGCATGTACAGCAACTTCAACAAAGCAAAGGATGCACCAAAAATGATATTTGCAAAGCAAGGGGCGAATCAAAAAAAAATCCCCTAAAAAGACGACTTAAACCCTTTTAACATCAGTATAGCTTAGAACAATCTATCTATTATCGTATTAAAACAGAGTAAAAAAAAGACACCACGTTCGCTCTCAAAGACTAAAAATTCATATGTTAATCAGTGAAAAAGGAGGAAAATCTACACCGTCGATTGTGGTGGGTCCAAATTATAACGGTCCAGATTTAAAAGAAAGAGTCCATGTAAATTTGGTTACAACATAAAGTCGGAATAAAAAATAAAATAAAATAAAATAAGCAATTTGATTTCCATACAAATTCCTAAGTAAAAGAGTCCATGTCAAATACAATAAAACTGAATTTCAGAATAAAAAAAATTAACAATTTGATTTCCATGCAAATTCCTAAGTAAAATCCCTAAAAATTATAATTTGGAATAAAAAAGTTAAAAAAATGGCAATTAGATGTATATGCTAAATCCAACAAAAAAAAACTGAAATTAGGAATAAATCCATACGAATTCATAAGTAAAAGAGTTCATGTCAAGTACAATAAAACTAAGATTCAAAATAAAAATAACTTAAATTAGCAATTTGATTTCCATGTGACTTCCTAAGTAAAACACATAAATAATTATAATTCGAAATAAAAAGTAATCAAAATTGGTAATTAGATTTGTATACTAAATCCAACGAAAAAATTGAAATTCAAAATAATAAAATAAAATAAAATAAACAATTTGACTTCGATACGAATTCCAACAATTATAATTATAATTCGGATTATTAAAGCAAAGTCAAAAGAAGCTCTTACGTTCGCTCTCAAGAGCTAGAAATTCCCACGTTAATCGGTAGAAAAAGATAAAGATCTATACCATTGATCGTGGTGGGTCTAGATTAAAAGAAACCACTGCGTTTGCTATCGAGGGCTAGAAATTCCCACGTTAATCGGTTGAAAAAGAGAAAGATTTATTGTCGATAGCGCTGGCTCCAAATTATAACGGTCTAGATTAAAAGAGAGTCCATGTTAATTTGATTAAAATTGAAATTCGGAATAAAAAATAAAATAAAATAAAATAAGCAATTTGATTTCCATACGAATTCCTAAGTAAAAGCAAGTGCAATAAAACTGAAATTCGGAATAAAAATAAAAAATAGCAATTTGATTTCCATGCGGATTCCTAAGTAAAATCTTTAAATAATTATAATTCAGAATAAAAAAGAAAAAATTGACAGTTAGATTTGTGTACTAAATCCAACAAAAAAATAAAATTCAGAATAAAACAAATTAGCAATTTGATTTCCACGCGAATTCCTAAGTAAAATTCCTAAATAATTATAATCCATAATAAAAAAAAGTAAACAAAAATTGGTAATTAGATTTGTATACTAAATCCAACAAAAAAAACTTATAAAATATTAGAGAGAAGTAGAAGATAACCATGTAATAAAATAGCATTGAAAGGGGATAGTAGCTGAAAGGGATCCATCAAGATTTGGGTTTACGGTTGAAGGTTGAAGAAAAAAATTGTGACGGCGAGATAGATGACACACGGTTCAGTGGGGTAGTGGTCGTGTGATGGAAGATAAGTTCAAAGTTGTTGCCATGGTGCATCAATATATGCATGAGAAAAGTACTCTAATACAATGTAAACTAATAAGATAATTTGCCACACGTATAATCAACGTATTGCTTGAGATTAAATAGATGTATGTATGCATACATACAATTTAGAAAAAGTAACTAATAGAGTAAGAATAGGGACATACAGCTACATGCTCTATCTATGATGGAGAGTAGTTAGTTTTTAAGAACCCAACAACTTATTATGCTCAATGGTTTTCTCCCATCAAAGCTCATACTTCAATTATGTTCTTTAGGTTGTGTATTCTTTCAAACTTCTATTATCATTTCCAATATTTAGGATATCTCTTTAAAATATAAATAGTCTGCAAGATACGTAAATATATTATCAAACATTTATACAAACTTGGAAACAAATCTAACCGCACGCCACCCTACTAGTTGCTATTATTTAATGGACTAACATCTAATGGTTTCTGTCACAGCATGAAGTTTTGCATCTAGGGCAAGCAAATGTGCAGAATATTGTATGGACAATAGCCAGAAATGTATTTCAATGGTTACCTGTGGATACATAACGTCTCTTCCAACCAACAATTGCCAATCCAAAACCAGAAATCTTCGCAGAATAGTCCTGCACAGTAATATGATGCATTCATTTCAGTAGAGAGCACACGAGCACTGAGGTGAAGTACGGTGTATTTAATATTCACTTTCACTTACCGTGTCAAGGAGAATTTTGGAAGTCTTAAAATCTCGATGAATAACTTGTGCCTCTTTACTGTGAAGGTAAGCTAGTCCTTTTGCAGCTCCAAGTGCAATCTTCATTCTTAGGTTCCATGAAAGAGGTTGAAAGTGTGGGCCTCCTACATCAAGGATTCACACAGCAATTTATACATAAAACATACTACGGCAATATTGTATGCAATACGAATAAAATATTAATAGGACAACAGTAGAAAACCAAGTCCTAGTTTAACTTACCCCTAAACAGATGACTTTCCAAGCTCCCACGTGGCACGAACTCGTGCACCAGCAGTCGGTGCTCATCCTCTAAGCAGTACCCAATTAGCTTGACAAGGTTGGGATGACATAACCCACCTAGGTAATTAACTTTAGCCTACAAACGGAAACTTAACAAATTTAGATTTTTTGTAAGTATTTGATTAACACTTCTGAAGCTGTAACGAATCAATTGAAAGACAGCACAAAAAGGCAAGGTTTTCAAGAGTTACTTCGAAGAAACACGAATCAAACATTAATTAGACTACAGCAACATAAAATAGAATAGCACTCATACTCACCAACCACTCTCCAGTTCCGCGCCGTAGCAAATCCTCCTGGTGAAGTTTTTTCACAGCTACAGCTGTTCCAGTGTCAGGCTTGCAAGCTGACAATGTGTTCTCATCAATCCATCCTTTATAGACAGATCCAAATCGTCCTCGACCGAGCACACTGTCAGGACTGAAGTTACTTGTGGCTAACCTGAGATCATTAAAACGGAATATCTTAACCAAAGAGGCTCGACTGCTCCTACTCCCATCTTTAGCACCACTCCCTGTGAACATTCCTGCATTTCAAGTCCTTAGTAGAGATTCTACTGAAAGAAACATACAAGAAAATACCAAATCCAGGCTTCATATTTTTAATGAAATATTCTCCGATGAATAAGTTTTTGTACTTATTTATCCCAGGTCCATAGTATGATCATCATGTATTGGACGTTTAGAATGCTTGATTCTTTTTTTTTTCAAAAGGAAACTTTGCGCAGCAATCGGGAACCTGCTGAAGCAATTGTCAGCTTGGCCATTTTCTAAAATTTGATGAGCCCTGAGAACCATTACCATCTGTGGTACACAATGCTAGCAGTAATTGAAAAGACCCAAAAATTTCAAAAGTTTAAAACTTGTTTAAGTTTGGATCAATTTGAGATTTTTTGCCAAATTCAGAAAGTCTCAAACCTGTTATGTATATGTAGATATGGCCCATGTGTATAAGGCCCATAAGTCCATGAGCTCTAGGGTTAATGTAGTAGATATATATTGTACAGTATACATCTAATGATGTGAGAAGTTGATCTGTTTCATGGTATCAGAGCATACCTCCTTCTCCACCGCCTTCCGTGCGCCTCAAAGATCTGCCGCCCTTGCCTTGCCAATGAGGCCGAGCCGCCGCCACTTCTTCGCCAAGCCGCTTTGATCTTCCGCGAACGTCTCGGCCCGTCTTTGCCCGAAGATCTGCCGCGCCGCCTCTGCCAGCGGAGGCCGAGCTGCTGCCACTTCTTCGCCAAGCCGCCCGCCTGATCTTCCACCGAACGTCTCCAGCCCGTGCTACCCCAGCGTCTGCCGCCGCCGCCTCTGCCAGCGGAGGCCGAGCTATTGCCACTTCTTCGCCAAGCCGCCAGCCTGGTCTTCCACCGAGCGTCTCCATCGCTGAGTCGTCGCTTGGTCTTCCGCCGCCGCCTGGTCTTCCGCTGAGCTGCCGACACTCCATCGTCGAGTCTCCACCTGGTTTTACGTCGAGCCACCGCCTGAATCGCCTTCCTTGGTATCAGGGGAGGCGAGGGGAGGAAGAGGCGGGTCAGCAGTCAGGGGAGGCAAGGGGAGTTGGGCGGCGTGGTTGTGCGGAAGTCATGGGAGGCAAGGGGAAGTTGGGCAGGTTGATATTATCGGGCGCTCGGGTCGGCAGCGGGTCAGCAGTACACAGTTGAGTGCGGAGTGGTTGATTTTATCGGGCGCTCGGGTCGGCGGTACACAGTTGAGTTGGTAAAATGACTTTTGGTGTTTCTGCTTCTCTTGGTATGTGAGGTACTCTTCTAGCCTCAGATATCAAACTAAATGGCCAGAATTATCGTGAGTGGTCGTCATCAGTTCGCATGCTTCTTCAGTCTATTGGTCTTCTTTCATATATTATGGCGGAGCCTCCGACCGAGAAGACTGATGCGAAGGAGGTCACGCATGGCACACGATCTTGATGATCGTGTTATGGGTATTTTATGTCGTAGTGCTGAAATTTCAATCAGGATGGATTTCATTGATCTTCCAAGTTCTCGCAAGATGTGGGAGTATCTTCAACAGCGCTATGAGCAGACTAGTGCAACGCGTCGATTTTCTCTTCTACAAACTCTTCATGATCTATGTAGCAGGAGATGTCCATTGAGGAGTACTACAGTTCCTTTACTCTTATTTCACGACAGCTGCTCTCCATGGTTCCTCCTTCCTGTGCTGGATGTACTGACTTTTGTCGACGATCAAATCGCCGATCTTATGAATATATGAATGAAAAGAGGAAAATAACGTGTATCTTCTAGAAAGTGGTGAGACTGCTCTTTATTAATTTGAACTGGCTATTACAATGAGTGTATATAACTTAGACTAAAGACTTATTCGGGAGTACAAGGCTCTTTCGAGAGGGTCACCCAAATGATCTTCACTGTTCCGGCCTTTTCAACTTCAGTCCGCATTCCTCCTTATGTAGTTGATGAAGGGTTGGTAGTTGTCTCTGGAGGAGAC
Source organism: Hsuehochloa calcarea (assembly GCA_036346395.1). Lineage (NCBI taxonomy): Eukaryota > Viridiplantae > Streptophyta > Magnoliopsida > Poales > Poaceae > Hsuehochloa > Hsuehochloa calcarea. The sequence continues at coordinate 141,268 of JAYEVG010000093.1, read as the reverse complement.
GCCTGTTCGGGAAGCAACGCGTCTGGTCGAAGAAAGACGTCAGTTGATAATGTGTCAAGCGTAAATGCGGTTATATGTCAGTGAGTCATTAACTGTATTTCTTTATCTTAGAGTTACGTATCGTCGCGTGGTATGAGATATAAAGCACATGTCTCATTCTTCACACGGTAGGGGATATATATGATGCTAGGTCCAGATATCAGTTCAAGGTTTTGAGAGCTTTTGACTGGTCGGGGACAAGGTTGGGAACCTTCTCCGACCAGGTTAAATATTGAGTAACATCTGGAATCCTCACGACCAGTGAGGTTGTTAGCCTTAGGGGTTACGACCACGAAGACGTATGATCCTTTATTTATTAAATAATAAATAGAGGTTTTAATCCTCGTTAACTGTGTAGGTAAAGCGGGTCATGATGCACAGAATTTGATGTTCACCTTTGTTATGCGTCTTTGTCCAGAGTATGAGTCTATTCGAGCTCAACTACTGGGACGTGTTGTTCTTCCATCCATGGAGGAGGCCCTTGCTGCGTTGATTGCTGAGGAGACTCAACTTCGCTCTTTGTCTTTCGGATCGACATTACCTAAGTCTGTTCTTGCGCCACCTCGTCAGGAGGTCTATCAACCTAGTTCACTTCCTGATGCTACATCCAACCAGACTTTATGCTCTCATTGCAAGAAACCTGGTCATCCTGTTCAGAGGTGCTATCGAATACATCCAAAGTTGTGACCTGCATCTCACCGTCGTCGTCATGGTGTGGTTGTTGCCACTACTCCTGCATCTGTTGGGGATTCTGCTTTTGTCACTCATTTGAGTCAGCTTCAGACCTTCAGTCACAGCTTCAGGCTCTTCAGACTCAAGTTGGGTATGATTAAATCTCCTCTCATTTTCTTCCAACAAACACCACTACTAATGAGGCGAGAGTCCTACACATCAATAGAGATCATCGATAATCTACCTTCCGCTGCCATGATCATCAGCAATCATGATGCCATTGCAAGATCCAAAGTCTTCGACGAGGAAGATAAAGAAGTTTAACATATTTATCGACTCATTGATTTGACAGTGACATGTTGATCTAGAATCTTCAATATAAAAGTTTGGTACTTGTGTACTTTATATATGAGTTATTAATATAAATCAGAGGATTTTTCTATTAAAAAACAAACTCCAACTCCGTACCAACTCAAATATGTTTAGGATATGAAATTACTTCAATAGTTAGGTGTATATCACTTTTTCAATTGCATGGTTCGCATTGATTTTATTATGCTGTCAGGGCCGTATTAAACATTTCAGGGGCCCTCTGCTAAGACTAAAAATAGGCGCTGTCAGGGCCGTATTAAACATTTCAGGGGCCCTCTGCTAAGACTAAAAATAGGCGCTTTCAATATGTTTTTTGCGCATGCCTCATATAGAAACTACTTGTTAGAGGTGCTATGGCATGGTGTGGCATAGTGACTGCTAAGGACAAAACATGGTAACGGGGATTTGTAGATTTGTCACTTTTGTAAGTAAGTTGTGACACAAGAACATGAGGGAAAAATAAATAAATCGCATCATTCTCAAAACGCGAGAAATGTTGGAAGCATTTTGGACCCTAGGAAAATGATAAAATGGATAGGGAGAGAAATAAAGGTTAATTTAAATATGTACATAGGTATTGATATTAGTAATGCGCAAATAACAACCTGAGTTGTGGTTGTTAGAGATATATGTATAGCTGTGTTATTCCCCATTGTTATGAGGGGTTATTTGCATATTCACCTCTTGTACTTGTCTATATATACTGACCCTTTGACCTTATGTCAATACAAGTTGCTATTCTAACAGTGGTAAGCAAGGATCAAAGAAACGGTACCGGACCGAATCCCGGCAGGCGGACGAGAACAGTAACCGGCCGGTTACCGGTTAAACCGGAAAAAAATCGGAAAAAAATCGTTTGAATTTACTTAAAAACCAACCAAAATTCGAAATTTAAAATTTGAATTTGCAAAACCCAGGAAACCCGGCCGGGATTTTGGATCCCGGACCACGCCGATTACCGGCTGGTAACCGCCGGTTACCGGCCGGGTTTTTTTTCCCCTAGTGGTAAGTATTTGTTTTCCTTCTCTCAACGGTCTCTCGTAATGTTTAACTAACTAATTCACCTATCGGGATGGATGCTGTGCAAAGGATGAGCTCGCTCGGTTTTTAGCCTTAGATAGGAAAGATATTGGAACCCAAAAAAGTTGGATCGTTAGGGAGAACATAATTAAACTACCTGAACTTGCGAGATTTGAAGTGTGAGAACCAGACGGCATAGAAATCCTGTAATACGAAGAAATTTAGCATCCTCTATGAAAAAGGACCAACGATATATGATATAAAAATATTATAACCAAAATTAATATGAACATGTAAAAATAGCAAGAATACACTGAAAATATTACAGTAACTTATAATTTCAATTAAATTTAACATGAGAATTTTAATTGATTGATTGCAACCTTTCTTATGACGAATTTAATATTATTTTAACATTGAAACGGGTTAACATCTAAGAATAATATTGTGTTGAAATTGTTGCAATATCTTACAAGAAACATTATAATATCGTGAACAAAAATATTTTCTCCAATATCATTGCTGGCCAATGGAAATTGAACATAACTTAAAAAAATTATTAGGGTATAATGATGTGTCTATGTACGAAATTGCTAGTTTACACCCACTTTTGTATAACAACATCATTTATAGTCCAAAGCGATTGTCGATAACAGTTATACTCTTATTAACACATAGTTGCTACAGGACTCATGCATTATCTTTTCTACAATGTAAGTCACCAATCTTTCTTCTTATAAAAGCTAAGTACAAACCAAGCTCACATATTACGCCACATCATCCAGTTAATGTCAACCGTTCAATCGAACACGCGATACCCATCCAATCTTTCTTCATATATAAAGATGAGTACAGACTGAACTCACACGTTACGCCAAATCATCATTTTGATGTCGACCGTACGTTCGATTGACCACATAATACACATCCAACCATTACACATTTCCCAAGCTAGGTTAAGCTCTATACCGGCGCAAGACGGACTTGGGCTTGGGTGGAGTCCGGGCTTGGACTAGGATGGGCTTAAGGTGGGCTTCAGTTGGTGAGTTGGGCTGGGCTTGGGTATAGGCCAGGCTTGGGCTAGGATGGGTTTAGGGTGGGCTTGGGTTAGGCCATATTAAATTGGCCTTGAACTAAGATGATCCCCATAACACCTATCTTTTTCTATTTTTATTATTTCGACAATGAAAGTTTTATGCACCATTTCCTTTCTTATACCCTAGAAAATATAAAAACATAATAAATTTTACTCCACAATGTCTAAATGTGTTGGAAATTCTATTTCTTGGAGACCTTATGGGGTGGATCCACGTGTATAACGTGTGTGTATGTATGTATGTATCATAGCTCATATATGTCTAAGTGTGCACCTCGCATATCAAGCCCAGTGACCCCATGCCTATGAAAAATCTCTCGGTCACAAGCCTTACCGCTACCCCATGTATATTTAAAAATCACCAATATTTGGGGGTGGGCCCACATTTGAATTTGGTATTTGAAAATGCACTAAATTTCATCTACATTTTCATCTCTATTTCATGCATACTTTAATACTCCTCCGTTCAGAAATATATATGACATTTTAGAAAGCATGCAATTAAACTTCCTTAACATGTTAAAATGGTATCATTAGATTACTCATTAAAAATATTTCATCATATAAAAAAATTATATTATTTTATAATTCATATAAAAATTAATGGTTAATGTTGCAAGTTGGAAACTGTGTTGATGTCGAAAACATCATATATTTTTGAACAAATGAGAGTATAGAGTTTATCACCATTTTTCATAAAATGGCCACAAAAAATCAAAATATTTCACGAAACTTGAAATTTTCGTTTGAAAAATTTCGAGCGAAATTTGGCCAATATTTATGGTAACCGCTGCAAAAATCTCAACCCCAACCCCTCCCCACGGTAATCTTTTCAAACTGATATAGTTTTCCCTGCCCCACACATGTGGTGATATGTATGTGACGCTCGTCGTTTTTGTTATGGATCCTCTACTGAATAGAGAGACTATATCTTATATTTGAGGTAAAAGTTTGAATCAAAATTGAACAAATAAGAAGCTGTGTAAATAAAATTTTGAATATGTAGGAATTCAAATTCAGAGCTAAAATTAATTTCATAATAAATATAAATTCAAATTTCTAGATGGAATTATATTTGTAATTTACATATATGAAAATCAAATTTAATTTAAATTTGGATCATAATAAATTAAAAATCTTAATTAAAATACAATTATACACACATGTATACACGTGTATACACGTGTATACACGTGTATACATGTATATACGTATATTATATATGTAATTTATCTTAGGAAGTTAATTTTGGCTAAATTTGGAAGATATATAAACTTACATATGGAATATAGAACTTTTGAAAATTAGTATATGTTTGCAGCTAAATATAGAATTTGAATTGAAGTCTAGTAAATTGATACAACAAGAAAAAAATTGGAGTAGAAATTATGAGTTATAGCCAACTATTAGATAGTCCAGCAAGCGTGGCACCTGAGTTTTCTGGCTGACGGGCCAAAGTTCGATTCCGACTAACTACACTAGTCAATTGTTCCAACTCTAAAAATATTATGTGTTATAAATTTATTAAATATTGTTGATTGCCTCTAGTGTTGCATCGGATTGTGTGGATGCACAAGTCAATGACACATGACTAGTAGTGTCACTTAAGTATAGAATTTAATGTTAAGTTTTATAGTCAAAATATATTAGTTTTATCAAATACATTGCATTGCAAAATTTTCCCATAAGATCTCCAGATCTTTTCAGAAAACTATTACAATGTTATATTTATATTTTTCTCTAATTAGTTATTTGCTAGAGTATGATATATAATCTTCGAAAAGAAGTGCAGGTTTGCTGTTAGTAGTAGAATACAAACCTAGTGTCGCCTTCTTCGTCCATATGATATTTTTGCTTCTCGTCTCTCTGCGCAATTCCATATTCCTGCTCTGGTTCGATTTCTAGGATTCCATGTTCTTCTTCTAGGATCCTTGATCCCTCCTGCGTTCCCCTACTGATGCTTTCATTAAGATCAAAAATCCAATCCACCCAAAAGATGTTCACTCCAGGACATCTTCCATGCACACCAATCATGGTCGTCAGTGCAGATTCAGCAGCTCTTCTGTCTGATACCGTTGCACCCCGGTGACCAATTCGTGCCGTTAATTCTTCGAGGCTTAACAGGTTCTCCAGACCAGTGGGCAATCGCATACGGCTGTGTTGCTCCGCTCCATGGGCATTAAAACCAAGCTTGAGCCTTCGGAGATTAGGCATTGCTCCTTCCTCAAAGGTCAGGCATGCTTCCCTGCACCTGAACTTGAAATATCTGAGAACTGGGAACTCCATGCTGTGGAAAGTGATCCTTTGTAGAGGGGCTTCTTTAACACACAACGACAGAATGGTGAGGGTAGACAATCTTTTGAGGGTATCAACATCATTCCTCCGCAATTCCCTGACCGCAATCTTTAAGGTGCAGAGTTCGCCAAGTCCTCCAATCCACTTTGGAAGGCTGGAAAAGATGCAAATACGTGGCAAAAGCTCAAGTCTCTCAAGAAGACAGGGAACAGGTGACACAAAACTCAAGCCATCGCAGGGAACCAGAATATTTGCACGAGAGGAGGTAGACACCAGAGTTAGAGACTTGAGCTTTCTGAGTTCCCCGAGAATTGAACCCAAACATCGCATGTTGCTCTCCAGATGATCAGATGGTACTGTACAACAGGCAAGATGAAGATCCCGTAGATTGGTTAGCTCCCCAAGGCTATACACAGTGTCAATTGAGTTACTGCTCAGATCAAGATATCCTAGTCTGCGGAGAGATCTCATGCGGCCAACACTACCAAGCAGATTTGCGCCAGGAAGACAGAGGTGCAACAAGCGCGGTAAATGAACAATACCTAATGGAACAGTAGTTAGTCTAGCATATATTTCCACTGTCTCCAAACACTGTAGCCTTTGCATCAGAGTTGGTATTTCAATGCTTACATCACATGAAATCTGCAAATATCTCAGTTGATGTAGTTCACAAATTCTAGTGAGGTCCACGCTTGTGCCACCACAATCACTCCAAATTTGAAGGATTAGAACTCGAAGAAGATTAAACTCTGTAATTGGAGGCATAGACTTAAAGAGTCCAAAAAACGCAAGTGATCGAACCTGCGACAATCCGATACTTGCTGGTATCTTTGCATATTTTGCACTGCCAAAATGGCAGGATAGTCGACGAACCTTGTCACAAAGTCCTATCGTGTTTTGAGAATAATCTACTGCTGTGCTGAAATTGTCTTCCATGGACTTGTATGCAATAAGATCAAGTAGCATACCATGTACCATAAACACCTCATGTTTATAGTTGGTATCCATAGGTTGGATCATTCGTCTATTGACAAGCTCATCAAAATAGCTGCCTGCAACTTCCTCCACGTCTTGCCCTTCTATTGCATTGATAAAACCTTCAGCCACCCATTGCTTTACCAAATCATCTTTCAGGATTGTATAGTCCTCCGGATATGTATTAAGATAGAGCAAGCATGTCTTCAAATAATCAGGAAGATTATCGTAACTAAGGTTCAGTACTTGTCTCATTCCTTCTGAAGTAGAAATTTTCAAATTGGAGGCTAATAGCGAATCATGTATGTACACCCAATGCTCCATTAATAATACCGGCTGGCTTGCTAAAAGACTAGCTATGCTGATAATTGCTAGCGGCAAACCGCCACATCTTTTAATAATTCCAAGTAAAATTCCCCTGAATTGTTGAGGACAATCATCTTCAGGGCCAAAAACTCTCTTTAAAAACAGTAAAAACAGTTTTCTTGATTGATCCATATTAAGACGTTTCATCTTTAAAATGTAGTCTTGGTGATAGCTGCAACATGTTAATGCAACTTCCTCAATCTGCGTAGTTGTTATTATCCTGCTGCAATGATTGCCCTCTGGAAAAGCATGACTAATACTGTTCCACAATGATGTAGCCCATAAATCATCAATTACAATCAAGTACCTGCGCTTTTTCAAAAAATAATAATAATCAAGTACCTGCCAAATTATGTGCGCATAATAAACATATTATTTTATCAGCCCACAAAATGTAGAAAATAAAGAAACACAACCAAGATGAATTGACATGCAGCAACTGTAGAATTTCAAGACAAGAAATAAAAGACGCTATCTGTACACAATGATAAAATTCATTTCTGTGCCTAAGTATACAAACAATTAGTTAGGATAAGTTTGGTTTACGGCATCCAATCTTCCTTTAGCAGTAGTGTAAGCATCCTACTTCTCTCTCTTTTTTCCAACTATTTATTAGTTTAGTCACAGTTTGTCCTCATGGATATCAAGGCTGTCTAAGTTCCCCCACCGGTAGTTTAAGGGTTAATGGTTAGTTTTCACATGGAATTCATCTCCAGAAAATATAAAAATAACTAATATTGAATATGACTACTTTCATATATAATATATATCAGCCTTTTCAAAAAAATTGCAATGGTGTTAAATTTATTAGTTTAGTTCACCAGGGATAAAGTGGATACTGATAAAGTACTTATTAAGGTTGGAATCTTGCAACTAACTCTATATTTTTATATACTCTTATAAATATTTGAGTTGGTGGTGATAGCGGCTTTACCTTACTCCTTGAGGATCTTTTGCGGACAGGTTTGTGTATGCATATGCATGTTTCTTGGAGGATCTTTTGTGAAGCATGGAAACATCTACGTGTATTTATATGTGTGTGACTGACAGCATGGTTCTCGATGGCTTGCTAATAGGATGTGAATTATGTATACAATTTCCAATACTTATCAACCTTTAACTCTGATCTCGGTTCGTTTTTCAACCCTGAACTCTGCAACCGTCTGAATTGGAACCTCGAATTAACGAAATCGTTCACTTTATCCCCCTCAACCCAAACCAGGGTGGTTTTGTCTAACATGGCACCGATGTGTCCATTTTCCGCTAACATCGCATCCAAGTAGAGCTGGCGTGGCTCTCTTCTTCACTGCAATATCATTTAAGCGGGGCTCAGCTGTCATACACATTGAGAGAGACTGACAAAAGGGAGAGGCAGAATAGAGGCGAGGCTGGGAGGCATGTGGCGGCGGTTCGATGCCTCCCGCATCGGTAAGGCGACAGGGTGGCGGATACCTCAAAAATGGGTTGCTGGGAGGGAGTGGGAGCTAGGGTGTAACATTCCCGTCTTTGAATGGTGAATAGTGTTTACTATTCGGTTTTTGATTTCATTCGTATTTTCAAATTACCGTTTACTCGCAAAATCTTCTAGCTTCCATCTAGCTCGGGTTTGTGTTTCAAACCTTCTTGCAAATTCCCGAATTCAAATTCAAGTTTGAATTCTCCTTTTCGGTTTTGGGCCCCTTCTCAAATCTTGTTCCTCCTTCCCTTGGGCTCAGCCCGTTTCTTCCTTGGGCCGGCTGCCCTCTCTGGCCCGATCGGCCATCGCCTCCCCAGCCCACTCCTACCCCCCCGGCCTCGGCCCAGTTGGTCCCCCTCCTTCTTCCTCCCCCCCTGACTGAGCGCCTCCCTCTCTCTCTCTCCTTCGTGCGCACGCCGACGCCAGCCTCGTGCTCCCCTCTACCGCCACCGGCTCCCACCTGCTCTCTGGGCGCCGCACCCACTCCTCTGACCACCTGTGACTTTGGCGCCCTCCCTCGTCAAGTCCCGTCCCTGCGCGTCCTCTCTGTGCCGCGGGCACACCCGCTCCCGATCCGAGCCGCGCGCCCGCGTCACCCGTCTTCGTCGCCGCGTCAGCATGGCCCCCAAGTCGTCGCCTCTCCCTACTGCGCCCACCTACCTCCGCCCTATCGCCTCCGTGCGCAGAGCTCGCCCATGCCGCCGCCTCGGGACCGCGCGCACGCCCGAGCTCCTCTCCAACAGCTCCTCCTCGCGCGCGGCTATAAAAGAGCTCCTCGTGCTCCTCCTACCTCCCCGCTTCACTCCCCTTCTCTCCTGGTCAGATCCACCCAAGACTTTGCCCGTGCTCCATTTCGGCCGAGCCGCCGACTAGCCGCTCCGATGCCACCTCCGGCACGCCACCCCTGTCACCGTGCACCACCGACGCCCAGGAGCATTTCCCCCCAAACCCCTTCGGTTTTGGACCGCTACCGCCGCCGAATTTGGCCTTCTTCCCCTCCTCCGGCCGACTTCTTCTCCGCTGCTGATCTCCCTCGCCCGTCTGCCTTCAGCCGCCATTGTTGGCTTGGTAAGCTCCTGGAGGCCCCGCCGACCTCGTGCTCCCCCGCTCTTTTGGCGAGAAGTGCCGAACGACCGTCACCACTTCCGGCTGAACCGCCGCCGCCGCCACTCCGACGATCCCCTGGCGTCGCCACCACCGTCACTAGCTCTGCCTCGGCAAGAGGAACCCATTTTGGCCCTTCCCCGGCGCCGCTGCTCCTCCCTCCGTCGACGACGCGCCGCGCCGCCTCGGCCTCCCCCTCTGCTCTGTGTTGTCAGAAGGGAAAATATTGTAGCTTGTTTTTTCGGTTGTACTGTAGTGGGTTAGGGCTAATCCGTGATTAGCCGGGCGTTAATGACACCCTAAGTTCCTTCCGGTTTCACTGCCGTGTGGGCCTGGTTGAACAGTAATGGCCGGTTTAATTCTGTTTTATCTCTCTGTGACTGACAGGTGGGCCCCACTACGTAATATTCCATAGACCGGTAGACCCGTGGACAACGCACAGTGCGTGTTGACCTCCGGTCCACGCACAATGCTCGTGGACTGTACACTATTCATGGGCCCACGTGTCAGCTGCTGGCCTTTTTCTTTTTTTCTGATTTTGTTTTCAATTAAAAATTCAATTGAAAATCTTCAAAAATTCATATCCCCTATTCCCCTTCATTATAACTCCAAACATTATGAAACTTGTTCCTAAAATTTTCTAAATTCAAGATCTTGCTAATGGCACTGATCATGTTTAATTTGGAGTTCATTTGTTATGGGTTTTGTATTTATTTGCTCTCTTTGGTGTTGTGCCTTTTTTCGGTACATTCGTCCGATCAAGATTCGAAGACGCGGGAGACCTCTACTTCGATCAAGCTCAAGAATACCAGACCCTCCTGCCTTTAACCAACGCCAGTCGATACTTTGATCATTTTGAGCCTACATTTTATGTAAATTATATTCAATTAAATTACCAAATTTGCATGATTTAATTCTTTAATCAAATGTATGTTAAAGCTTAAGGTAGTTAATTACCAATTTATTGATTACTTAATTAATATGTCATACATTGATAATTGAACCCATTATTCCTTGTCACCCTAGTAACTATGTGGTAACTACTAGTATAGGTGGTACTTAAGCAACATACTAGTATTGCTTAAGTACCGGGACATTAAATGTCCTGATCATCATCTCTTCAAACATGAAATGGTTTTGGGCAGTCATTGGAGGCTGTTGGACCGAAAAGGCGACTAGAGGGGGGGTGAATAGGAGCACGCTCACTTTTTCAACCACGATTAGATTCAACACAAATTTCACTCCAATAGCTATAGAAGCTATGAAGATCGATATACCAAGACAATGAAGACTAGGATTGAATCCAATCAAAACCCAAGCAAAACAACCAAAACAATCAAACTTAATTTCCTAAGTGTAGGCGGTCGACCTCTACTCGGGGCGGTCGACCTCTCCAAGGGCGGTCCGACCTCTACTCAGGCGGTCGACCTCTCCAAGGGGCGGTCCGACCTCTAGCTAGGGCGGTCCGACCTCCACTGATGAATGCTGAATCACCAAAACGGTTGCAAATAGGTCTAACTTTTGATCTACAACTCCAAACTTCATGAAACTTGGAACACACCTTCTCTAGGATGTCAGAACCTATTCCAATCGAAGATCGTGAAGATCCATGGAAAAGTTATGACCTTTTCAGTTTGAGAGAAGGATGGTTCAAAACCGAGTCAAAACGAAAACTAGATCCAAAAACTTGCTCGTGGGTGATTGATGATCAAGATGATCTTAGATGTGTTCCACATGTCACAGCAAGCTAGATCATAAGAAGAAATCAATCAAAACATGCGAATCAAAGAAAGACTCAAAATCACCAAATAGAGAGAAGAAGGGCAAATGAACTCATCTTGAAGAGAACTCTTCTTTGGATTGATTTGATAATGTATCGATTCTGACCACTCATACGGATACGCATGGACACAAGATCAAAACATCTCTCTCTCTAGAACCCTAATCTCCACTAAACCTTCCCTAAGCACTTAAGCCAAAACTAGGGTTTCAAGCATGAAAGGGTTGAAGGGTGCACCACCTCCTCCTCTATTTATAGTGGAGACTTAAACCTTCTAGAAGAGTAACCCTAATGGGCTCCGTTAAGGCCCAAAACAAGCGGGTCACACACGCACGCATCTTGAAGCGCCGTCTTCATCTCCTCTTGACCTACTCCGCTTCTCCACGCCATCTTGCGCCGCGAGTCGTCAAAGTCACCAAGGCGGTATTTGGTATAATTACCAAAATACCCCTTCTCGATCTTTTTGCAAAGACCGAGTCCCATCTTTGTGAAGCACCTCCCATGCTTCGCCACGTGTAGGTTGATCAACGGCTCTCAACATGTCGGCAAGTCTCTCCCATCCGGCTCCCACCGTAACCACCATGGCACTTGCAGGCCCCGCGCCGCTTGATCCAACCGGTCCGCCGAATCGCCTGTTCGGTCATCCTTGTCTATTCTGCACCACACTTGAGTTCATTGACCTCACCCGCATCGCCGATCGTTCGACCTCGGCTCTCCAAGCCTAGTCCCGATCATCCTCGCCGTTGACCGTCGCTGACCACCAAGCAACCCGCACAACAATAAACAAGCAAATCGAATCCGGAACAAGTTCTTCACAACTTGACCCACGTTAGTCAAAACATGCATCATGCAACACATATGCATCAAACCCATGACTTTGACCTAACAAAACATCATCGCCACGGTTGGCCGATGAACAAGTCGAACCGGTCAAACCGCCCCTCGGGGCGGCTCGACGCCAATAGCCGTACGGCCCGACCACCCACAAGGCGGTCCCGACCGCGTAGGGACTTAGCCAATTTTCAACCCCTGAAAATCCGAAACCTACTGGAAACTTTAAACCAATAGAACTTTTTACTGGAGACTCCAAAAATTATGGGACTAAGAGCAATGGGATCCCCACACTTGCCTACACCCTCTATTTTTGGCCCAGCCTGTTTTGACCACTTTTGGTCATGGCCGGTCCGACCGGTGCACATGGTCGGTCCGACCGATTTGGGACCGGTCGGACCGCCGTGCTAAGGCCGGTCAGACCGCCCCTGTCCAAAAAGTCTGAACAGTGCTGAAACTTTGTCGAAAACCCGTGAAACGACAAACCGTTAACGCCATTGCCAATTGTCACATCATCCTAAGATCTGGAGCATATCCCCATGATATCCACAATCTCCCCCTTGATGAACACATTGGCAATAAACCAGAAAATGTAATTTGAAGGTTTGAAAAGTAAAATACTTTCGTTTTCGCACAAAGGCACAACTTGGTCCATAAGCAAGAGAAAGCAATGGAAATGACCAAGCTGGCATCAGAATAGTATAGACAAGTGAGATAAGGCAAAAGAAAGCATAAAAACTTTGATTTCCAGAAAAAGTCAAAAATCTCACTTAAGGTCCATATGAAAGAACAATTGTTCAATTGACCTTTGATCATTGTGAGGTGTAATAAATGCAATTCAAGTTCGGAAGAGTCAATAAGGCAATAAGAATGCAATTCAAAACTCCCCTCACTATGATCCTCGGATTTAAAAATTTCAAATTCTCCAACTTTCTCCCTTTGTATAAACTTCCTCAACATTGAAAATATCTTCTCCCCTTTGACAATGGAGTCATCAAGGAATCACGCCTTCCTCTCATCCAGAGATAGCAATTTGCGAGAATGAAGAAAGAAGCAAAAGAAGAAGTATGCATGAAATGCAATGGAGTGGCTTCATTTTTGTATTTTTCAATTTTTGATTACAAGAAGCTTTGAAGATTACCCAAAAGAGCAAGTCAAGATTTCTAATATTGCACAAACAACATATCAAGCCCGATAGTGCTAGCAAGATCATGGTAAGACATATATAACAAAGCTAAGCATAAAGGCTCAAAAGTAAAGCAATGGATTTGATCAATTTAAGCAAAGCTTCAAATTCAAAAGTTCATCAACAGGATCCTAAAATGAAATTGGCCATGTCAAAATGTCAAAGAAGATCAAAAATCTAACAAAGACCACATTAAGAGTCAATCGGTCCTGATTGAATCATTTTGCTCAAGATTTCTTAAAAGCCCATTTGTCACAGTTTTCTCATATGCAATGAATATTGAAGTTGACTAATGATCTAACTTAGTGACAAGATCCTGGACTAGGAGCCATCCACAAACTCATCCTAAGCTTCGACCAGAAATTGATTAAAGGTATATCTTAGTAAAGAAGATCCTGGACTAGGAGCCATCCACAAACTCTTTCTAAGCTTCTACCAGGGCGACAAATCTTGAGGTTCATGTCATTTCTGACAAGCAATCCCCATGAGATCGTCTGGATCATCAAACTATCTTCAAGTTCATGTCATTTGACAAGCAGTCTCGTAAGAATAGTTTGGCACATTTTAAGCATAAGACAATCTGAATTTTCATTTTTTTTTTTTACAAGAGCAGTTTTAGAATCTCAAGAACACAAAAGCTCAAGTAATGGTCAATTTTAGATTCAAGAGCTCACAAAGCAATTCTGACAGGGCCAATGTCACAAAAGGAGCACTAATTGCGCAACTCGCTAAAACATCCACAAATTGCAATTTTTAGTTCGAGTTGTTTTAAAGTTCTAGCTCATATAGCAAAGACTTAGCTACACATGTAAAAGCATGATAATTTTAGCAAGTCAAAGAACTAGACATGGCATTGAGCAAGAATTGAAATACTAAAGCTCCAAAGGGTAATAGGCAAAGCTTCATCAATTTTAAAAGATAAGGTAAGATCTTATATTACAATGCATCTTTTGGATTTTTCATACCACTTGATGTATTTTTCATATGAATGCAATATGATACAATGAGATGCAATAAAAAGCCTAAAAACCTAAAAAGTTCAAAAGATCAATAAGTTCAGAAAAAGAACAATAAAAGATCAAAAGAACAAGGTAAGATCAGAAAAGATCGAACTCCCCCTCAAACCAACCCATAGGGATAAATTACCCCTAACTCACTTCTCAAGGTGGCAAACCTAGTTGGGTCTAAAGGTTTGGTGAGGATATCAGCCAATTGGCCCTCGGACTCCACAAAATGCGAACAATATCACCCTTCTCGACATGGTCCCTAAGGAAGTGATAGCGAATGTCTATGTGCTTGGTCCTAGAGTGTTGCACAGGTTCTTAGCAATGTTAATAGCGTAGTGTTATCACGAAAAGAGGAACACTAGCAAAATTTAACCCAAAGTCCTTAAGAGTGGACACCATCCACAAAATCGACTCTGACGACTAGCGCTGACTACATATTCACTTCAAAGAGGGATTGTGCAATGAAGACTGCTTCCTAGAAGACCAAGAGACAAGAGACGTGCCTAAGAAATGACATGTACCAGAAGTGCTCTTCCTATCTAGCCTCTGACATAAAATCGTAATCGAAAACCCCGAATGGACAAATAAGAAGAGCAAGAATACCAAATGCCATCTTGGAGAGTAGAATGTAAATACACAAGATGCGCTTAACGGCTTGGCGATGTGAAGTCCTCGGTGGCGCTGAAACCTCGCAGAGGCGAGGCATCATGAAGTGGATGTCCGGTCTTGAGGCCGTCAGTACGAGGAGGGAGCCGATCATCTTTGCGGTACTCGCGTTGATCCACGGCTTCCCTTCCTCATCTGGATCCAGCGATCGAAGTCGCCATGGGAGTGGCGATCGCCTTGCAGTCACCCATATCAAAACGCTTGAGAAGATCCTTGGTGTACTTCGTTTGATGGATGAAGATCCCTTCCTTGCATTGCTTGATTTGCGGCCCGTAAAGTAGTTGAGCTCGCCCATCATACTCATCTCAAATTCCTGGACATGGTCTCGAAAAAGCTGAAACAAGAGCATGAGAGGAACCACCAAAGATAATATCATCAACGTAAATCTGAACAAGCGAGAAGTCATTGCCATGCCTAAGAATGAATAGAGTCTTATCAACTTTTCCCATTTTAAAATCATTCTTAAGCAGAAAGGTCTTAAGTCTATCATACCAGGCTCTAGGGGCTTGCTTAAGACCATACAAGGCTTTGGATAGCTTAAAGACACGATCAGGGTACTTGGGATCCTCAAAGCCAGGGGGTTGCCTAACATACACTTCCTCCTCTATAAAACCATTGAAAAGCACTCTTAACATCCATTTGATGCAACCTAAAACCTTTAGATGCAAATGAATGCAAGCATGATCTGAATGGCTTCTAATCTAGCAACAGGAGCGAAGGTCTCATCAAAATCTAACCCCTCAACCTGACTAAAACCCTGAGCTACCAACCTAGCCTTGTTTCTAACCACAGAACCAACCTCATTTTGTTTATTTTTAAACACCCAACGGGTACCAATTACATTATGACCACTAGGAGGTTCTACAAGGTTCCAGACTTTATTTCTTTCAAAGTTTTCTAACTCCTCATGCATGGCATTGACCCAACTAGCATCGGATAAAGCATGTGATATATCTTTGGGTTCAAAAGACGCTACAAATGCAGAGTGAGAGAAAAGACTCGGATCATGATACATGGAGCGAGTGACTCGCTCATGGAGACTACCAATCATTTGATCCGAAGGTGCTGCTTCTGGATGTGCAAAGGAGCGCTGGGAGATAGTATCTCCTCAACCTCCGCAGTATCTTCTTGATGAAGAAGATCTGCAGAGCCTCAATTGGAGGTGAAGCGATCGTAGCGAGTTACGAGCCGGAATCGAGCATTAGCGACAAGTGGAGGAGCATCATCAATTTCATCCTCATCTTCCTCAACAAATATGCTCTCATCACCGTAAGTCACCTGAAACATCGGATCTAGCTGCAGGGCTAGTCTCATCAAAAGTGACATTGCATGTCTCCTGGACAATGTTAGTTTCAACATTAAAAACCCGAAAACCCCTCGAATGAGCAGGATAACCTAGAAATAAACCATCACAAGTTCTTGATTCAAATTTATCTAGGTTCCTGTCTTGAGAATAAAACACTTCGATCCAAAGACTCGAAAGTGCGAAACCGAGGGTTTTCTTGCCAAAACGAAGCTCATAAGAAGTCTTGCCCAAAGACGGTCTCAGAAAGACACGATTTGAAATATGGCAAGCAGTAGCAATAGCTTGACCCAAAACCTCCTCGGTGTGCTATACTCATCTAGCATCGTCCTAGCCACCGAGACTAAGGTCCTGTTCTTCCTTTCTACAACGCCATTTTGTTGAGGGACGTGTGGAGAAGAGAACTGATGCTCAATACCGCGCGCAGCACAAAAAGAGGCAAACGAGGCATTCTTGAACTCCGTGCCATTGTCACTGCGGATTGCTCTCAAGGCACCGTGAAGTTCGAAGCCAAGCGAAGAACAAGATCATGATAATGATCAAAGACCTCATCCTTCAAGCAAGAAAGAACACCCAAGAATATCTCGAAAAATCATCGACTATGACAAGAATGTACCAATTGCCACCGATGATCGAACCCTAGCGGGACCAACGATCCATATGAAGCAAATGTCCCGTCCGTCGGTCATGACCATAGTCAATGAAGGGTGTGGCGGCAACTTGCTTGCCATGCCTACGAGGAGCACATACAACATCTTTGATGACTTTGAGTTTAGGCAAGCCTCTCATGAGATCAAGGCCGCTAACTCGTGTCGATGATCAAAACCAATGTGCCCCAAACGTCGATGCCAAAGCCGATATCGAAAGAAGATGCAACTAAACATTTGAGAGATCGGCAAGAGATTCGAAAAATCACTCAAATATTCTACCAACTCTAGAAATTCCAAAAATGAGCTCACCAAAAGAATCAAGCACCGACAAGCGTTCTTCTTAAATCTAGTCTCATAGCCATCATCGAGAAGTCGTGAGACGTAAAGGAGATTGTACCTTAGCTTGGACACAAGAGCGACATCCTTGAGAATGAACTGCTGTTCACCCCGTCGATCCAGTTCCTTCGATCCGCCCTTGTGAATCATCTCCAAGGTGATGAAGTCATCACCCGTCGCCGCGTGAAGGAAGTGAACCATCTAGAGTCTCCGGTCATGTGGCGTGAATAGTAGGAGTCGACGAGCCACGTGTTCTTCCTCCTTCCGCGACGATCCCGAAAATCAAGGCATAAAGATCGATGTGTCTCAACATCAAGTTAGTTAAAATAGACTTGGGAACCCGAAGATCGAGACACATGTCTCATGAGTAGTATGCAAAGCGTAATGAGTGTCCTTGATCCTAGTTGAAGTCCTATCATGAGCAATGGTTACAAACACATGAGATGCATTCTGCCTAGGAACATGATGATGATAAGCATGTGTAGTATATCCTAGACCGAGTTTCTTCTTCTTTTCATGACCATGTTTCATACAAGCTCTAGGTTGATGAAATAAAGTTCTAGCATGATTAGCATTTTTCAACCTACGCCATGTGAGAACTCAACTAAATGTCCACTCTTCTCGCAATAGGTGCAATGGTATTTTGTACCATTGGGAGAAGCACCTTTGACTCAAAAGAAGGTTGGACAGAACTCGCAGTTTGAAAGCAATTTTCGCGAGTTGGGTTTTGAATTCAACTAAGCCATTTTCCAAGACCTCGAATGACCTTAGCCTTGGATTTGTTCTCAAGAGTTGTATCCTAAACCTTGCTTCTTAGAAGGAGTTCTAGACTTGTCAAGAATCATGTTTAATTGTTTTTCTCCACTAGAGAATTTTTGCAGTGTGTTCTCTAGATAAACATTATCTTTCCTAAGATCAACACATGATTGACAAATTTTAGGTTTAATAACCTTTGCAAGCCTCTCCTTATAATTAGCAATTTCAAGCTTAAGAGCAGGACAGAAAGTACAAGTAGCAGAATTAATACTGTCCTTAAGCTTGGCATATTTCTCTCTAGCTGCTTTTAAAATGTCTTTAATTTCACGTTCATGTTCTAAGCAACGAGAGCAAGAGCGAGACTCTACTGGTTCAGAGACATCCAACTTGCTAGATTCTAAGCATTTAAGACATGGAGCAGATTTGACCTCAACTAGCTCAGTTCTAGCATTTTCAAGTTGATGCAAAGCAGTATTAAGAGCAGATTGCAGTTTAGACAGTTCGGAGTGCAAAGCATGGCAAGATGAACATTCATCAACTTCTAGACTCTTAGCATTCACAAGTTCCAATGTCAAATTTTCAACTTGTGACTCTAGATCCTTGTTCTTAACCATGATGAACTTTAAAGCCTTATCCTGACTAAGCAATTGCTCATACATGTTCTCGCATCTAGCAGAAAGGACATCATAAGATAGGGATACCTCATCATCATCATCGACGTCGACGGAGTCAGCCATGAAGCACATGCCTGAAGTCCTTGGTCTTCCCTTTCTTGTCTTGAGGTGGCTCCTCCTCCTCCTTGTCCTCCTCGCTCCCGAGTCCACATCGCTCAAGGATTGATCTCCAAAGCGGCAAGGACCGGTGGAGACCTTCATCGCCTTGGTAGCATCAAACCTTGATTTGTTCCTTGAGGCTTCTTCCAAGTGGCTTTCCTCCTTATGGTTACCCTTACCCTTGACTTGGGACGCTTAGCCCGAATATGGTAAAGCTCACCACACTCGTAGCAAGTCACAGGCCACCTCTCTTTTGTTTCTCACATTGTTGTAAGCCTGTGTGACTTTCTTGACTATGAGGGCTAGCTCGGGCTCGGGAAGACTCTCAAAATCCTCTTCACGAATTGTGGATAAACAGCAAGAGAAAAACCCAAGAGGACTCGGAAAAACCATCGAAGCTCTTGAAAGAGGATCACTACCAAAGCCATCTTGTCCTTCTTAGGAAGACTACCTCTCTTGATCTCATGAGTCTTGAGCTTACTATAAAGCAGCTCCAAGGTGAGAGTAGAGATCGGCGTTCTCCTCTATGGCGAGCCTTCATCTCCCACTCCTTGGTGTTGATTGCGGCCAAGAGGTGAGTGGCATTCTCAGTTGAGAGTACTCAATGTCAACGACTTTCATCGATTGACAACCTTGTTGAAGCGAGTAAAACGTCATCGATGCTCTCGCCAGACGCATCTCGAATTTGTTGTACTCTAAACTTATAGACCGTCTCGCGCACTTGTTTAATCTGGGACGATCCTCATGGTAAGTTTCGAGGTGTGCCAAATTTCATGTCTTGATCGTAAGATTGCAAATCTGTCATACTCTTGTCTACCAAGCCCGGCATATAGGAGATTCTTTGCCTTGTTGTTGTTAGCCAAAAGTATTGCCAAGCTTGCGTGGCAATCTCGAGTAAAACAAATGAGCTCTAACAACCTCCCATATGGCTTGTCCTTCGCTCTCAAGGAAGACTCGCATGCGATTCTTCCAATAGGCATAGTCGAGCCCATTGAAGACATGCGGCTTTGTCGAGTACTTATCCATCGCCAAGTTCGGTGGACCGGTTAAGATCAAGATTGAACTAACCGGCTCGATACCACTTGTTGGACCGAAAAGGCGACTAGAGGGGTGAATAGAGCACGCTCACTTTTTCAACCACGATTAGATTCAACACAAATTTCACTCCAATAGCTATAGAAGCTATGAAGATCGATATACCAAGACAAATGGAAGACTAGGATTGAATCCAATCAAAACCCAAGCAAAACAACCAAAAACAATCAAACTTAATTTCCTAAGTGTAGGGCGGTCGACCTCTACTCGGGCGGTCGACCTCTCAGGGGCGGTCCGACCTCTACTCAGGGGCGGTCTGACCTCTCCAAGGGGCGGTCCGACCTCTAGCTAGGGCGGTCCGACCTCCAGCCTGATGAACAGTGAATCAGCCTGAAAAACGAAGTTGCAAATAGGTCTAACTTTTGATCTACAACTCCAAACTTCATGAAACTTGGAACACACCTTCTCTAGGATGTCAGGAACCTATTCCAATCGAAGATCGTGAAGATCCATGGAAAAGTTATGACCTTTTTCAGTTTGAGAGAAGGATGGTTCAAAACCGAGTCAAAACGAAAACTAGATCCAAAAACTTGCTCGTGGGTGATTGATGATCAAGATGATCTTAGATGTGTTCCCACATGTCACAGCAAGCTAGATCATAAGAAGAAATCAATCAAAAACATGCGAATCAAAGAAAGACTCAAAATCACCAAATAGAGAGAAGAAGGGCAAATGAACTCATCTTGAAGAGAACTCTTCTTTGGATTGATTTGATAATGTATCGACATGACCACTCATACGGATACGCATGGACACAAGATCAAAACATCTCTCTCTCTAGAACCCTAATCTCCACTAAACCTTCCCTAAGCACTTAAGCCAAAACTAGGGTTTCAAGCATGAAAGGGTTGAAGGGTGCGACCACCTCCCTCCTCTATTTATAGTGGAGACTTAAACCTTCTAGAAGAGTAACCCTAATGGGCTCCCGTTAAGGCCCAAAACAAACGGGTCACACACGCACGCATCTTGAAGCGCCGTCTTCATCTCCTCTTGACCTACTCCGCTTCTCCACGCCATCTTGCGCCGCGAGTCGTCAAAAGTCACCAAGGCGGTATTTGGTATAATTACTAAAATACCCTTCTCGATCTTTTGCAAAGACCGAGTCCCATCTTTGTGAAGCACCTCCCATGCTTCGCCACGTGTAGGTTGATCAACGGCTCTCAACATGTCGGCAAGTCTCTCCCATCCGGCTCCCACCAGAACCACCATGGCACTTGCAGGCCCCCCGCTACCGCTTGATCCAACGGTCGCGACCGAATCGCCTGTTCGGTCATCCTTGTCTATTCTCGCACCACACTTGAGTTCATTGACCTCACCCGCATCGTCGATCGTTACGGACCTCGGCTCTCCAAGCCTAGTCCCGATCATCCTCGCCGCTGACCGTCGTTGACCACCAAGCAACCCGCACAACAATAAACAAGCAAATCGAATCAGGAACAAGTTCTTCACAACTTGACCCACGTTAGTCAAAACATGCATCATGCAACACATATGCATGAAACCCATGACTTTGACCTAACAAAACATCATCGCCACGGTTGGCCGATGAACAAGTCGAAGCAAGTCAAACCGCCCCTCGGGGCGGTCGACCAGCCAATGGCCGGCCGACCGCCACCACAAGGCGGTCCGACACGTGAGGACTTAGCCAATTTTCAACCCCTGAAAATCCGAAACCTACTGGAAACTTTAAACCAATAGAACTTTTTACTGGAGACTCCAAAAATTATGGGACTAAGAGCAATGGGATCCCCACACTTGCCTACACCCTCTATTTTTGGCCCAGCCTGTTTTGACCACTTTTGGTCATGGCCGGTCCGACCGGTGCACATGGTCGGTCCGGATCGATTGGGACCGGTCGGACCGCCGTGCTAAGGCCGGTCAGACCGCCCCTGTCCAAAAAGTCTGAACAGTGCTGAAACTTTGTCGAAAACCCGTGAAACGACAAACCGTTAACGCCATTGCCAATTGTCACATCATCCTAAGATCTGGAGCATATCCCCATGATATCCACAGAGGCCCATGACTGAGGAAATTGAGATAATTAGTTTTACTCCCCAAAACCCTAATAACTTGCTATTACCACATCTGGGCGGATGGAATGATGGTGGGTGCCGTCGGGCACGAGAGTAGTTGGTATGGGGTATGAACCGCCTAGATGAATTAAGGACTTAATCTTATCATGAACTCCCTTGTAAAACAAGTACAACCGCAAGTCTGCAAAGTGCAACTTGACCTAGTAAAATTATTAAACCCTGAATGTTATCTCGCTGGATGGATAGCGGGAATGTGCAAGCGCGTGATGCGACTGGCTTGAAAGGGATACTGAAGTTAGGTGAAGTTGCCGGTCGCTGAAGTGTAGTACAACTACACCAGTCGCTGAGGTAAACATTCCACACAACGTATGGGCGTAACCCCATATGGGTGAGATGACGGAAAGGGCGAGATAATGTAAACGGTTACTGTGACGATCGCTCAACTACATGACTACGGAATCATGTGGGGTAACGAGTATGATTATCTCTTGTGGGTACAGTGTACAACATCTGCAGAGTCTAAACTGTTTAAACAGTTGTGCCTACGGTCGGAGGCGGACATGGGAACTTGCTAGAGTTAGTTCTATTTCAAAAACCTTGTGGGTGGTATGCAAATCAGGTCGGCTCACCTAGCCTGAGATTTGGTTTTCTCCTGGATCGTCGTATCTAGTGTTGTTATTGTATGGAGATAGCTCCAATAAAAAATAAGCATAAAAGTGGAGGTAGCCTCTGCTGATATAATTATTGCACAATTAATCTCTTTAATAAAATGCTAAGTGATAGTAATTTGTAAATATGATAATTGGAAATGTTGTTTTCGCAAATAAAAGCACCTCAGCCATCCTTGTTAAGCCTTACATCTATAATATTGCATTGTGTGTTGGCTCGCGAGCACGGAAGTTGTGCTCATTCTCGCTCTCCGCCAAACCCTTCACATAATGTGGATCAAGGAGACTATGCATTTTACGAGGATCCCGAAGTCGACGGGCAAGGGAACGATGAAGAATAGTCTAGTTCTGTAGTCCAGGTCTCTCGCCGATCCTAGTAGATCCGTCGATACTTGCGTACAACCGATATTATCCATCAGTCGTACACAGATTACCCCAGTCGCTACCTGTGGAGAGATGAGCTCTACCTCCTTTTGCTTCCGTTGTAGTTTATGTTGCTTCATGTGATGTAATCAATTTGGCCTGATGGCCCATATGTAAAACTCGACCCGACGTGGTCTATGTCACTCTGATGGTCGTTTTATATTTGAATGTTTTAATTCACATCATGTATAAAATGATTTAGCAATGTGCCTGTGAGTGCTATCTACTGATCCAGGGAATAACACAGTGTTTTCACAGAGGATTCGGGATTAGAAAATCCGAGTCCGACACAGGGGATGTGGTGGCGCTGTCCAGGGTGCATTGGCGCATGCTAGCAGGGGCGTGAGCGCAGTGATGTGCGGCGGACGGAGTCGTGGGAGGAGAGATGTGTCGGCCGGGGATTTAGAGGGGCAAAAGGGAGACGCACACAATCATCTACGGAGACAGAAGAGCTTACCGGTGTGGATGCTGAGGTCGGGGAAGCTCCGTGGTGACCTGGCGACGGTGACCCAAGGCGCGCCCTGGAAGGGGAGAGCCAAAATTAGAGGTCGGCGTGAAAGAGGAAATCTAGGTGGTGGTTCAGGAGGAAGGAATTGGCTTGGAGTTCACTTGACCGAAATTGGGGAAGAAGGCGGCGACAGCGAGCTCCTGTGGAGGAAACACGAAATTGATTGAGGGGAGACGAAGAAGAGTGCCTAGAACACGATGTGATATGAACAGTTTTGGGAAATCTTACTGAATTTGACAGAACGGAGAGATTGTGTTACGGCGATGTCGACGGCGCGTTATCAGAGAGGAAGAAGATGGTGGAAGTGGCATGATCCCATGAGAGGTGTGGGAAGGGCGGAGGACGAAGTGGCCCTTCTCGTCCATACCTGTGGTCCTAAGCCTATCTATGCTACCACACAGCATGCAACATGCATGCACTTAAATCTTAATAAACCTTGCATATTTCGGACTTTGCCATGGGCACCTTCGGAAGCTTCCTCCTAGCCACGTTGTGCTTCCTCTCCCTTGTTGGTGAGCTAGCCGATGGTTGGCATGCTCCCCTTCGTCCTCACTCCTCAGGCACCTCGATTGTCTCCTTAACGTCGCCACCACCGCGCTCGCGAGTCCAAAGATCGCACATTCACGTTTAGCGGGCCGTGGCTCGTCGATGCGATTTCTCGGCGTGACGCGGCAAAGATGGATGGGCGAGCGAGTTTGAAGATGTGCGTGGTGACGACGCTTTGTACGTAAAGCATGAGGAGGAGGCGGGTGGCCCCACTAGTGAGGCCTGTCTTGGGGTGGTCGGTGAGTGGAGCACATCTATTTTGAGCGAGAATGCACGGGAAGAGAGAAAGGGTGGAGAGGAGAAAGAAGAGTGCCACCTCGGCTCTACACGGATTCCATGTAAGCAAAAATGTACACGGTGCTACATCAACCACCCCGGTTTGAGTCGAGGGGGTAAAGTGCATGTAACATCCATTTCAGAAATCAAGAGCAACCATTTCAATTTGAAAGCTTTCCAAACAAAAATAATAATTTGGTGCTAGGGTTCTTACCTTGGGCTTGGCCTGTTAGTGATCTTCCTCGGCCCGGCCACTCCCCTGCAGTGCTCGGTCCTCCGCCCAAGCGCCGTGACTCGGCTCCTTCTCGCTCAACCGCCCGCGGCGCCCATCCCTGCGGCCGCGCAACCTCGCAGATGCTCGCCTCGGCCTCGCCGCCCGCTCTCGATCGCCGCCCAGCCAGCTGCGCGCTCTTCTCTCTCTCTCTCTCCTCTCCAGTGCTTCCGCCGTTTCGCTTGCCCACGTCTTTGAACCACGCCTCCTCGTGCGGTCGCCCCTCTCCCGCGCCCCTCGGTCCCGCGCCAGCTCTCCCATGCCTGCGCGCCATCCCTTTAGCTCCGCCATCCGGCTCTTCTCCCGAGGCCACCTCATCCGCGCTTCTCCCCGCCTCTATTTAAGCCGCCCACCCTTAAGCTTCTCGCCCGCCCTTCACCTTCCCCATCGAACCGCGCCTCGTCTCGCCTCCGGCCGTCGCCTCCCCTCCGCTTGCCCATCGCCGCCGCCTCCTCTCGGTCGCCCATGGCCGCTTCGGCTCCTTCTTCCCCTCCGGTCCGAGCCGCCGCCCTCCCCTCTCCTCCCCGCCAGGCGTGCGCCTCGCTCCCCGCCGCTCCCTCTTTCTCCCCGCTCTCTCCCTCTTTCTCCCGCTCTCTCTCTTTCTCCCCTCTCTCTTTTCTCCGCGCCCTCGCCTTCTCGGTAGGACGGAGAAGACGAGGCGACGCTTCAAAGAAACGCGCGCCGCCGCTTATCTCCACGCTGCGGGCGCCGACGTGGGCCCCACCCGCAATCGCCTCTTGGTGACGAAAGTGGGGCCCACTTGCCAACTTGCAAGGGTCCAGTGTGCTCGTCGGTGGACAGTCCACGCATCTTGTCTGTGGGACCGAGGCCACGTGTCGTGCGGGATTTTCCTGTTTTCCGATTTTCGGTTTAACTGAAAATTAGTTTTAAAGTTTCAAAAATTCATATCTTTTTCATTATAACTCCGAAAAATATGAAACTTGTGCCCAAAAATTTGTAATTTCAAAACCTTTATTATAGTACTAGTTTGGTTTATATTTGAATTCATTTATTATGGATGTGGTATTTATTTGCCTTGTTGCTTGTCTTTTATTTCCGGTGCGATCGTCCGAGTAGAGTACGAAGAAACCGGTGACCTCAACTTCGACCACGCTCAAGGATACCTAGATTCTTCAACCTTTGACCCAGGCGAGTCAACACTTTGATCATGTTGAACCTACATTTTATGCAAATTATGTTCTTTTAAATAGCAAATTGCATGCTTTAATTTTTACGCAAATTTATGTTAAATGGTCCTAATGTAGCTAAATGCCAGCTTGATTGTTAAGTAATTATTATACCTAGCCCTTGATAATTGAATTCCCTGATCCTTGTCACCCTAGTAATTATATGGTAACTTAATAGTTATAGTCTGTACTCAAGTGCCATGCTAGCCTTGCTTGAGTACCGGGGTGTTAATCACCCCAATCATCATCCTTTAAGCATAAAGATTGTTTTGGGCAGTCATTGGGGTAAATGACTGAATTGATTTAGTTAATTTGTTTTACACTTCTCCAAAACCATGAAACTTGCTAATACCACATCTGGGCGGATGGTAAGAGTGGTGGGTGCCATCGTGCACGAGAGTGGTTGGTATGTGGTATGAATCGCCCGGATGGATTAAGAACTTAATCTTGTCATGACCTCCCGTGTAAAACAAGTACAACCACAAGTATGCAAAGTGCAACTTAGCTTAGTAAAATTATCAAACTCTGAATGTTGTCTCGCATGGTGGGAGAGAGGGAATGTGCAAGTGGCAGGATGCGTTCCGGCTTGAAAGGGACACCGAGGAAAGGTGAAGTTTGCCAGTCGCTGAGGGGTAGGTTGACTCCGCATTCAACTACTCCAGTCGCTGAGGTGAACATCCCGCACAACGTATGGGCGTAACCCCATATGGGTGAGATGACGGAAGGGGCAAGATAGTTCAAAAAGTTATTGTGACGATCGCTCAACTACATGACTACGTAATCATGTGGGGTAACGAGTATGATTTTCTCTTGTGGGTACAGTGTACAAACTCTGCAGAGTCAAAAACTCTTTAAACAGCCGTGCCTACGGTCATAAGCGGACATGGGAACTTAACTTAAGTTAGTTCTATTTCAAAAATCTTTGTTGGGTAGAAATGAAAACCAGGTCGGCTCACCTAGACTGAGGTTGGGGATGGTCCACAAACCAGGTCGGCTCACCTAGCCTGAGGTTTGCGGATGGTCAACAAAACCAGGTCGGCTCACCTAGCCTGAGGTTTTAAGTTTTTCCTGGATCGTCAGATCCAAATAAGTTGTTAAGATATGGGGGTAGCCCCAACCAAAGATAAGCATAAGGTGGAGGTAGCCTCTGCTGTTAGTAATATTGCACAAATATTCTATTTACAAAATCATGTTTTTGGTTAAAATGATAAGTCATAGGAATTTGTAGTTATGATATTTACAAATACTGCTGTGCGCAAATAAAAGAGCCCGAGTCATCCTTGTTTAGCCTTGCATGTATATTATTGCATCTGTTGTGTTGGCTCGCGAGCACGGTTGTTGTGCTCACTCTCGCTCTTTCCCCAAACCCCAGAAGTCTCTGAGCAGGACGATTACGCCTACTATAAGGAGCAAGGACTCGATGGTCAAGACCGAGGCAGGAGTAGTTAGTTGCGTAGGCTAAGGCTCGCCACAGTCTAGATGGCTCCGCTGGCACATGTGTATAGCCAATATTCCCCAAGTCCTTGGATAATATCGGTGGTACACAAGGTGCCGCAGTCGCTTGCCTACGGGGAGTCGTGCTGCCCATTTTGCTTCTGCGATTGTTTCTCTATGTTATGTAATGAACTTATTTGGCCTGATCGGCCCTCTTTTGTAAACTCGACCCGACGTGGTCTATTTAACTCTGAGGTTGTAATATTAAGGCTGGTTTGGTCTGCGATGTATGAAATGAATCAGCAATGTGTACTGTGAGCGCTACCTACTGATCCAGAGAGTAGCGCGGTGATTTCACAGAGGATTCTGAATTAGAAAATCCAGGTCCCACAGTGGACGGTTTCATTAGTTTGAGGTTCCAATTTGAACGGTTACAAAGTTCATAGTTGAAAAACAAACCAAGGCCGGTTACAAAGTTCATAGTTGAAAAACGAACCAAGGTCAGAGTTCAAAAGTAGAAAAGTGCACTTTTTTCTTTAAGGTTAATTATTTGTTCACGATGAATTTTCTATGGTTGCTTTAGTACGCTGATTTAGTGGAATTTTGAATTTCACGGGCAATGAACTTATGTATATAGGAAAACTTAGATTATTTTGTTTTTGAGAGTTTAGAACTTATGGTATCATTTATTTGTGATTCTGGTGCAACGCATGAGCAGCCGGCTGGTACTCTACAAAATTACTTTGGAAATAAAGACAGAAAAGTTTTATAGATCCGAATCCAGCCAAAGCTGTTATTTCTTCAACAATTTTAGATCTCATTCAGCAGTTAGAAAAACGAATATAACTTAACTGGAATTATATTTTACATTAATTGTGTGGACATGCTGGAAGCGTTTTTAACCAAGTTAGTTAGCTACAGGTGGTACTCAGATAGTTTTTTGTAACTCTAATATTTATACCATGCATTATGTTCTGTATGATGCAAAATTCAAAGAATTTTTACTAATGTAATGTAATTAATGTTAGTACATATATTGCATGTTTTTTTTCAGAACACACAAGAGAATTGTGTATCATTGCATTAATAAAGGAAGAAAGACAACGCAAAATCCCCCATGTTCTGTCCGACAGACCGGATCAGGACGAGAATTAAAGTTTCATTCTTCAGATATATTGCATAATATGTGTGAAAAGAAATACCTCTTATCATGTAGATGTGTCTTGATAGCGTGAATAAGCTCCGGCACCTCGCAAGCACCAGGGGGCTGGTGGTTGTGTCGAAGTTGTGAGAGCATGCCCGCGAGAAGCCTCTTCATATCAGGCTTTCGGGACGTGTGTAGGAATGCTCGGCAGTCGAATCCTCCAAGTTTATGGTAGAGCTTTCTTGCAAGTGTGGTCTTCCCAAGCCCTCCAGATCCAACAATGGATACCACCTTGAGCTGCTGCTCCTCTTCGTTGGTCAGCCACTTGACAAGCTCATTCCTTGGGCCGTCAAACAGGTCGTCGATCTCCGTATGCTCTGTTGTGAGCATAGGGCCAACTGACAGATGCCTACGCCGGGAGATGCAATCGCCAATGTTATACCTCTCGTGTCGTTGAATCGCCTCCTGCATATGGTTCCTGAATTCCGACACCCTGTTGGTGATCAGCGGTTGCCGCTTCAGTGTCCATAGAAGCCGGCCAATCTTAAAACGACCACCCTTGCGGACGGTTCCAGCCTTAGCATCGGCTCCGGAGTGGAGGAGCTCGTCGACGTAGTCCTCCATGTCGTAGGACAGCTCGCGCACATCCTTCATCCAGCACTTGGCCGTCAGGGGAGGGTCCTCCGCCTCTGAAAGATCCAAAAGGGAGGTAGCTATTTCTTGGAGATCGCCTCTGAGAAGTTGGATGCCGTCCTTGGCCTCCTTGGGCAGCCTATATTCGGGAGCCAGCAGCACATCGAGCTTCCCAAGAAGGGAACCCATGGCGCCCAGGGAAGCACTGATCGGAGCATCCATACCTCTGAGAAGTTGGATGACGTCCTTGGCCTCCTGGGGCAGCCTATATTCGGGAGGCAGCAGCACATCGAACAGAAGGGAAGCACTCGAGCGCAAAGCAGGGAAGAAGTTTAGCATCGTAGATCCAAAACAATGAAACAATGGCGGGGCTTTCTATGTAGCGGGTATGACGACGACCAGTGCGAATTTTTTTTATAAGAAGTTTTTTAAGAGCAGCCTCAAGGTTTCCCAAATTGCAGAATTGCACATTAGCACTCCAACTACTCGAAATTAACAATGAGTACAAAATACATAATTACTTGGACTCCTCTCCGTGTTCGTTTCTGAGCTGAAATCCCCTTCCCCTCCCTACGAGGCTACGACCCTAACCCACCAAATTCCTACAATCGCCTCTGAGAAGTTGGATGCCGTCCTTGGCCTCCTTGGGCAGCCTATATTCGGGAGCCAGCAGGACATCGAGCTTCCCAAGAAGGGAACCCATGGCGCCCAGGGAAGCACTGATCGGAGCCTCCATGTCTCCGTCTCCGTGAAGGAAGGGAAGCACTCGAGCACGAAGCAGAGAAGGTTAGATCCAAAATCAAAAGCAACTCTGTGTGAGCACCTCAGACGTGGTTATTGGGAGTTGTCGCGAAATCAACACGTTAGAGCGTGTTTCGCAACGACAGAATAATTGCAAAGATAATACCGACGACCAATAAAGGTAAACCAATCAATAGAGCAGTGCTTTTGCTAGCTCCAGTTATGTGATTTTTTTTTAAAAAAATCTAATCACCTATTGTTGCACAGTACTAAATCTAAAATTATATTACTAAGTGAAATGTAATTTTAATACAGTTTTACTGTAACTTTTAATTCTATTTATTTTTGTATTTGTAGAGTTCATCTAGATTTAATTTTATCTAACTTAGAATTTTTTAATATAAAAAAGCAGAAACCATTATACAGTGATCCAACATATCAAAGAAAATAATTGAATTTTTTTTTAAATCAGACGACTGTGGCTTAGTCGCCCCCGAAAAACAACGGCGTGCCAACTGCCAACTACTGGCGACTAGTGCGGTATTTTTCTAAGAAGTTTCTTAAGATCACCCTCAAGTTTCTCAAATTGCATATTAGCACTACAATTACTCGAAATCAACAATGACTACAAAATGCATAATTATCCCGTACCTTCTATAAATTACGTGCCGGGCCAGAAATGTCGCGTCTCTTGGCATCCACGGCCGACGCAATTACGCGCTAGGCAGGAAAAGATATTTTGGATTTTCACAAGTATCAACTGCTGCGTGTCTTGGATCTAGAAGAATGCAATGACTTGACGGATCGTCATCTCAAAGGCATGTGTAACCTGTTGCTTCTCAGGTATCTAAGCCTTGGGGGCACTATTACCAGGCTTCCAAGGAAAATTTCGAAACTAAAGTTCTTGGAGACACTCTATGTCAGGAGAACCATGGTAGAGGTGCTGCTGCCCATAAAACTCATCGTGCTTCCCAATTTAATTCATCTGTTTGGAAAGTTTACGCAAGTGGGCAAGGTATCAAGTAAAATGCGGAAATTTTTTGTGTCGGGACAAAGTAACCTGGAGACTCTAGCAGGATACTTATTAGCATCCAGTTATCATATTACACGACGTGCTGTTTAGTTACTACTAATTTGGTTGTCAGCATACACTTTTATTCTATTAAAACCGAAATACAACTCAACTTTCGATCTTCAAGTAGTTTTTTTTCACTAAAGAATCATTTATTATTTATTATTAGGCTATGGTTGGCATTGCGGTATATTTCATGAAATTCACTTGTAATAGTATACGTTTATATGAAAAATAGATTAAAATAATCGCTATATAAAACACGGTTAGTCATTGTTAGAGTATATGTCATGTAAGCAGACTATTAGAGATAGAAATAAAATATGTTCTGCACAATATTATAAACTAATGAATTGTAAATAACAACAAATTTTATTTTGCCAATTAAATGGGAAAAGAGTTGAAATAATATGAAAAGCTGATGTTTAATCGTTCAAGCCATGTAAATGCCTTTGAATACATTAGACGTGACGGTACGTTATTGTGATTGTTTGTGCATTACCATCTGTAGCTAGAGTTGCTGTGCTGGCACTGACAGTGCTACTTGGTTGTATCCACTGTCGGACAGGGGGGCGTCTCTTGTATCCACGGAGGCACAGATGGATGGGGAGAGTGGGAGCCGCTTCAACTTGGATTTGCAAATCAAATACACTAGGTGTAGGTCCGTGCGTTCATGCGGATAAATGTGATAAATGTGAGAGGATCTTAACCAAGTAAAAATTTCATAATATATATACCCCTTTAGTACCTATTGATAGGACCCACACCTAAATAAAAACCTCTCCCTCAATCCTCTTCTCTCTCCTCCCATGGAACCGGTTCCTAACTAGGTCCACACTCGTCTCTCTCCTCTAAGACTCCTTTGTTGCAATATGTAGTACCCCTTTCTCCTCTTCCCTCTCCCCTAAGACCCCCTTTCAATCCCACATTGTGCATGCTCTCGCTGGCCTCCTGCATGGTGGAGTTCTAAGGTCAAGAACCCTCAAGATTCTCTTGGGTATTGGATGTCCATGTCGCAGACTCGGTCACACTACAAATTTTTTGTCGTATTAGCACATTTTCATCTCGTAATTACAGGAATGACTATCCCTATCTTTATTTTTGCAAATATAGTCTTTTACTGCTTGCCGACTGCCACCGTGCAAAGAACCCATCCTGCTGCCATGTCGCCCATTGCCTCACGTTGGCTGTGCGGTAATACTGTAGCATTTTTTGCCTTTTTTAAAAAAAGCATTTATGCATTTTTTTTGTACGAATTTTTAAATATAGAAAATGAGCTTCAAAAATTATGATTTTTTTTTTGAGCCTCCTAACCCAGTGTACTTGCTTGTGTAATTTTTTCCAAAATTTGTTTGTTCTAAATTTTTCTCAAAAATTCATTTAAGTATACTATTTGTAGAAAATTTTTAATATAGAAAATGAGGTCCAAACATTATGAATTTTTTTAAAGGTTCCTTACACAGTTGACTTGATTGTGTAATATTTTTTTTCTAGAATTTCATATGTTTTGAAAATATCTCAAAAATTAAGGGTTTATGTCTCGAAAATTAGGGTTTTAGGTTTTGGAAACTATGGTTTTATGATTTTATGTGACTTGGAATGTGTGAAGTTTTAGGTTTTGAATTTTCAATTTCTGGCTGAGTGTTTGCTGGATTTTCGTACTGAGAAAACAGAGCCCAAAATCTATGAAATTTTTTGTGCGGGCTCCTAACTCTGTTTAGTTACTCCTGTAAAGTTTTCAAGATTTTATGTGCTCTGTGATTTTCTCGATTTGTTTTTGCAAGTTGTTGTTTGTATGAAATTTTATTATTTGTTTTATACTAAAAGTTCAACAAGCATGCATAAATGATTTTCCATATGGAATAATACTCACAAATTTATTTCTAATTTATTTTCACTATGTCTCGGGTGATGTGGTACTATTGTTTATTCAAAAGAGAGACAACTGGCCTGCATTATCGATGACTAGATGAATTTGGCATGCATCACCGATGATTAGATTAATAGATCTAAGCTCTTCATTTAGGTCCAAAGCGAAATTCCTTTCGGAGGAGACAGAAATACAAGATTTTATCACTTGATTGCAAATAATAAACATAGAAGACATAATTTTTCAGCTCAAATAGGAAGAAGGGATAATTCGAGATGTTGTACAATTAAAACAGTGTATCACCAATTATTGTAAAGGTCTTTTAGGCCATTCGAAATTAATCATTTATCCATGGTTAATTTCATCTGTCCCAACTCCCAACCTCAAGATTCTCTTGGGTATTGGATGTCCATGTCGTAGACTCGGTCACACTAAAAATTTTTGGTCGTATTAGCCCATTTGCAAGTTGTTGTTTGTATGAAATTTTATTATTTGTTTTATACTAAAAGTTCAACAAGCATGCATAAATGATTTTCCATATGGAATAATACTCACAAATTTCTTTCTCATTTATTTTCACTATGTCTCCCCAAAATAGAAATTTTGTGGATGTTACAATTTGCTTCGCAAGTTTCCCGTTCCTAACTTGTTAATTACGTGTACAGGTCGATCTAAAGTGGGAGATGTACGAGTTGGCGACCTCCGCGCATCGTATGACGCTCAGGGAGCGCTTCAACATGACGTCGTAGGAGATCAGAGGGCTCATGGACCAGTTCGTTGAGAAGACGAGGCGAGACATCGAGCTGGCGTCCTAACGTAGATTGAGGGAGGTGGAGGACGAACCTGTGTGTGGACGGGTAGTGAGCCACTGTGTGTCACTGAGCTGGGTGTTTGAATTTGTGAAGTTTTAGGTTTTCAATTTTCAATTTCTGACTGGGTGTTTGCTGGATTTCTGTACTGAGCAAACAGAGCCCAAAATCTATGAAATTTTTTGTGTGGGCTCCTGACCCTCTTTAGTTGCTCCTATGAAGTTTTCAAGATTTTATGTGCTCTGGGGTTTTCCTGATTTATTTTTGCAAGTTGTTGTTTGTATGAAATTTTATTATTTGTTTTATACTAAAAATACAACAAGCATGCATAAATGATTTTTCATATGGAATAATACTCACAAATTTCTTTCTCATTTATTTTCACTATGTCTCCTCAAAATTTCTAATTCACTATGCCTAACTTAGACTATGAACCAAATATTAGTATAATTCAGTCAAACTTGCATAAGGAATTTGTGGCAAACTGTGGCAACCTTTGCCTTCCAATTTAAACAAGCATTTTTAGAGTTGAAGCCGCTTCAAGCAATTAGATGAAAGAAGGTGACGACACGGATGTATCGACTACTTGACTTGGACTTTCACGAGACAGGACCTGCATTTCCCCAAAATACCAGGCTTGCATATTTGCACTCCACCTTTTCTTAATTAACATTCACACCCTTAACGCTGGCTCATCCTTCTTGGTTTGGCTATTTACAATTGGGCCCAAGTAACTAAGATTCACCTGGTTGTGCAAATGTCATAGGCTTATTAAATATCAAAATTAATAAAACCAGTACGAAGCGATAAGAGGGCATACTTGTGTGGCTCAAGTACTCAACCGGCCATGCACGAATGGTCTTGCCTAGTTGGATGTCCATGTCGCAGACTTGGACTCATCGATAAGAAGGCAGACTTGTGTGGCTCAAGTACTCAACCCATATAGGCCATGCACGAATGGTCTTGGCTAGTAGGATGTCCATGTCATAGACTCGATCTCACCGATAAGAAGGTAGACTTGTGTGGCTCAAGTAATAAACCAGTACGAAGTGATGGCAGGCTTGTGTGGCTCAAGTACTCAACCCATATAGGCCATTCACGAATGGTCTTGGCTAGTAGGATGTCCATGTCGCAAACTCGGTCTCACCGATAAGAAGGCAGACTTGTGTGGCTCAAGTAATAGACCAGTACGAAGTGATGGCAGACTTGTGTGGCTCAAGTACTCCATCCATATAGGCCATGCACGAATGGTCTTGGCTAGTAGGATGTCCATGTCGCAGACTCGGTCTCACTGATAAGAAGGCAGACTTGTGTGGCTCAAGTAATAAACCAGTACGAAGCGATGGCAGACTTGTGTGGCTCAAGTACTCAACCCATATAGGCCATGCACGAATGGTCTTGGCTAGTAGGATGTCCATGTCGCAGACTCAGTCTCACCCCTACAACCCATATAGTACTCTCTTGTCTGTCCCAACTCCCAACCCTCAAGATTCTCTTGGGTATTGGATGTCCATGTCGCAGACTCGGTCACACTACAAATTTTTTGTCGTATTAGCACCTTTTCATCTCGTAATTACAGGAATGACCATCCCTATCTTTATTTTTGCAAATATAGTACTGTTGCCGCACTGCCACCGTGCAGCAACCCATCCCTGCTTGCCATGTCGCCCATTGCCGCACGGTGGCTGTGCGGCAATACTGTAGCATTTTTTGCCTTTTAAAAAAAACATTTATGCATTTTTTTTTGTACGAATTTTTAAATATAGAAAATGAGCTTAAAAAATTATGATTTTTTTTGGAGCCTCCTAACCCAGTGTACTTGCTTGTGTAATTTTTTCCAAAATTTGTTCGTTCTAAATTTTTCTCAAAAATTCATTTAAGTATACTATTTGTAGAAATTTTATTATTTGTTTTATACTAAAAGTTCAACAAGCATGCATAAATGATTTTCCATATGGAATAATACTCACAAATTTCTTTCTAATTTATTTTCACTATGTCTCCCCAAAATAGAAATTTTGGAGATGTTACAATTTGCTTCATAGGTTTTCAGTTCCTAACTTGTTAATTACGTGTACAGGTCGATCTAAAGTGGGAGATGCACGAGTTGATGACCTCCGCGCATCGTATGACGCTCAGGGAGCACTTCAACATGACGTCGCAGGAGATCAAAGGGCTCATGGACCAGTTCGTTGAGAAGACGAGGCGAGACATTGAGCTGGCGTCCTAACGTAGATTGAGGGAGGTGGAGGACGAACCTGTGTGTGGATGGGTAGTGAGCCACTGTGTGTCACTGAGCTGGGTGTTTGAATTTGTGAAGTTTTAGGTTTTCAATTTTCAATTTCTGACTGGGTGTTTGCTGGATTTCTGTACTGAGCAAACAGAGCCCAAAATCTATGAAATTTTTTGTGTGGGCTCCTGACCCAGTTTAGTTGCTCCTATGAAGTTTTCAAGATTTTATGTGCTCTGTGGTTTTCCTGGTTTATTTTTGCAAGTTGTTGTTTGTATGAAATTTTATTATTTGTTTTATACTAAAAATACAACAAGCATGCATAAATGATTTTTCATATGGAATAATACTCACAAATTTCTTTCTCATTTATTTTCACTATGTCTCCTCAAAATAGAAATTTTGGGGATGTTACAATTTGCTTCGCAAATTTTCCATTCCTAACTTGTTAATTACGTGTACAGGTCGATATAAAGTGGGAGATGCACAAGTTGGCGACCGCCGCACATCGTATGACGCTCAGGGAGCGCTTCAACATGACGTAGCAGGAGATCAGAGGGCTCATGGACCAGTTCGTTGAGAAGACGAGGCGAGACATCGAGCTGGCGTCCTGCCGTAGACCGAGGGAGGTGGAGGACGGACCTGTGCATGGATGGGGAGTGAGCCACGGTGTATCACGCCCCACTGCTCCTCACCCGGACGTTGCGGTGGGTCCTTGTGGTACTGTGCTGGGAGTACTCGGCACAGTTTGCAGGTCAGCATGAAACACTCACATCTGGTTGTTTTGTTTGAACTCCACTAGTTACTAACGACATTTTCTCCGATAAGTCCTAAGTTCCACCGGGACACGCGACACGAGTACGCAAAGCCATCCTTTACTTTTGTGCGACGAGGTATGTCTACCTTGTTTGCATGCACAATATACTATTATATCATTTTTATCTTGTTTACATGCATAACGTACTGTTTCACTGCTCGTACACCCATTTAGGAGGAGGAGCTAGTGTCGCATGAGGAGTTATGCTCCGAGGACTTCGATTTCGACCAGGGTGGTCGTGGGCATTCGCACGGCGAGAGCAGCTTGATCTCCGTGGGGGATTTCACAACTGCACGGTGCACTCGGAGCGAGCTAGCCAACGCAGCATTCTCTCGCGACACCCCTCAAGCTACTCGTACCGGTAGGTTGCCTTGGCTGCCTGAGCCTTTGACCTACTTGTACCAGCGCCCGCAACAGCCCTAGAGGAGACCAGGAGCCACAGGTGGGGTGCACTCTAAGAGGGTCCGCTAGTAGATATTTTTTTTGTAAGTATCAATCATGTCGATTAAACATAAATTTATGTAGAATTTAGATTATGCTAGTCTCGTGTTTCGGTACTATTTGTTCTTGTGTTCTAATACTATTTGTTATCGTGTCTACGGGGAACCAAATGAGGGTCAACATTGCGACACCCCAACTCTTTAGACCTTAAAGACCGCACCAGGTCACGCCACACACTTACACTTTTGCAGACCGAGATAACAACACACTGTGACGCTACTTTTTTAGGTCGAAAAGACCGTAATCTTCCGTGACACACCCCCTTTTCAGACCGAAAAGTCAGTTTCTGCCACGCCACATTTTCAGACCGAAAAGACCGCACTCTGTCACGCCATGCCCCCTTTTCAGACCGAAAATACCGCATTCTGTCACGCCACACGCTGTCACTTTTGCTGACCGAGTCGATAACACACTGCGACGCTACCTTTTCAGACTGAAAAGGACACACTCCACCACGCCACCTTTTCAGACCGAGATGACAATACACTGCAATGCTACCTTTGCAGACCGAAAATACCACACTCTGCCACACCACCTCTTCGGACTGAAAATGGCCATTATAAAAGGAGGGAGAAGAGAACAGCAGGAGAAGAGAGCTGGAGGAGAACACTACAACGCCACACCCAACACTTCACCAAAGCTTGGTTCACACAACTAAGAGGAATGTGATGTCGGACTCGTCGGCGAACTTCTACGCGAAGATACTGCGAAAGCGTAAGAGGCCTACCGAGAAGGCTAAACCCTACCTGGATTGTTCTATGAAAGATACGTCGATGCCATCAGAGTTTTCACGCCTGCAATGTGTGCGCGAAGAACCGGCTAAGAACATCCAATCCATACCCCTGGCGATAGCCGCCCAGACGTACTGCACATACGAGAACGTCCTCGTAAGCGAATCTTGTACACATATAGATTTTTGACATATTATGTTCCACTCCACAAATCCCTAACTACATCTACACATAATGGCAGCCAGAGATGCGATGCAACTTCTTCCAATGGATCAACGACCCATACATGTACAATAGGGTATTCATCGAGCAGAAGTACATATTGAACTATGCGATGCGAGCCAAGACCTTCAAACGTAGGAAACCTTACGTACCCGACCTTACTGAAAAGGCACAGGAGGAGCCTAGGAGTGCCTGGTGGTGGTGGAGGACCACCAAACAAGAAGCACAAGGGGGAAAACTCCTTCCAGTAAGACCGACTGCCATCCTAGCGCTCCCCGGCGCAGTCTGGATCGAAGAGGTAAGTTATGTTCAGTATACATCCTGATTATTAATTTAGCACTACATTGTGCTATCCTAACATCATTCAATTGTCTATCTCGTCTCATAGAACTTGGCTGACTTTGAGACTAACCACCTCCGCAGGCAGTCGAAAGACAAGGGTAAGGGACCGATGGGCCGTCAGGACTGATCGATTTCGTTCCAATCAACCTTTCTTTCGGATCCCAAAACGGCGCACATGTATCGTAGATGTATTTTAGTTTGTCGATTCGTGGATGTTGGCGTCTCTAATGTACGTAACTAAACACAGCGCTGAAGTCTTTCGAACTTAAATATCTTTTTTCAAATATTTCAACCATT
This sequence comes from Hsuehochloa calcarea, assembly GCA_036346395.1. NCBI lineage: Eukaryota > Viridiplantae > Streptophyta > Magnoliopsida > Poales > Poaceae > Hsuehochloa > Hsuehochloa calcarea. The sequence goes on along the minus strand of JAYEVG010000093.1, from coordinate 102,735 downwards.
CAATAGTACGTAATCTTTTCCTAAGGGAATTGTGGATATCGTGAGGATATGTGCACGATCTCAGGATGATGAGTCAATTGGCAATGGCGTTGTTGGTTTGCAAAATCTCGCGTTTCGGTTTGCTTATCGTCGGACCACAGTGGTCGGACCGGCGTTCTGGGCGGTCGAGACCGCCGCGTGACGGATCGGACGGCGGTGGTGGCCGGTCGGACCGGCTGACCTAAAGTTGGATTTTGGGGCTAATCCAAAATAGGTTGTGTAGGCAAGTGAGGAGTCTCCGGATGTGGTCCCATAATTTTTGGAGCTCCCACAAAGTTCTATTCGCTTGAAAATTCCGAAGGTTTCGAATTTTGAGTTGAAATTTTGGCTAAGTCTTTGGACCGTCCGACCGCCGTTGTGGGAGCGGTCCGATCAAGATGAATCGGTCGGACCGCCCCGAGGGATCTGGCCGACATTAACTTGAAGGTTAGCCAAGTGTTGCATTGAGTTGGTTTTGATTGTGTTATCATATGAACTTCAGTGATTTATTGTTGTATATTGCATTGCGGAACTGACGTGGGTCAAGTTGTGAAGAACTTGTTCCCTAAACGATTTGTTTGTCTATTGTCGCGGGTGGCTTGCGTGTCAACGACGCTCAACGGTGAGTGGATCGGGACTACGCTTGGAGAGCCGAGGTCCGTAACGATCGTGGATAATGGGTGAGGTCGTGTGACACAAGCATGGTGCAGAATGGGCAAGATGGATCGAACGGGTGGTTCGGTACAGCTGGTTGGATCAGGCGGTGCGGATATCGGTGCGAGTCTCTGGGAGGTTCCGATGGGATTCGGACAAGAGAGACTTGGCGACGCGATGAGAACCGCCGATCAACCTACACGCGTGAAGGTGCGATTGCTTCAAGAGTTATTTGTGTGTGGGTCCCATGTGTAAGTGACCCCAAAAGGGAACCCTAGCTCTCTAGTATAAATAGGAAGGGGAGATGGAAAACTAAGCCAAGCATTCATTTTAGCCCCTTCTTCCTTTTCTAGGGTTTGGAGGAGAGGAGAGGAGAACTAGGGTTTGGAGTGTGCTCCTTGTTGAGCTCTTGCCCTCCTTGTTGGAGAGGCTTTATAAGCATCTTGTGTAATCGAACAATCTTGTGATGCTCAATTGAAAGATCGTTTGCTCCCTTTTGTGTTCTTCTCCCTTTTGGATGATTTTGGTGCTTCCTTGATTCAAAGGTTCATGCTTGGTCTCTTGATCTTCTTTATCTTGCTTTGATGTGTGGGATTACTCCTAGAGTCATCTAGATCATCAACCCCACAAGCAAGTCTTGAATCAAGATTTTCATATTTCTAGGGTTTGTGCACTTCTTTGGTAAAATCTCGAGATCGATTCTGCAAGTGGATCTCGACGGATCGTCGCTAGAAATAGGTCTCTAATATCATTAGGGAGGTGTGCTCGACATTTGGTCAAGTTTTATTGGTTGAAACAAAAGTTGGATCAAATTTCGTTTTGGTTTTGGGTTGAGTTTTTCAGTTCTGGACTCTACCGGTCCGACCGGACTTTCAACGCGTCGGTCCGACCGCCTGTATTCGCATCACCGGCTTGCCGGGTCGAACCGCCGCCCACCGGTCCGACCGCTAGTTGGTTGCTTGGTCGGATCATTGTTGACCGTCGGTCCGACCACTTTGTGGTAGCCGGCCGACCGCCGATCTCGATGAAGGAGTGGAGTTCTTTTCTCCGGTTGTGTCGTGTGGTTGAGGGGTTTATCAAATCCAACACAAGGCTTCCGTTGTGTGCTTACTGATCTTCTTAGCTTTCATAGCTAAAGGAGTAAAGTTCGTGTTGGTTTTTGATTTAGGCGAGAAAGTTTTGAAAGCACCTATTCACCCCCTTTAGTCGCCTTCCGTCCTACAAGTGGTATCGAGCGGTTAGCTCTTCTCATAGATCTTAACCGGTCTTTGGAGCCATGGCGATCGACAAGTACTCAACCAAGCCACACATTTTTGAAGGAGTTGACTTTGCATACCGGAAGGCTCGTATGCAAGCATATATCGAGGCTCAAGGGCACGCTTGTTTGGCTAAAGGTGAAAAATCCTTATGTCGTGCCACCGATGACGATACGATCACTCGGATGTGGAGGCCAACAAGAAGGCTCGAATTATTTGATCCAAGGCCTTAGTCGATCCGAGTTTGAGCGTGTTGCTCACTTGCGGTTCGCTCACGAGATCCGCGACACTTTGTGACTATCACGAAGGGTCCATCGCGATCAAGGAAGTGAGACAACCCACTCAAGAAAGTATACTCAAAGATCGAACAAAGGCCTAGAGAGTCTTTGGATGAGCCGTGGGAAGATTCTCTAAGATTCTTCATGATCTCCGCTACCGTTGACTGGTATTTCCGAAGTGCGAGAATGCACGCCACTTACGGGTGCTCTTGATGTGAAGGTCTGGGAATGAAGATCACTTCCATCAATGACAACATCACATGAGTGAGCTTACCATGGATAAGCTTTACTCGAGGTTGAAGACGCATGAGATTGACTTTATCTCGCGTCCCCCAGACACAGTCGATGGCATTAGTGGTCGACAAATCCAAGGGTTGTTCTTCGAGTCTCTTGATTGTAGCTCATCCGGTTTTCATTATCGCTTTACATTCTTTAAGTGATGAGCAACTAGAGAAACCGCCTGAGGATGACTTAGCCCTCCTTTCCACCAAATTCACAAGAGCGTATAACAAAGTGAGGAATAGGAGGAGAAGTGGACCTATCACATGCTTCAATGTGGTGAGCCAAACCACATTCGCTCCAGTGCCCCAAGCTAAAGGGCAAGGAGGAGAAGGAGACACGAAGACATCCCGGGAGAGGATGCTAAACCCAAGAAGACAAACTATCGAAGTTTGTCACCGGGTCCTTGCCGCTCTTGAGAATGTAAATATGAGCGATGTGGACTCGGAACGCGGACGACGGCGAGTGACTCGTGGCAAGAAGAAGGCGCATGACTTCACCGGCATGTGTTTCATGGCCAAGAACGACCACGACAAATGACTCCTCCAACAATGAGGATCCTTTTAGTAATCCCGATGAGGTATGCCCTTCCATTGTCGACATGAAAAGGGCGTTGGTGCTTCTTGAATGAAATTGCATAAGCAAGTAAAAATGATTAAGAAGGTGACATTATGATTGATAATTTGAACCTAGAAGTGGTTAGGCTAAAATCTATTAATCCCGATGATTTTTGTGAATCTGCACTAGCTTGCTTAATGACTTGACAAGCTTGAAATCTGCTCATTCCTCCGTCACTAATCAACTTAAGGATGCTCTCGATGAACTAGAATCTCTCAAGTCTAGTTACGCTTGCTTAGATGCCATTTCACTTGATGTGACCGCCATGGAAGCTATCCCTTTAACTTGCTCAAATTGTGCTTTGCTTGAATTAAACCGGATAGCTCCTTAAAAGAATTGCAAAAATTTGATGCTAGTCACACATGCTCTCATTGTAAGAATAATAAGATTAAGATGCAAGAGATGAAAGAAATGCTAGTTTACTCTAGAGTTGCATCTTGTGAAAATTGTCCCAAGCTTACAATTGAGATTGAAGCCTTAAACAAGACCCTTGAAGAAAAGGCTAAAATTGAAAGATCCATGTCTTTATCGCTTCTAAGAAAGTTATTGATTCTAACTCTTGTGCTTTAAATCTGAAGTTGAAACCATGATTAATCGATTCAAGAGGCATTTAGAGTCAAATTTAGGAAGCGCTTGAATAGGATTAGAGAATCCTATTGTGTGTCTTGTGAGGCCTTCAAGGTGGAAGTGGCCCTTCTTAAGAGTAAGAACAATGAGGTAATCAAGTCTAGCAAGTGCACTAGATGTGAGGGTTTAATGAAAGAAAATGATTACCTCAAGGTGACTCTTGAGAAGTTTTCAAGTGGGAAAAAGAAACTCAACATGATTCTTGATCAATCCAAAGTGAGTGTGAAAAATAGTGGTCTAGGTTTCAATCCCCTAGAGCATTCCAAGAAAAACCCACCTAGGATTGCTAGAGTTGTGAAGAATGGTTTGTTTGAGCTAGAACCTACTAAGCCATCCGGGGTTGTTTTCAAATCCGCTGGTTTTGCTCAAACTCTTTCTGGCAAGAAAGGTGCTTTCACTCATTCTGTACAGACCTCTCAAAGGTCCAGTACCATTGCACCTTCTGCAAGAAAGAAGGCCATACTGTTGAGTTCTGCTTCCGGAGAGCAAAGCTTGAGAGAAAAGAGAGGATGAGCGTCCTAAGATCCATTAGAGGAGTCCCTTCTCCAGCTGTAGTCTCTAGAGCTAGGCAGCCTGTTTATCGCACCACACATAGGCCTAGATTTGTAGAGAACTTTGTAGACTCTTTTGGTGGGTCTAGGCAGCATGTTGGATTAGGACATCGTGAGGAGAGACCACGGGTAGCACCTAGACAGGGGGAGTATCGATCTTTTGGTAGATCGTTTCGGAGAGGTCTAGGTGGTTCTCATGTGCATTCTTGTGATTTTATTCCTGATCATGTTTCTGCTACTTCTACTGCTGCTCCTAGACATCGTGCTTCTCAGTACTGGATCCCTCGATCATTTATCACTAACCCCAGTACTGAGGCACGGATGTTTTCTGATTGTGCTTTTTAGGTCCGTCGTGCGAGGAAGGAGGACATATGGCTTGTTGACTCGGTGTTCTCGACATATGACCGGAGATTCTAGATGGTTCTCCTCCTCACACGCATCCGCAATGAATTGATTACATTTGGGGATGCTTCTACCGGACCGTGATCGCAAAGGGCACCGTCTTGCCAACGATAAGTTCATGCTAAAAGACGTCGCTTTGGTAAGTAAGTCGAGGTATAATCTTCTATCTGCTTTCTCACTACTTGATGAGGGTCTAGAAGTGAGGTTTAAGAGAGGTGAGTGCGAGTTCTAGATTCCTCGTGAGCTTGTTTTTGAGATCTCCAGATTTGAGAAGATCTTCTGTGCAAATTTCAAAGATGTCTTCGCCTCAGTCCTAGGTGTCTTGTAGCCTCGATTCTCATGACCTTGTTTTGTGGCATCGTAGACTTGGGCATATAGGTTTTGATCATTTGTCTAGAGTCACTTGCAAGGACTTGATTAGAGGTTTGCCTAGGTCAAGGTCATTAGAGATCTTGTATGCTCACCTGTAGACATGGTAAGATGGTGTCCGCTTCCCACCCACCTCTTACTTTGGTAATGATGATGGACTGGACAACTTCTTCACTTAGATACTGATTGGTCCTTCTAAAGTTCATCACCGTGGGAAATGGTATGTCTTGGTGGTTGTGGATGATTACTCTGTATTCATGGGTTTATTTTCTTGCTTCTAAGGACGAAGCATTTGGATTCTTTAGAGATTTGGTCCTTAGAATTCTTTGTTGATATACCCGAGCTTTGAGAGCCATTAGAGTGACAATGGGATGAGTTCAAGAATTCTTCTTTTCTACCTTCTGACCGATAGGGAATTGAGCATCGCTTTTCTTCTCCTAGAGTTCCTCAAAGAATGGTGTTGTAGAAAGGAAGAACAGAACCCTTGTAGAGATGGCTCTGACCATGCTAGATGAGCATTCTACTCCTAGGAGATTTTAATGAGGCGATCTCTCGCTTGTTATATTTCCAACAGGTTTTCTTGAGATCTGTGGTTGGAAAGACTTCTTATGAGCTTAGATTTGGTCATTCTCCCAAAGTCTCTCATTTCAAGATTTTTGTTGCAAGTGTTTCATTCTTAAACATGGCAATCTTGATAAATTTGAGTCTAGATGTTTTGATGGCATATTTCTTGGTTATCCCGCTCATTCTCGTGGCTATCGTGTTTTTAATGTTGACACTAACAAAATTGTTGAGACTTCGAAGTCACTTTTGATGAGGCTAGTCCTGTACTAGACCCGATGCTTGTGTACAGGTTCCCGAAATTCAAGGAAGCATTTTCGTCGATGATGATTCGAGGATGAAGAACCAAATCATCCTCCACCGCTTCGAGAGGTGGAGAGCTCGCTACTACTACGCTTTGGTGAATGACCTCCTCCTATCCCCACCGACGATCCGAGTGGCTCTGCTCCTACCTCCACAACTCATGAGGTAGAGGCCACGTCTGCACCAGAGCACCACTCAGATACAAATGACAACATCCACCGAGCAGATGATTGGGGATCTTCAAGAGCGAGTCACTGCTCCGTGTTTATTTCTCCTGATTCTCATGCACATTCTGCTTTTGTCGCTTCTTTGAACCCCGAGATATCACCCATGCTTTATCTGATGCCTCTTGGGTCAATGCCATGCATGAAGAGCTTGAAAATTTCGAAAGAAATAAAGTCCTGTTTTTAGTTGAGCGACCTTCGATTCTCATGTTATTGGAACAAAATGGGTCTTTAAAAATAAGCAAAGTGAGGATGGATTGGTTGTTCGCAATAAGGCTAGACTTGTAGCTCAAGGTTATTCCTGTAGAGGGCTTAGACTTTGAGGAGACCTTTGCTCCAAAGAGCTAGATTGGAGGCCATTCGCATTCTTTTAGCATTTGCAACATCCAAAGGTTTCAAGCTTTTTCAAATGGATGTTAAAAGTGCTTTCTTGAATGGCTTCATAGAAGAAGAGGTCTTTGTCAAGCAACCTCCGGTTTTGAAAATCAAAATTCCCAAATCATGTTTTTAAACTCTCTAAAGCCCCAGTATGGATTGAAACGGGCTCCTAGAGCTTGGTATGACAGCTTAAGAGTTTCTTGCTTGAAAATGATTTCAAAATGGGAATGGTTGATAAAACCTTGTTCACTCTCGCATGGCGTTGATTTCTTGTTGGTTGATTTATGTGGATGATATTATTTTCGTGGTTCCTCTCATGCTTTGGTGTCTAGATTTTCGATTCTATGAGCGGTGAATTTGAGATGAGCATGATGGGAGAGTCGACATTCTTCCTTGGTCTTCAAATCAAGCAACCGAAAGAAGGCACTTTCGCTCACCGAGTAAGTATACAAAGGACCTTCTCCGCGCTTCAATATGGGAAGCGAGAGGCCAATGTCTACTCCCATTGCTACAACCACCGTGGCCGGACCTCGATGAGGATGGAGAGTCCGTGGACCGTAAGGAGTACCGCAGATGATTGGCTCCTCCTCTATCTTACAAATACGAGGCCGACATACAATTCGCCGATGTCCATGCGCCGATTTCAGCTTCCTCGTGCCTCTCACCGTCAAGCGATGACGCGCATCTTCGTGTATCTTCAAGATACGCTTGACTTTGGACTCGGTATTCTTCTTCTTGGCTCTTTTAATTCGAGCATTTTCGATGCCGATTTCACGGTGTAGAGTTGATAGGAAGAGTACTTCGGCACTTGTCATTTCTTGGGCACATCTCTTGTTTCTTGGTCTTCTAGAAAATAGTCTTACATTGCCTGATCCGAGGTCGAGTATGTAGTCGCCTTGATGGTCGCTCTCGTGTTCTCTGGATTTTGTCCACGCCGCGAGACTATGGGTTATCTTTGGGAAGTGTCCTCTTTTACGTGACAACACTTCGCAATTAATATTGCCAAAACCCAAGTGCAACATTCCAGACTAAACACATTGACATTCGATTTCATTTTCCGAGAGACCATGTTGAGAAAGGTGATGTTGTGCTTCACTTTGTAGAGTCCGAGCAACACTTGCGATATTTTCACTAAGGCTCTTGACTCTTCGCGTTTTGTCGCTTATGGGAGAGTTATGGGTTATTAGTCCTATTGGGCTTTTGAGGGGAAGTTGCTCTTTTGCACTCTTTGTATCATAATGCATGTTTCAATTCATTTTTCTTGCATTGTATAATAAAATTAGTGGAGCTTTGATTATTATCCTTGTATGACTTGATTTCATCTTCTATACCTTGTCATATCAAGTGATAGTCCGCTAGACTTCTTTATGGCTCTTCGTGTTTGGCTTAGCGTTTGCCTTGCTAGCTTTATATCCGTGAGCAAGTTGAATCAAATCATGTCTTGTTGGATCTTGTGACTAGTTTTGCTCTAGTGATCCTCTCATGACTCTCGCCATGTCTTCTGAGTTGAATTGAGTCTTGAACTTATTCTCGAGTTGAAAATGAGCTTTTATCTTATTAAGTCAAGCAAATGAAAATAAGATTTTACGTAAAAAAGCGATCTCACCAATCCTTTCTCATGAGATGGCTTGCCATTGCACTAGGCATGAACTCGGGGAGTTTTGGATGACCTAGATCATTCTTTTAAGCTTATCGCTTGAGATGGTCGCGGCAAGGCTTGAGATCTAGCACAGCAAAAAAAAGGAAAAAGGAATTGCCCAAAAAGGGCTAAGTGTTTGAGCTTTGCTTCAAAAGAATTCTCTTAATGCTCAAAATGCCTCAATTCTTGTTTTGAGTCTCTTTTACTTATAGACATGGCTTGACTCATTTTTGGTTGCTTGGGTGAATCTACGATATTGAGCAACCTTTCATGATTTTAATTTGTTAATCTCGGATTGTCGCTATCTTGGTTTTAGCTTTGCAAAGACATGTTTTGCCATGATTGAATATAGCGTCTACTCTTTGTATGGCTTGGTATAATACTTGTACTGTCTCCATGTATAATGGTCATGGCTCCTTTTTACTAAAGTTCAAAAATAAAGTCATTCCTTCATGCTCTTTCTTTTTCATGCATCTTGATGAATTCATTGTCAAAGGGGGAGAAAGATTGTGAAGAAAATGATGTTGGAGCTTTTGGTTTCATACTTAAGGTTTAATATAAAAGAACTTCATAAAATAAAAAATTTGAACCTTTTGAAAATTTGTGATCATAGTGAGTTAAGTCTTGTGGTTTTATTGCCTTTTCCTGATTTCATTTGCAATTGAAGAATACTCACAATGATCAAAGGTCAAATAGAAAAATTGCCCTTCATTTGGACCTAAGTGAGATTTTTGTCTACTTTCTGGAAATTGGATCCTTTGGTGCTTTCATTGCCTTATCTCACTTGCTATACTATTCTGAAGCCAGCTTGGTCGGTTCCTAAGTTTTTTCTTGCTTATGGACCAAGTTGTGCCCTTATGCGAAAACGACGAATTTTTACTTTTCATTTCGAAAAACCACATTTTCTTGAAAATTGCCAATGTGTTCATCAAGGGGGAGATTGTGGATATCGTGAGGATATGTGCACGATCTCAGGATGATGAGTCAATTGGCAATGGCGTTGTTGGTTTGCAAAATCTCGCGTTTTCGGGTTTGCTTCATGTTGTCAGACCACGAGCGGTCCGACCGGCGTTATGGGGCGGTCGACCGCCTGCGGTGACGGCGGATCGGCCGGCGGTGGCCGCGGTCGGACCGGCTGACCTAAAGTTGGATTTTGGGGCTAATCCAAAAATAGGTTGTGTAGGCAAGTGAGGAGTCTCCGGATGTGGTCCCATAATTTTGGAGCTCCTACCAAAGTTCTATTCGCTTGAAAATTCCGAAGGTTTGAATTTTGAGTTGAAATTTTGGCTAAGTCTTTGGACCGTCCGACCGCCGTTGTGGGAGCGGTCCGATCAAGCATGAATCGGTCGGACCGGCCGAGGGGCGGCTGACCCGCATTGGCTTGAAGGTTAGCCAAGTGTTGCATTGAGTTGGTTTTGATTGTGTTATCATATGAACTTCAGTGCTTTATTATTGTATATTGCATTGCGGAACTGACGTGGGTCAAGTTGTGAAGAACTTGTTTCCGGAAACGATTTGTTTGTCTATTGCTGTGCAGGTGGCTTGCAGGTCAACGACGTCAACGGTGAGTGGATCGACTACGCTTGGAGAGCCGAGGTCCGAACGATCGGGATACCGGGTGAGGTCGTGTGACACAAGCATGGTGCAGAATGGGCAAGATGGATCGAACGGGTGGTTCGGTACAGCTGGTTGGATCAGGCGGTGCGGATATCGGTGCGAGTCTCTGGGAGATTCCGATGGGATTCGGACAAGAGAGGCTTGGCGACGCGATGAGAACCGCTGATCAACCTACACGTGGTGAAGCAGGCGATTGCTTCAAGAGTTATTTGTGTGTGGGTCCCATGTGTAAGTGACCCCAAAAGGGAACCCTAGCTCTCTAGTATAAATAGGAAGGGGGGAGATGGAAAACTAAGCCAAGCATTCATTTTAGCCCCTTCTTCCTTTTCTAGGGTTTGGAGGAGAGAGAGGAGAACTAGGGTTTGGAGTGTGCTCCTTGTTGAGCTCTTGCCCTCCTTGTTGGAGAGGCTTTGTAAGCATCTTGTGTAATCGAACAATCTTGTGATGCTCAATTGAAAGATCGTTTGCTCCCTTTTGTGTTCTTCTCCCTTTTGGATGATTTTGGTGCTTCCTTGATTCAAAGGTTCATGCTTGGTCTCTTGACCTTCTTTATCTTGCTTTGATGTGTGGGATTACTCCTAGAGTCATCTAGATCATCAACCCCCACAAGCAAGTCTTGAATCAAGATTTTCATATTTCTAGGGTTTGTGCACTTCTTTGGTAAAATCTCGAGAGATCGATTCTGCGAAGTGGATCTGACGGATCGTCGCTAGAAATAGGTCTCTAATATCATTAGGGAGGTGTGCTCGAAATTTGGTCAAGTTTTATTGGTTGAAACAAAAGTTGGATCAAATTTCGTTTTGGTTTTGGGTTGAGTTTTTCGATTCGACTCTCCGTCCGACCGGACTTTCAACGTCGGTCCGACCGCCTGTATTCGATCACGGCTTGCCGGGTCGAATCGCGAATCCACCGGTCCGACCGCTAGTTGGTTGCCGGTCGATCATTGGTTGACCGTCGGTCCGACCGCTGTGTAGCCGGTCGACCGCCATCTCGATGAAGGAGTCAGAGTTCTTTTCTCCGGTTGTGTCGTGTGGTTGAGGGGTTTATCAAATCCAACACAAGGCTTCCGTTGTGTGCTTACTGATCTTCTTAGCTTTCATAGCTAAAGGAGTAAAGTTCGTGTTGGTTTTTGATTTAAGCGAAAAAGTTTTGAAAGCGCCTATTCACCCCCCCTTTAGTCGCCTTTCCGGTCCTACAGGAATTGCTTCCACGAACAATACAACTGAGACAACACGCATGGCAATCCTAAGCCAAAATATATTTTTTATTCATTTCACTCTGATGGAGGCTATTTGTGTTATTGCGCCGCCAAACTCGGGTTCCAAATTGTGCAGTCGATTTCACATTCTCTACTTCACATTTCGTTATCTTCTCCAATTTTGGATTCCGAACTATGCGGACACTTGAAGGTATTACAAAAAAAACTGAGTGAAAATACAATAAATATTTAAGTTGAATTCTCTAGACATAAATTTACAATAAATAAATAAATGTAGGATCTTGTCGCCCGTTCAATTGGCAACAGGGATGTTGTCGCTAGTTAAATTGGTGACATAAACCTCTCTGCATTGTTCCAAATGGCGACAGAGTTCCTGTCGTCATTCCAAACGGCGACAAGCACCTATTTTTTATTATTTTTCACTATTTTTTGTAATTATATTTTAAATTAATATCATCTAAAAAAATTTACCTAGTGAATGTGCCTCTTCAAAAAGTATTTTGGTCAAGCTCTGTACCAAGTGCCATCTATAAGTAGACCTGCTAATGGGTTGACCACCACGAAATTAACAAAGTCCGAATTATTATTTGCATGCGTAGTACATATGTATCCCAATTCCCAAACTAGCAAGGAGTGAAGGAGCGTGTTGAATAGATCAATCCCAATTCTTTGCATTTGGGCTGTGTGTTCTGTCAGTGACACTGGGCGATGAAGGCTTCGCCGTCGCATATTTAGAGTGCCCGACTTACGTTCATATCCAGCACGTCTGACGCGCAATTCTATTCAACAGCCTCCTCATCAACTTCGACATTTGGCAAAAAGGACGTCTCTCTTTTGCATCCAGTTTTGTTCATCTCTGATGCGTTCCGGTTCCAATGTGGGATTATTGGGGTCAATGCAAGCTAGTGCGCAACCGTAATGCAGGCAATACAATAATAACAGGCCAGACAGCAGGTTACTCACATCATCAGATCCTCCGATTGATGCTGGAGTTCTTATAGAGTTGCCATGGTGAAATGAATGTGCAACTATAATCTGGACGACACAATAGTACTACTACCAATGAAGAAACTAGATATAGCAATCAAGTATTCGGAAAGCTAGGTAGCCGGTATACACGAGTGATGCGTTCTCCCAAGTTCAAATTGATGCAGCTGTGTATTTGCGAACCTAGGAAAAATATTTTCATAGACTGTTTGCATGATTTGTTTGGTATCTCTATGTTTCTAGTAATGGATGCATTATGTTTTCAAAATGAACAAAACCTTTGAATAAAACTACATAAATTTCAAATGTCCACAAGATGCACAAAAAGTTTTTAGACATTCATGTTTCTATACATTTGAAACATAAACCCTTTTTAGGGATGTTACCTCTCTCGTCATGTTTATTTTGCTACTATTATTTTGGTTCTCTCTAGGAGATTCATCTACTTCACTTTTAATACAATGTTTATTCGTATCGTATCTTATAACTCTAATCAGATCCGAGATCTACTATGTATAAAAAAGTATAGTATAATAATATGTATAACCGGCCTGCATCATATGGATTTGGCATTTTCATACAAGGATCGACGCGGTCGTAAGATTCCAACCCGAATGAAATGTAAGAAAAAAAAAACATGCGTCACGGATGACCAGATGGATTTGGCCTGCATCATCGATGACCAGATGGATTTGGCCTGCATCACTGATGACCAGATCCAGATGGATGCCGTAGGAAAATGCCAACGCTTTGCGAAAGCAAGGAAATTAAGAATTGTGTGGCCGAAACTGACATATAGCTTGTTACAATGACCGAGACTTCCCCTAGCTTTTTATTATTATTATTATTACTTTTATTATTATTTTGAAGACGGCTTTCAATTGTTTTAGGCCCTCAAGTCTCGATGCTAGCACACATCCATCCAACCCTTTTCAGTTCGAGCCAAGAGATGACACATCGAACAATATTTATTATCTCTAAGTACTCCTCTTAGTTCACAAAAATAAATTGTTGGATATCGAAAACTTTTATCATTAATTAATACTATAATATATTTATAAAACCTAATAAAATTATACTATTACAAAAATGTTTTTCAAAACCCATCTACACATATAATTCCAAAACAACTGTACGTATTCATACCAAGATGGCCTGCATCACCAATTATTTCAATATTAATATAGGTAATGACAGGTAGTAGATGATTCTTGCGCATCTACACATATAATTGCGTCAAAGCCATTCACGACGTCGTACTCGTGACGTACTGTAATCGATCAGGATGCATTCCATGCGGAAGCAAGGAAATCAATAATGGTGTGGCCGAAACTGACGTCAAAGAGAAAACAAGCATAGCCTGTTACAATGACCGAGATTCACCTAGCTTCTTACTGTTGAACAGAAAATCAATATACAAATATAACGAAAGAGTTGTATTGAGTTCAATCGAAACTCCAAAATAAAACAATCGAAAACACCAAAAACTCAATTCACAATGAGTTAAGCAGTCAGACCTTCCAGCCTAGCGGTCTGACCTTTATATGGGGCGGTCTGACCTCCAGTCCGATGAACAGTAAAATTAGCTCAAACTCGAAATCATAAATTGATTTAACTTTTGATCAACAACTCCAAACTTCACGAAACTTAGAACACGCCTTCTCTAGGATGTCAGGAACCTATTCCAATCAAGGATCGCGAAGATCTTTGCCAAAGTTTCGACATTTTTCCGTTTGAGTGAAGGTTCCTCTAAACCCAAGTCAAAACCAAAGAATGATCCAAAAGCTTGCTCGTAGGTTATATATGATCCTAAATGTATTCCCAGAAACCAAAGAAAAATCAACGGATCAAATATAGCCCCCCAAAATCACAAAATACAGAGCAAAAATAAGAAGATAATCTTCTTGAGGAATCTTGCTTGGATTGATTCGAGATAGATGTTAGTTTACAACCACTCCATCATAGCGGACAAATACTCAACACTTGAGCACACAATCAATCCAACTCTCTAGAACCATAACATCTCCACTATTCTCTCCCTAAATACAAAATTAGGGTTTCATCAATACAAGGGTTGGGAGGTGCACAACCAGCACCCTCTCCTATTTATAGTGGTGACTAGCTTCTAGAAGGATATCCATAATAGGCACCCGTCAAGCCCACACATAAACGGGTTTACCCATGCACGCATTTTAAAGCGTCGACTTCATCTTCTCTTGACCTAAACCACTTCTCCTTGCGCCGTCTTGCTCGCGGTTTAGCCAAAAGTCATCAAGGTGGTATTTTGGTGAAGTTACCAAAATACCTCTTCTCGATCCTTCTCCAAAGACCGAGTCCAATCTTCATGAAGTAATCTCATGCTTCGCCACGTGTAGGTTGATCAACAACTCTCTCCATGTCAGCAAGTCTCCCCCATCCGGCTCCCACCGAAAACCACCATGATACTTGCACTGACCCTCGTGCCGCTTGATACAACACATCGCACAAAACTTCCCGTTCAGTCATCCTTGTCTATTTTGCCTTGCTTGAGTCCACTGACTTCACCCGGTATCCTCGATTGTTCTGAACCTCAGCTCTCCAAGCCTAGTCCAGATCATCCTCGTCGTTGACCGTCGTTGACCCCAAGCTTCACAATATACCAAGAAATCGATTCCGGGAACAAGTTCTTCGAAACTTGACCCACATTAGTCAAAACATGCATCATGCAACACATATGCACTGAAACACATGAACTTGTCCTAACCAACACACATCGCCGCCAAGCTGACCGGTGAACAAGTCAAAACCGGTCAGACCGTCATCCATGGCCAGTCTGACCGTCAGTAAAGGACTTAGCCAAATTTCCTCCCTGGAAATTCGAAACCTCTTCGAAAATTTCAAACGAATAAAACTTTTGACTCGAAACTCCAAAAATTATGAGACCAAGTGTAAGAGAATCCCCTCTCTTACTTACACCCTCTATTTTTTGCCCAGCTCCAAACTCAAAGCAACTTAATGGCTGGTTAGAACGCCGCCCTAGCCGATCTGACCGCCAGCCTCTAGACCCGAGGCTTGTCCGGTCTGACCACCAGAGGTGGCCGGTCTGACCGCCTACAGCTTGATAGCACCTTCAAACCTTCAACGTCATTGCCAATTGCATCATCATCCTAAGATCGTGAGCATATCCTCATAATATCCGCACTTACTATTACTATTTTGAAGACAACTTTTAATTGTTTTAGGCTCTTCATCCATCCAACCCTTTCTGGTTCGAGCCAAGAGATGACACATCGAATAATATTTATTATCTCTAAGTATTGCTTCTGTTCACAAAAACAGGTCATTTTGGATATCGATACAGTTTCTAAAATACAACTTTGTCCACTAATTATTATTATAATATATTTGTAAAACCCAATAAAATTATAATATTACGAAAGTACTTTTCGAGATGAATCTACATATATGATTTTCATGTATCTAATCTAAATATTTAAAAAGACATCAATAGCCAAAGAAATAAAGAAATGAAAAAAAAGAAAAAAATGTTATCAGGTCAATTTCACCGGACTAGCAAGAACGTTATCATTGGAAGCTCGATCTAATCTTTTATGGCACTTGTGAAAATAGATGAGATTTTTTTAAGAGAAAGTTGGTTGAGATTCTTGTGAGTTTTATCTTTGTTGATCGGATGGAAGTATTGTAAACAACGAATGACATTGCTTGTACACGATTGTATTCACCGTATCTATATATCTAAAATAATTGCAATAATAATACCGACAAACATTAAATAATAATGTCAATCAATAAAACAATGGCGGGGCTTTCTATGTAGCGGGTACTGCACCCGGCGTGCCGACTACAAAGTTGAATACGACGACTGGTGTGAAATTTTTTATCAGAAGTTTTTTATGATCATCCTCAAGGTTTCGCAAATTGCAGAATTGCACATTAGCACTCCAACTACTCGAAATTAACAATGAGTACAAAATACATAACTATCCCGTACCTTTGATAAATAACTTGCTAGCCTAGAAATGTCGCGTCTCTTGGCATCCGCAGCCAACGCAATTGCTAGGCTTGCAGTAGGGATGGACTCCTCTCCGTGCTCGTTTCTGAGCTGAAATTCCTACAAAAGAGACCGAATATTCAGTGATCAATCGAGCGCCGGGAGGAGATGGCCATGGAGGCAGCGGTGGTGGGAGGGTTGGTGGGAGCTTTGATGAATACGCTAATGCCGAAACTCTTCACGCTCGTACAGGAGAAATACAAGCTGCAGAAGGGAGTCAAGGATGACATTGCATTCATCAACGAAGAACTTGGCATGATTGTTAGTGCCATTGAAGACTGCAGCAGATCCTCGGATCTGGGAGCCGTGCGGAGGCGTTGGATCGAAGAAGTGCGTGACCTGGCTCATGACATCGAAGACTGCGTGGACCGCTTCCTGTATGATCAGGCTGCTCACGGCCGCCTGAAGCAAGCCCGTGCTCGGTTTGCCTCCGAGATCCAGGCACTCAAGGAGAGATCAAACCAAACGTACCAGCGGAGAGAGAAATACACCGGCGGCGGCGATGGTCAATGGCCCACCTCAGCTTGGGCATCCACCTCGTCCGCACCTGCAGATCCGCACGTTCCTGAGGCCAACCTTGTGGGCATGGCGGAACCCCGGAGGGAGCTCTTGGAGATTGTACAGGATCCGGTGGAGAAGTTCAAGGTGATCTCCGTTGTTGGGTTTGGTGGCCTTGGGAAGACTCGTCTTGCGAGGCAAGTCTACGAGAGTGACGTCGCCAAGCAATTCAGCCCACGGGCCTGGGTTCGCGCGGCAGACAAGGGTGCGGAGGTTGTTCTCATGGAGGTTCTTGAGCAGATACGCAAGCAAACTGGCACGCAACAAGGGGATGCCTCCGATGTTGATGTTGAACAGCTAAGCATGCATCTCAGAAAACTCTTGCATTACAGGAGGTATAAAGAGTACTTATCTTCTACTTCGCTCGCCCACTATATTGTTTTCATTGTATATGAGGTAAACTCGATTCTAATGAGCCTTTCCTCAACCTAATTTTCCTTCGGTTCATGGTCAGATGACTAGACAATAGATTGCTTACTTTGAACGGCGCCCAAAAATTCTATATAAGGTAGTGTATACGGTTGCTCGAATATAAGGGGGTGGTTTTACCAAAATTTAGCATTTGTCGACAGTGAAAAGCCAAACAGTAATGTGATTTAGATAGAATAAAGTAGGGACTTGCTCACCCAATTGATTATTGTCGGTCTTATTGGGATCGAGCCCAAGAGAACACGGTGGACATACACTCTTTCACTTATTGTTTTTCTTTTCAGTTCACCGGAGTAGAAGATGAAGAACACCACATAAATAATTTGGTGTTGCGCTGCAACATTTTCTGTTTTTTCTCTCCTCTATTGCTTTTCACCCCCAATACAAACAGGTTACAATGCTTGTTATAACTACAATATGACATGTAATCTCCTCACTAACACATTCAAGTAGGTCACTGTCTTTACTATATGCACTAGCTAATTACTCTATTAACTAATTAGCAAGCCACTAGCTCTAGTAACTCTACCATGCAACTGACATGCAAATTCAATTAACATGTAAAATACTTAGACAACGAGATTAATTTCTATCAATCACCCCCTTAATCTTGTTGTTTCTCCTATGCTCGCCGGTTCATCTGCAGACATGAGGCTCTCTGCATATGGTGTTGGAGTTCGCGGCATCGACGATGGGGTCATGGGCCCTGGGTCAGGCCAATCTCCATGTGCAACACCTGCAGTAGGAGTAGTCTCATACAACAGAGTGAACACATCACCACTTATGTGTACAGTTGCATTCTGAAACAGATGCATTTTGGAGTGCAGTGCAGCTGCATCAGCCTCCTGCTGACTCTGCATGCTCTTCAACTTGCTCCATAGCTCGTCTTCACACCATATTTTTCCAGGACAAAACCCGGCTGGGTGCGGCCCAGCCGAAGCAAGTACAGTCAATTCTATGACTTATTTGCATTGGCCAACAATTTTATCTCTTGATCATAAATGCTCAGATTGCCTTCTTCCAACACCATTTTGTAGCCATGCTCATTGAGATGCCCCAAACTGATTATTTTACTCCTTAACTTAGGTATGTAATAAGCATCAGCTAAGACTTTATGCTCACCAGTTTGGCACTTGACCGACACCACGCCACGGCGGCTGATTTCCACGTGAGATCCATCGCCAAATCTCACTGACCCCCGAACCGACATGTCTAGGTCGAAGAACATCTCACGGCACCGAGTCATGTGATTGGATGCGCCTATGTCGAGGTACCAAACGAGACTCATCTCCCCAGCTCCCCCAACATAAGGTTGGCGTTCCCCTACTCCTTGCGCTTCTCTGCCGGTGTCATCACGGCTGGCGTCGCAACCGATGTTGCCGCACCCGGTGTCGCTTCCACTTGCATTGGTTCATTGAGCACTATGAGCACCTCGCTTGAGCTGTACTCCTGCCGAAGGCTCTACAGCGCGCCGTCCTTCTCGGTGATGATGTTGTTAAGCCAAGAGTTAGCGATCCCCAGCGTCTCCTTGACGCCCTCATTGCAAATTACACACTACAACTCCAGCAGCTTGGTGTTCTCCTGACGCGCCCGGTTCACCTCCTCCTCTGACGCGCCTATGCACTTGAGGAGTAACACGCATTCTTTGTCCTTGTCGACACACGCGGGCGTTGACTTCTCGACGTGCAACCTGCACCAGTCATTCTCGTCGGACACGGCGCACAGCCTTACCTCGGCAGCAGCCAATTTCCCGCGCAGCCGCTCGGCCTCGGCTTTGGCGGTCTCCAGCTCGGCCTGTGCCTCTGAGGGCCAAAGATTGACCTGCTTTGCCTCCAAGGGCACATCAGAGAGTGCGACGGACAGATCGTCCAATGCCCTCCCGCTCTTCTCCTCCTTCAGCATGACGCTGTCCGTGGCATGCTCGCATGCCACAACCATTAGGAGAGTCGGCTCGTCATCCTCTTGGGCATTGGTGAGATACGTCCATTCTTTCTTCGGCTCATCACACTCGGGCGCGGAATGGCCAAACTCCTGACAATTGAAGCACTGGATCTTCGACTTGTCGAACTTGCCACGGTGCCTTTTCTTGTTGCCGTCTTGGCCACGGCCACCGCTGCGCCCGCCATTCTTCTTGGTGCCTCTGCCGGAGCCCTCGCCACTCCTCTTCTCTTCGGCAGCTTTGGCCTCCCACTCGACGCGTGTGAGTAGCAGGTGCTCTCCTTCTTCTTTGTCGCGTCGCCGCCCCTTCAAGCTCTCGTCGTACGCCCTGAAGTGTCCGATGGCCTCCGACACCGACATCGCCGATACATCGCCCTATTGCTCAATGGTGCCGACAATGTGTAGGAATCTGTCGGGGACGGAGCGTAGGAGCTTCTCCACCATGACGCTCTCCAACACCTTGGTATCGAGAGCACGTATCTTGTTGACCATGGTGGTGAGCTTCAAGGCGAACTCAATGATTGTCTCTGAGTCCCCCATGTAGATACGCTCAAACTCCCTCTTGAGAGTTTGAACGCGCGCCTTCTTGACACGATCTTCGCTGACGTGCATCTCATTGAGAGCATCCCAAGCCTCCTTTGTCATCTTCTTCTAGGATATGGCCATCACAACGGTCTCCGGCACAGCTTGGACTATGACGGCGAGAGCCATCTGATCTTTCTTCTCATCGACCAAGTATTCGCCCTCCACTGCCGCCCACACTCCTTGTGCATGCATGATGATCTTCATCTTCACGCCCACACTCCGTAATTGCTCTCCGTGAGTATAGGGTATTGGAGGGTCACAACTCCTTCCCTAGCCAGCGCCCTCGACGTCGCACCGTCATGGGTGACACCACTTCCAAGCGACTTCTCCGACGACTTGTCCTGCGTCATGATCTTGGGCAATCACAACCTAAGCTCTGATATCAATTGTTGGGATCAAGCCCAGGAGAACACGGTGGACATACACTATTTCACTTGTTTTTTTTTTCAGTTCACCGCAGTAGAAGACGAAGAACACAACAAAGAAATAATTTGGTGCCGCACTGCAACGTTTTCTGGTTTTTCTCTCGTCTATTGCTTTTCATCCCTCAATATAAACTGGTTACAATGCTTTTTATAGTTACAATATGATATGTAACATCCCCACTAACACATTTAAGTAGGCCACTAGCTCCACTACATGCACTAGCTAATTATTCTATTAACTAATTAGCAAGTCACTAGCTCTACTAACTCTACCATGCAACTGACATGCAAATTCAATTAACATGCAAAACACTTAGACAACAAGATTAATTTCTATCAGGTCTGTAGCTGCATAATACTCGATATCTATTAACTTTTTGTTTATTTTCTTTCCACAAATTGTCTCTTAGGTATTTCATTGTGATTGATGACATGAGGACAGAACAGTGGGGTACTATAGGGCCTGCTTTCCCTGCCGATGATGGTGTTAGCAGCAGAATAATGGTGACCACGAATTTACATACGATAGCAAATGCCTGCAGCTCTGAAAGCGGTTATGTGTACAAAATGAGCACACTTGATGCTGAATGCTCAGAAGATTTGTTCTTAAATAGTGCTTGCTGTAAGGAACGTTCACCTGACATGAAGAGCGGTTCAGTAGCACTTCTGAAGAAATGTGATGGCCTGCCACTTGCTCTCGTTAGTGTAGGCCAATTCTTGAAAACAAAAGGCAGCCTCACAGGAACAACCTGTCAAGATTTGTGTGCCAAACTAGGTTGCCATCTGGAGAAGGACGGAACCTTATCAAGAATGCACCGGGTACTTACCCACAACTACACTTGTCTATCAGGGCATGCTGCTAAGGCATGCTTGCTATATTTAGGCATGTTCCCGAGTAATCATCGGATCAGAAGGAAAACACTAATAAGGCTATGGTTAGCTGAAGGACTTGTAGTAAAACAGCCTCGATGCAGTGAGCTTGATGTCGCAGTTGAAAATTTTGAGGCTCTTATAGACCGGAATATCATTCAGCCCATTGATGTAAGCAACAATGAAGAGGCGAAGACATGCCGACCTCCTGGGATGATGCTCGAGTTCATTGTGCACAAGTCCGAATCTGAGAAATTCATTACCTTGTTTTGTGATAAGACTTCCCTACCAAAATACGCCCGCCGTGTTTCTCTGCATCATAACAGTGCTACAAGTGTTAGCCCGGACAATGATTTATCTCTTGTCCGGTCTCTCACAATCTTTGGCGAGGCAAAAAAAGATATTTTGGATTTTCACAAGTATCAACTGCTGCGTGTCTTGGATCTAGAAGAATGCAATGACTTGACGGATCGTCATCTCAAAGGCATATGTAACCTGTTGCTTCTCAGGTATCTAAGCCTTGGGGGCACTATTACCAGGCTTCCAAGGAAAATTTCGAAACTAAAGTTCTTGGAGACACTCGATGTCAGGAGAACCATGGTAGAGGTGCTGCTGCCCATAAAACTCATCGTGCTTCCCAATTTAATTCATCTGTTTGGAAAGTTTACGCAAGTGGGCAAGGTATCAAGTAAAATGCGGAAATTTTTTGTGTCGGGAGAAAGTAACCTGGAGACTCTAGCAGGATTTGTCACCAACAAGAGCCAAGGTCTACTGCAACTTATGAGTCATATGAAGAAACTGAAAAAGGTTAAGATATGGTGCGAGTCCACTGGAGACAGCAGTGACTTGATTTTGAGAAATGCCGTTCAGAAGTACATTCAAGATGGCACAGGAACAACTGATGCCCGTTCTCTATCGCTTGATTTTGAGAAATGCTCTAAAGACATCATGCAAATTTCTTTGCAAGGAGTCTGCTATCTTAGATCGCTGAAACTCCATGGCGAGCTACACAAAATGCCTCCATTTGTTACGTCACTGTGTGATCTCAGAGAGTTGTGCCTTTCATCAACCAATCTCAGAGGGGATCTTCTAACAGACTTGAGTAATCTGCGTTGCTTGCTTTTTCTCAAACTGGCTGCAGATCGCCTTGAAAATTTTGTCATAACAGATGGGGCATTCCCAAGCCTGCAACGCCTATGCTTTGTGGTTCAAAGTTCTACCCTACCAGAAATCTGTGATGGTGCTCTGCCACAGCTTCTCTCACTTCATCTGCTCTATAAAGATCTAGATGGGCTTCATGCAATCAAGATTGAATGCATCAAACGTCTTATGGAAGTCAAGATTGATTGCAAAGTGAAAGCAGAAACAAGAAAAACTTGGGAAGATGCAGCGAAGAAGCATCCTAATAGGCCGAAGATTTTATTCATGGAAAAAGTTCATCCGACGGAGGTCAGGCCTACAGAGAACTCTGTTGTGCCAGAGACTACAGAGAATTCTGTTGTGCCAGAGCCTACAGAGAACTCTGTTGTGCCAGAGACTACAGAGAATTCTGTTGTGCCAGAGCCTACAGAGAACTCTGTTGTGCCAGAGCCTACAGAGAACTCTGTTGTGCCAGAGACTACAGAGAATTCTGTTGTGCCAGAGCGACCACCATCTAAAACAAGAAAAGGACTCTTAAGAAATAAGGAAGGTTCCATATCCTCGGTTGTGAAGAAGAAATGGCAAAGTTTGTACTCCCATCAAGTTCCAACAACGAACTGATTCTGCCTTCAGGAATATGATACTTTCAGATTTTTTATATTCAACTCTAAGAATGGCATGGTGCTATTTCTTCTACACAGTGAGGATCCTGATGCGTAAAGTAGCAGCCAGGTATGTTTTGTTGATCTCCTGTTGATTTCAATGACATCTTGATGTACAGTCATATTTCCTTTTCATATTACACTATGTACAGTTGCTCAGCCCTTTATACATATAGAGGATTCTGACGTGTGTAACTTGTAAGCTACTTATTAGCATCCAGTTATCATATTACACGACGTGCTGTTTAGTTACTACTAATTTGGTTGTCAGCATACACTTTTATTCTATTAAAACCGAAATACAACTCAACTTTCGATCTTCAAGTAGTTTTTTTTTCACTAAAGAATCATTTATTATTTATTACTAGGCTATGGTTGGCATTGCGGTATATTTCATGAAATTCACTTGTAATAGTATACGTTTATATGAAAAATAGATTAAAATAATCGCTATATAAAACACGGTTAGTCATTGTTAGAGTATATGTCATGTAAGCAGACTATTATAGATAGAAATAAAATATGTTCTGCGCAATATTATAAACTAATGAATATTAAATAACAATAAAAATTATTTTGCCAATTAAATGGGAAAAGAGTTGAAATAATATGAAAAGCTGATGTTTAATCGTTCAAGCCATGTAAATGCCTTTGAATACATTAGACGTGACGGTACGTTATTGTGATTGTTTGTGCATTACCATCTGTAGCTAGAGTTGCTGTGCTGGCACTGACAGTGCTACTTGGTTGTATCCACTGTCGGACAGGGGGGCGTCTCTTGTATCCACGGAGGCACAGATGGATGGGGAGAGTGGGAGCCGCTTCAACTTGGATTTGCAAATCAAATACACCAGGTGTGGTCCGTGCGTTGATGCGGAGCTGGTAGGAATTTCTTTTTAGTTGTATACGTAAAGAAATCCCACAGATATGAGAAGGAAATACTTATGCTGTTAGAAATATGTGGTGCACAATGATTTGAAATATTATTTTGATTGTCAAAAAATTAGGTAATGATGAAGTTGTGGTGAATGGTTTGTAATGTCGGTGTGATTTGTCCACAAAGTACGTGACGACGTTGCGCTTAATGTTATGTAATGTCATTGTGATTTGTTGACAATATGTAACGAAATTGTGCTGAATGTTATGCAATATCATTGTGATTTGTCAACAAAAGATGCTATGACGTTGTGCTGAATGTTATATGATATTAGTGTAATTTACTGATAAAATATGTGCTAAAAAATAATCAGTAAAAAAACATGGCTGGCACCTGCTGCCCCCACCCCCCACCAGTAGCCTCCTCCCCCACCCTTCACATCAGAGAAGCACAAGGCATTCCCAATTCAAATGGCATGGCACAATACCAAATTTATCAGGCTTGATACTGCAGATGTAACATCACTTATACTCTTTTCTTTGTCTTGTGTCTTTGCAGACAATTCATCCGTGCCTTTTATTTCCAAATCAGATAGTTGATATTTGCCTTAAGGTAATGAATGCTCTGTGCTCCTCTACCTTCATTGCATTAAAGGCAAATGATCCGCTTCCCTGTCTTTCCGCCACCGATGACTTGACTCCTCCCCGTCCTTGGGTCTACGGCTGCCACCACCACCCACCCATGCTCATAGCCATCGCTGCTACCTACTAACTCCTCGTCGCTGCTTGGAGCATCCACGGTGTATTTGAAGGTCTTAAAGTGATAAATATGAGAGGATCTTAACCAAGTAAAAATGTCATAATATATATACCCCTTTAGTACCTATTGATAGGACCCACACCTAAATAAAAACCTCTCCCTCAATCCTCTTCTCTCTCCTCCCATGGAACCGGTTCCTAACTAGGTCCACACTCGTCTCTCTCCTCTAAGACTCCCTTGTTGCAATATGTAGTACCCCTTTCTCCTCTTCTCTCTCCCCTAAGACCCCCTTTCAATCCCACATTGTGCATGCTCTCGCTGGCCTCCTGCATGGTGGAGTTCTAAGGTCAAGAACACATTGTCAAACTTTGCCAAATTTTCTAAGGTAGTTGTTTGGTTTTTTGTCACAGTTTTAGCATGTCTTAAGGCTTGTTTGGTTCAGGGCCAGAACGAGTCAAACCAAAATTTTGGTATTGACTTGAAATTTTAGATAGTGTTTGGTTTGGTTCCAACATTTGGCATTGCTCTCAAAATTTTGGTAACACATGCTATTTTCTTGCCAATTCGCTGGCTTCGCAAGGGTGGCAAAATTCTTCGCCAAATTTTGGCATGGCAACAAGCAGCTGAGTATCAGACGTGGCATATTTTGGTTGGTTGTAGCCAGTGGCATTAATTGTATGGTTAGTTTGATTAATAATTTTGAAATGATCATATTTCCTGAACCAAGTATCCGATTTTTGATCGTTTGAACCGTTGTATTCCTTATTATTTAATCAACAAAACAAGACTCATGTTGGCATATTTTGGTGCAAAAAAATAGATGTCATGCGGGGTCCACGTGTCATACTCATAATTTTGGCAAAATTTGGCATGGTTGCAATCCAAACACATCAATTTCGATATTGCCCATGAATTGGTATGGCTACCATTCAAACACCAATTTCGATATTGCCCATGAATTGGTATGGCTACCATTCAAACACCATTTTTTTGCCTAGTTTTTGGCATTGTCTAAGTTTTGGCATTACCAAAATTTTAGCGTAACTACCTGGGGTCATAAACCAAACAGGTTCTTGGTTTTTTTTTTTTTTTGTTATGGAGCCAACCTGTAATAGACTCATATTTTTGTCAAATCTTGACTTAAGGTGTGGCCATTAATTTGTTGGGGACAAAAAATGTGGCTTGCCACTTTGCCACAACTAGGTGTGGCAATGTCCGGTAGCAAACCAAACATAGCCCTAAACCTAGCTTGTATGAATCTCGATGCAAATCTAAGAGTGGAGAAAGTTCCTTTGTAGCTTGTTTACCCTAGCTGCTCTCATAGAAAAATATCACAATTCTCTTAGACAAATTCGACCAAGTTAGACAATTGTTTGGTTACAAGTCACGGCTTATGTGGTGCCAAACATTTTTGTTCAGCTGGATCACTGTAACATCCCAATTTTCAGAGCTTTAAAAATCTTTTAAATATTAGTAGAGAGAAAATTCACCATTTGATTTTATTTGAATATTAAATTAAAAAGCTTAATATGGACCTTAAGGACAAACTGATTTAATGTGCTTAATCCCAACATCAACAATTGCCAAAAATTATTTTATTTAGATTCTATAAGCTTGGATATATTTTATAGAATTTTCTGGAATTTTTCCAAAGTCATTTGCTATTTTCTATTTGCTATTTGCATTTTCTGGATTTATTAAAAAGAAAAATCTTTCAAAATCCTTCGGAACAGTGCTGGGCCGAAGCCCAACACTATTCCGCCGCAGCCCTCTTTTCTCTCAAATTGACCACTTGCGCTCGCTTTCGGTAGTTGGATTTCCATCGCGACGGCTGCGCGCACTTCGCCTCGCTCTCTCTGACAGGTGGGACCGCCACAGGGTCGTCGTCTCCGTGGGCTTTCTTCTTCCTCGCGCTCGCGTGTCGCTCGCCTCAGCCGCCATTGCCAGAGCTTGGCCACGCGTACGACAACGGGACTCTCGTCCCGATCTTCTTGCGCCAACCCCACCAATTTAAACCCCTGTCTATTCCACATCTATCTCCAACAGAATCAACCACCAAATCGGTTTCAATCTCCCCGAATCTCGGAGATTCAAATTGCGGCCGTTTCGGACCCGATTTGGGGGTTTCCAAATCTTGGCATCTCCGGGCCTATAAATACCCCCTCAGCACCGCCCGGATCTCCGCAACCCAAAGCCGCCACCCTCGTCGTCCCGATCGCCCTAGCGCCGCCGCATTTCGAGTTTTAGGGTTTTCGGTCGAGCTTCTTCTCCGGTGAATTGCGCCGCCGTTATCGCCGCCCTTGCCTCGCCGACTGCACCACCGTGACCAGCAAGTTCCAGGCTAACTCGTGCGCACCTCCTCGTCGCCGGAGCATCGCCGGAGCTCCCGTCCGACAAACCCGAGACCACCACGCCGCCTCAAGCTCGCCGCCGGCCATCTCCGACAATCTCAGGTGCTCAAACCGGTGCCCTCATGTGCGCAATAATCCCCTCTACACACTGGTACCACTCACCGCCGGCGAGGAGCCGCCGTTCGCCGTTGCCATTGGTTCCCGAGCCGTCGCCGCCGTCGATCCGATGTGGCAGCCCGCGTCAACGTCCACCTCAGCCCATGTGCGTGCGTGTCAGCCTCGTTGGCGCCGCGTCAGTGCCACCCGCACGCGGGTACACCACCTCAGCCCCGACCCAGATCCAAAGGCTCGGTGGATTTGGTCCACCGTGAGCCGTGTCACTGACATGTGGGGCCCACATGTCAGAATTCTTTTTAAATCTATTTCTTTCTCCGGAAATCCTCGGCTGACGCAAGCATTGCGCAAAAATCCAATTTTCCTTTATAAAAATAATTCGGGAAATTCAATAAAATCCAAATTAGGGTTTTATTTGATTTTCAAACTTCCAAAGCCCATATCTTTTGCATCCGAACTCCGATTGAGCCCATTCAAATTAGTAAATTCATATAAAATCAAGATCTATTTAATGGTGAATTTTATTTGATTTTTGGAGTTTGTTTTGCTTCTGTATTTATTTGTTTTTTATTTCTTTTGTCTCGTTTGCGAGTAGACGTCGATACTTGGGGAAATTTTGCTGAAGAAGAAGCACCTCCTCAAGATCAAGACCAGTACTTTGAGCTATTCCAAGGCAAGTTATACCTTTGATCATATTGAACCTAGTCTTCAAAATACTTTGTTTCAATGTATTGCATTCTATTTCAAGTATTTATTTAAATGCTTTTGGGTGTAGTTATTAATCCAAATTGTTATGCCACCTTGTCTATTGTATGCCATGATCCCTTGTTACCCTAGGTTGGTTAATTATTAGTTTGTATTATCGTAGCACCAATGTGGGATGGTTAGATACGATTAGACTGCTTAGCCATGCCACGAGTCATCATTTCATGTAAGAGTTGCAATTATAAACTTGACTAAGTGATTATGGAACTGTGATAAAACTGTGTGTCTTTGTGTGTGTCATTACTCGTGATGGCATGTCTTGCACTTAATCAACAGGTGGGAAAAGTTTTAGACTGAGGCAAGTGGTGGATCTGTGTGAATGGTGGAACTGTGTGATATAAACTTTGTGATTTGGGTTAAAACTGGAAGTCTTGCCTTGGTCAATTAAGGACTTAACTTTGTGCACCATTGAACTGGGCCTTCTTTATGCGACCACATGCCTAGTATGGGTGGGCTGACTTAGTAAGTTATGGAGTCTTGACATTGACAACTCGAGTTGTATTTAAGGCGTGTGATGGGTGGAGGTGTGATATGTCACATCGCGGACGGTTCATTGCATCCTGCCCAACGGTGTGTGTCGTTCCAAGGGCCAGTGTACAAATTGACTGCAGGAAAGCACATCGGGAGTGTCATTGTTTGAGATGAAGTCTCCGAAAGGTTTTGTTATGGTCGATCTTTGGCCCCACCGATTGTATCGTGTGGGTAAAGTGTATGACCTCTGCAGAGTGTTAAATCAATCTATTCGAATAGTCGCGTCCTCGGATATGGACATGCTCGGAATTTCACACGAGGGTAGATTTTCATAAAACAAATGGGAAGGGTCACCGTGTGAGATAACTTGTGCAATTGTGTGAATAACTTGATTAGACTGTGACCTTTGTGAAATCAATTGTCAACTTATTATCGTCTATTTGTTTTGAATTATGCTTTCAATCTATTATTTGTATTCAATGGCAAATGTTGCATTTCATAAAGAACCACGAAGCCATTCCTTTGGAATAAGCCATCATGTATAAATGCATTCGTGGTATGACTTGCAGTACGGTGTGTACTCACTCTTGCTAAACAAATCAATGAAGTGGAGGAGTCGTCACCGCTTTTGAAGAAGAATTCTACGAAGGTTGATCGTTAGGGTCTTGATCCCGATCGGTTCTGTGGTAAATTGATGGAGTCCACTGAGTTTATTTCGTTTCATTGCAGCTTTATTCTTTATTGTCGACCTTGCATGGCTTAATAAATGTAAAACTCGGCCGTAAGGTCCCAACAGTTATTTGTTATTCAAAGTACTCATTTATTCTTATATTCGTTGTATGGATGTGATATTTCATCGATGTTGACACTGTGTGCACTAGCGTCATCCTGGACTAGTGCAGAATACACAGAGGGTCCAGATTTGCATATTTGGGTCTCGACAATCACACAAGCCATAAACACCTAGAATTGTGGTAAGATTCCCATATATGAGTTTGATTGTGTTGAATTAGGGGAAAATGCTCGGCAAATTGTGGCATTCATAGGGCATGTTTGGTTCATAGTCTAATGATGCCTAAGGATGCTATACATAAAAGCCTAACTTGTCGAAGCTGTGGTAAAAAAATTGGTGTCAAAACTTAGTTTGTCTAAAAGAATCTTGCTACAATTTATTGTATCTATGGCTTGTGGGCCCAAGTTGAAAAAAAGATTAGCATGCCTAACTTAGACTATGAACCAAATATTAGTCTAATTCAGTCAAACTTGCATAAGGAATTTGTGACAAACTGTGGCAACCTTTGCCTTCCAATTTAAACAAGCATTTTTAGAGTTGAAGCCGCTTCAAGCAATTAGATGAAAGAAGGTGACGACACGGATGTATCGACTACTTGACTTGGACTTTCACGAGACAGGACCTGCATTTCCCCAAAATACCAGGCTTGCATATTTGCACTCCACCTTTTCTTAATTAACATTCACACCCTTAACGCTGGCTCATCCTTCTTGGTTTGGCTATTTACAATTGGGCCCAAGTAACTATTGATAGGACCCACACCTAAATAAAAACCTCTCCCTCAATCCTCTTCTCTCTCCTCCCATGGAACCGGTTCCTAACTAGGTCCACACTCGTCTCTCTCCTCTAAGACTCCTTTGTTGCAATATGTAGTACCCCTTTCTCCTCTTCCCTCTCCCCTAAGACCCCCTTTCAATCCCACATTGTGCATGCTCTCGCTGGCCTCCTGCATGGTGGAGTTCTAAGGTCAAGAACCCTCAAGATTCTCTTGGGTATTGGATGTCCATGTCGCAGACTCGGTCACACTACAAATTTTTTGTCGTATTAGCACATTTTCATCTCGTAATTACAGGAATGACTATCCCTATCTTTATTTTTGCAAATATAGTCACTGTTGTCAAGATCGCCACTGCGCGCAAAGAACCCATCCTCGCTGCCATGTCGCCCATTGCCTCACGTTGGTGTGCGGTATCAGTAGCATTTTTGCCTTTTTAAAAAAGCATTTTATGCATTTTTTTGTACAATTTTAAATATAGAAAATGAGCTTCAAAATTATGATTTTTTGAGCCTCCTAACCCAAAGTGTACTTGCTTGTGTAATTTTTTCCAAAATTTGTTTGTTCTAAATTTTTCTCAAAAATTCATTTAAGTATACTATTTGTAGAAAATTTTAATATAGAAAATGAGGTCCAAACATTATGAATTTTTTAAAGGTTCCTTACAGTTGACTTGATTGTGTAATATTTTTTTCTAGAATTTCATATGTTTTGAAAATATCTCAAAATTAAGGGTTTATGTCTCAAAATTAGGGTTTTAGGTTTTGGAAACTATGGTTTTATGATTTTATGTGACTTGGAATGTGTGAAGTTTTAGGTTTTGAATTTTCAATTTACATTTGAGTGTTTGTTGGATTTTCGTACTGAGAAAACAGAGCCCAAAATCTATGAAATTTTTTGTGCGGGCTCCTAACTCTGTTTAGTTACTCCTGTAAAGTTTTCAAGATTTTATGTGCTCTGTGATTTTCTCGATTTGTTTTTGCAAGTTGTTGTTTGTATGAAATTTTATTATTTGTTTTATACTAAAAGTTCAACAAGCATGCATAAATGATTTTCCATATGGAATAATACTCACAAATTTATTTCTAATTTATTTTCACTATGTCTCGGGTGATGTGGTACTATTGTTTATTCAAAAGAGAGACAACTGGCCTGCATTATCGATGACTAGATGAATTTGGCATGCATCACCGATGATTAGATTAATAGATCTAAGCTCTTCATTTAGGTCCAAAGCGAAATTCCTTTCGGAGGAGACAGAAATACAAGATTTTATCACTTGATTGCAAATAATAAACATAGAAGACATAATTTTTCAGCTCAAATAGGAAGAAGGGATAATTCGAGATGTTGTACAATTAAAACAGTGTATCACCAATTATTGTAAAGGTCTTTTTAGGCCATTCGAAATTAATCATTTATCCATGGTTAATTTCATCTGTCCCAACTCCCAACCCTCAAGATTCTCTTGGGTATTGGATGTCCATGTCGTAGACTCGGTCACACTAAAAATTTTTGGTCGTATTAGCCCATTTGCAAGTTGTTGTTTGTATGAAATTTTATTATTTGTTTTATACTAAAAGTTCAACAAGCATGCATAAATGATTTTCCATATGGAATAATACTCACAAATTTCTTTCTCATTTATTTTCACTATGTCTCCCCAAAATAGAAATTTTGTGGATGTTACAATTTGCTTCGCAAGTTTCCCGTTCCTAACTTGTTAATTACGTGTACAGGTCGATCTAAAGTGGGAGATGTACGAGTTGGCGACCTCCGCGCATCGTATGACGCTCAGGGAGCGCTTCAACATGACGTCGTAGGAGATCAGAGGGCTCATGGACCAGTTCGTTGAGAAGACGAGGCGAGACATCGAGCTGGCGTCCTAACGTAGATTGAGGAGGTGGAGGACGAACCTGTGTGGATTCGGGTAGTGAGCCACTTGTGTGTCACCGAAATGGGTGTTTGAATTTGTGAAGTTTTAGGTTTTCAATTTTCAATTTCGATTGGGTGTTTCTTTGGATTTGTCTTGAGCAAACAGAGCCCAAAATCTATGAAATTTTTTGTGTGGGCTCCTGACCCTCTTTAGTTGCTCCTATGAAGTTTTCAAGATTTTATGTGCTCTGGGTTTTCTGATTTATTTTTGCAAGTTGTTGTTTGTATAAAATTTTATTATTTGTTTTATACTAAAAATACAACAAGCATGCATAAATGATTTTTCATATGGAATAATACTCACAAATTTCTTTCTCATTTATTTTCACTATGTCTCCTCAAAATTTCTAATTCACTATGCCTAACTTAGACTATGAACCAAATATTAGTATAATTCAGTCAAACTTGCATAAGGAATTTGTGGCAAACTGTGGCAACCTTTGCCTTCCAATTTAAACAAGCATTTTTAGAGTTGAAGCCGCTTCAAGCAATTAGATGAAAGAAGGTGACGACACGGATGTATCGACTACTTGACTTGGACTTTCACGAGACAGGACCTGCATTTCCCCAAAATACCAGGCTTGCATATTTGCACTCCACCTTTTCTTAATTAACATTCACACCCTTAACGCTGGCTCATCCTTCTTGGTTTGGCTATTTACAATTGGGCCCAAGTAACTAAGATTCACCTGGTTGTGCAAATGTCATAGGCTTATTAAATATCAAAATTAATAAAACCAGTACGAAGCGATAAGAGGGCAGACTTGTGTGGCTCAAGTACTCAACCGGCCATGCACGAATGGTCTTGCCTAGTTGGATGTCCATGTCGCAGACTTGGTCTCATCGATAAGAAGGCAGACTTGTGTGGCTCAAGTACTCAACCCATATAGGCCATGCACGAATGGTCTTGGCTAGTAGGATGTCCATGTCATAGACTCGATCTCACCGATAAGAAGGTAGACTTGTGTGGCTCAAGTAATAAACCAGACGAAGTGATGGCAGACTTGTGTGGCTCAAGTACTCAACCCATATAGGCCATTCACGAATGGTCTTGGCTAGTAGGATGTCCATGTCGCAAACTCGGTCTCACCGATAAGAAGGCAGACTTGTGTGGCTCAAGTAATAAACCAGTACGAAGTGATGGCAGACTTGTGTGGCTCAAGTACTCCATCCATATAGGCCATGCACGAATGGTCTTGGCTAGTAGGATGTCCATGTCGTAGACTCGGTATCACTGATAAGAAGGCGGACTTGTGTGGCTCAAGTAATAAACCAAGACGAAGCGATGGCGGACTTGTGTGGCTCAAGTACTCAACCCATATAGGCCATGCACGAATGGTCTTGGCTAGTAGGATGTCCATGTCGCAGACTCAGTCTCACCCCTACAACCCATATAGTACTCTCTTGTCTGTCCCAACTCCCAACCCTCAAGATTCTCTTGGGTATTGGATGTCCATGTCGCAGACTCGGTCACACTACAAATTTTTTGTCGTATTAGCACCTTTTCATCTCGTAATTACAGGAATGATCATCTCTATCTTTATTTTTGCAAATATAGTATCTGTTGCCGCCTTGCCACCGTGCAAAGAACCCATCCTCGCTCGCCATGTATGCCCATTGCCGCACGGTGGCTGTGCGGCAATACTGTAGCATTTTTTTGCCTTTTAAAAAAAAAGCATTTATGCATTTTTTTGTACGAATTTTTAAATATAGAAAATGAGCTCCAAAAATTATGATTTTTTTTGGAGCCTCCTAACCCAGTGTACTTGCTTGTGTAATTTTTTTCCAAAATTTGTTCGTTCTAAAATTTTCTCAAAAATTCATTTAAGTATACTATTTGTAGAAATTTTTTAATATAGAAAATGAGGTCCAAACATTATGAATTTTTTTAAAATTTCCTTACACAGTTGACTTGATTGTGTAATATTTTTTTTCTAGAATTTCATATGTTTTGAAAATATCTCAAAAATTAAGGGTTTATGTCTCGAAAATTAGGGTTTTAGGTTTTGGAAACTATGGTTTTATGATTTCATGTGACTTGGAATGTGTGAAGTTTTAGGTTTTGAATTTTCAATTTCTGGCTGAGTGTTTGCTGGATTTTCGTACTGAGAAAACAGAGCCCAAAATCTATGAAATTTTTTGTGCGGGCTCCTAACTCTGTTTAGTTACTCCTGTAAAGTTTTCAAGATTTTATGTCCTCTGTGATTTTCTCGATTTGTTTTTGCAAGTTGTTGTTTGTATGAAATTTTATTATTTGTTTTATACTAAAAGTTCAACAAGCATGCATAAATGATTTTCCATATGG
Organism: Hsuehochloa calcarea; assembly: GCA_036346395.1. Classification (NCBI taxonomy): domain Eukaryota; kingdom Viridiplantae; phylum Streptophyta; class Magnoliopsida; order Poales; family Poaceae; genus Hsuehochloa; species Hsuehochloa calcarea. The sequence continues at coordinate 68,952 of JAYEVG010000093.1, read as the reverse complement.
AATAATACTCACAAATTTCTTTCTAATTTATTTTCACTATGTCTCCCCAAAATAGAAATTTTGGAGATGTTACAATTTGCTTCGTAGGTTTTCAGTTCCTAACTTGTTAATTACGTGTACAGGTCGATCTAAAGTGGGAGATGCACGAGTTGATGACCTCCGCACATCGTATGACGCTCAGGGAGCACTTCAACATGACGTCGCAGGAGATCAAAGGGCTCATGGACCAGTTCGTTGAGAAGACGAGGCGAGACATCGAGCTGGCGTCCTACAGTAGACCGAGGGAGGTGGAGGACGGACCTGTGCGTGGACGGGGAGTGAGCCACGGTGTGTCACGCCCCACTACTCCTCACCCGGACGCTGCGGGTGGGCCCTTGTTGCACTGTGCTGGGAGTACTCGATACAGTTTGCAGGTCAGCATGAAACACTTACATCTGGTTGTTTTGTTCGAACTCCACTAATTACTAAAGACATTTTCTCTTATAGGTCCTAAGTTCCACTGGAACACGCGACATGATTACGCAGAGCCATCCTTTAGTTTCGTGCGACGAGGTATGTCTATCTTGTTTGCATGCACAACATACAATTTTATCATTTTGCCTTGTTTACATACATAACGTACTGTTTCACAGCTCGTACACCCCTTTGGGAGGAGGAGCTGGTGTCGGATGAGGAGTCATGCTCCGGGGACTTCGATTTCGACCAGGATGGCGGTGGGCCTTCGCACGGCGAGAGCAGCTAGATCTCCGTGGGGGCTTTCACAGCTGCACAGTGCACCCGGAGCGAGCTAGCCGACGCGGCATTCTCTCGCGACACCCATCAGGCTACTCGTACCGGTAGGTTGCCTTGGCTACCTGAGCCTTTGACCTACTTGTATCAGCGCCCGCAACAGCCCTGGAGGAGGCCAGGAGCCACACGTGGGGTGCGCCCTAAGAGGGCCCGCGAGTAGATATTTTTTCTTGTAAATATCAATCATGTCGTTTAAACATAAATTTATGTAGAATTTACATTATGCTAGTCTCGTGTTTCGGTACTATTTGTTCTTGTGTTCTGATACTATTTGTTCTCGTGTCTACAGGGAACCACATGAGGGTCAACATTGCGACACCCCAACTCTTCAGACCTTAAAGACCGCACCGGGTCACGCCACACCCTTACACTTTTGCAGACCGAGATAACAACACACTGCGACGCTACCTTTTTAGGTCGAAAAGACCGTACTCTTCCATGACACACCCCCTTTTCAGACCGAAAAGCCAGTCTCTGCCACACCACATTTTTCGACTGGAAAGACCGCACTCTGTCACGCCATGCCCCCTTTTCAGACCGAAAAGATCGCACTCTGTCACGCCACACGCTGTCACTTTTGCTGACCGAGTCGACAATACAATGCGACGCTACCTTTTTAGACCGAAAAGGACACACTCCGCCACGCCACCTTTTTAGACCGAGATGACAATACACTGCAATGCTACCTTTGCAGACCGAAAATACCACACTCTACCACACCACCTCTTCAGACCGAAAATGCCCATTATAAAAGGAGGGAGAAGAGAACCGCAGGAGAAGAGAGCTGAAGGAAAACACTACACCGCCACACCCAACACTTCACCAAAGCTTGGTTCACACAACTAAGAGGAACGTGATGTCGGACTCGACGGCGAACTTCTACGCGAAGATGCTGCGGAAGCGCAAGTAGCCTGCCGAGAAGGCTAAACCCTACCTGGATTGTTCTACGAGGGATACGCCGGTGCCACCGTAGTTTCCACGCTCGCAATATGTGTGCGAAGAACCGGCTAAGATCATCCAATCCACACCCCCGGCGACAGCCGCCTAGGCGTACTACACATACGAGAACATCCTCGTAAGCGAATCTTGTACACACATAGATTTTTGATATATTATGTTCCACTCCACAAATCCCTAACTACATCCGCCCATAATGGCAGCCGGAGATGCGATACAACTTCTTCCAATGGATCAACGACCCAGACATGTACAATAGGGCATTTATCGAGCAGAAGTACATATTGAACCATGTGATGCGAGCCAAGACCTTCAAACGCAGGAAACCTTACGTACCCGACCTTACTGAAAAGGCGCCGGAGGAGCCTAGGAGAGCCTGGTGGTGGTGGAGGACCACCAAACAAGAAGCACAAGGGGAAGACTCCTGCCAGTAAGACCGACTGTCATCCTAGCGCCCCCTGTCGCCCCGGCGCAGTCTGGATCGAAGAGGTAAGTTATGTTCAGTATACATCCTGATTATTAATTTAGCCCTACATTGTGCTATCCTAACATCATTCAATTGTCTATCTCGTCTCATAGAACTTGGCTAACTTCGAGACTGGCCACCTCCACAGGCAATCCAAAGACAAGGGTAAGGGACAGATGGGCCACCAGGACTGATCGATTTCGTTCCAATCAACCTTTCTTTTGGATTCCAAAAAGATGCACATGTATCGTAGATGTATTTTGGCTTATCGATTCGTGCATGTTGGCGTCTCTAATGTACGCAACTAAACCCAGCGCACCATATATTTCGCAATTAAATTATGAAGTCTTTCAACTTAAACCTCTTTATCCAAATATTTCAACCAATCAATAGTATGTAATCTTTTTCCGAGGGAATTGCTTCCACGAACAATACAATTGGGACAACACGCATGGCAATCCTAAGCCTAACTTTTTTTTTTTCATTTCACTCCGATGGAGGCTATTTGTGTTATTGCGTCGCCAAACTCAGGTTCCAAATTGTGCAGTCGATTTCGCATTCTCTACTTCACATTTCGTTATCCTCTCCAATTTCGGATTCCGAACTACGTGGACACTTGAAGGTATTACCAAAAAACTGAGTGAAATACAATAAATATTTAGGTTGAATTCTCTAGACATAAATTTACAATAAATAAATAAGTATAGGATCATGTCCCTAGTTCAATTGGCAACAGGGATGCTATCGCTAGTTAAATTAGTGACATAAACCTCTCTGCATTGTTCCAATTGGCGACAGAGTTCCTGTCGCCATTCCAAAATGCGACAGACACCTATTTTTATAATTTTTTTCACTATTTTTTGTAATTATTTTTTAAATTAATATTATCTAAAAAAATTCACCTAGTGAATGTGCCTCTCCAAAAAGTATTTTGGTTGGGCTCTGTACCAAGTGCCATCTATAAGTAGGCCTGCTAATGGCTTGAAACCCAGCCCAAACCCGTCCCAACCCACTTCAACCCAACCCACACCAACCCACTGCTCCACCTCTAAAACCCAACCCAACCCATATGCAATTCCAACCCAACCAAACCCAATTTTCTCAATATGGGTTCAATCCATCTCCAACCCATCGGCTTGTTTCCTTCTTATTAACTACATGGAAATCTACTTAAACGATTCACACGCCTGTAACTGGTGGTTTCCGTTACAGAAACTGCTAATAAGGAACAAATGCTTGGCTACACACCATATATATACTGTGCCTAGACAGATAAGCATTGTGTTGTCTACAATCCAAACTACTGGAGTATATTCCAAAGGAAAAGATGGACAAATATTCACGCAAAGCAAACAGAACTCGTAGAACAGCCCAAAATCGTCGTAAAGCTAGAATTCGATGGAATTATCGAAGCCTCCAGCACGTATCACCCGACACCCATGATGGATAGATCTGGTCGCAAGTCAAATTCAGTCATAGTACCTGAAAAAGTGATTCTGGGACAGCGTATACAAATAGCTTCTTAAATAAAATCTGAGCGAAAATTCTGGAGTCTACAGGTTAAAAGTTCAAACAGAGCATGTAAACAAGGATCAGTTTGCTTGACTTGTCAAAGCTACTTCTGGACAATAGCTTTCTTGTTTAAAAGACCACCTAGCTTGAGATTATTGATCTTTGCAGCAAGGATGAAGTCATTATCTGTCAAACCTCCTGCAACCACAATAAAGGAATAATTATAAACAAGCCTTATGGTGGTTTCTTTTATTGTGCTTATGCATTTTTAGCACTGCTTCCCATTACAAACCTGTAATAATTAACAAGCAAAGACGCGCGCCTTTTCTCAAAGGGGGAAAACAAAGTTGTGCTTCCAATTGATATCTTCACTTCCTCTAAAATATTATATTTTTCACTCAGTTTTTTTTAATGCCTGGTCCGTTTTTATTTTTCACTTCCTCTAAAAAATAATGTCTAAACAAAGGATGAGGTTTGACTAAAAGATAAATAATGAGAATTGAGATATCCTACTGGTGAAATATGAAGTTTGATTCATTTAAGTGACCACATCAAAATCAAAATAAATTAGCGAACAGGAACCATATAAATAACTTACTGAGTGAGTGAGTGAGTCCAAACATCAATTTTCACATTATTCCAACCGACAAGATGAAGATCTGGGTGGTGACCTGGGAAAGCATATCTGTTTAAACATATTTTGCTCACATTGTTACTGAAACAAAAATATGTGCCAATAAATTTGTTAAGTTGTGTGTGAAGCTGAAAATTTCATGACCAATTTTAGCAGTTTGTTCATAGTGGAATGTAAAATAAACTCTCACCGTGCTAAATATAATTACAGCGTGTAATTAGAACAAATGTAATGAATGCATACCAAAATTTGAACAAAACCAGGTAGTCTGATTCTGGCACCATGGATATATCATGGGGAATCTATCTTCTCAAATGTTGGGAGTCGTTGATCATTCATCAATCATCATTGCAATTGTAGGATAATTTCCCAAGTTTGATGAGAGCTGGCTTGCTCGCTCTCATGTCTATTTCGTCGCATTCAAACAATAATCTTAGGAGCATAAGCAGTTAATGTCATTGCGCAAATACTGGCATACTGCATTATAAAATAGTTTGTTGTAGCTCGACTTGCTGTGTTTTGTACCCGCCCGCGCCTCCGGCCACCTCCACCGAGCCGCACGCCCGCGCCTCCGGCCACCTCCACCGAGCATCCCGCTCACGCCTCCTTCCTCCAACCCAAGGTACAACATCCCTGCACTGCACTTCCCCTTGAACTACTTGGTTTGTGGTGAAAGATGTGTTCGAAGTACGTTTGATCGACACTCTTGATTGCACATAGACATGCCATTCTTTTCTCCAGTGAATGCTCAATTTAGCATTAGTCCACCACCACCAGGAAAAAAAGCATTTAGCATTAGACCACCACTACCAGAATGCAATTAAGTAGGTTGGCTAGCTTGTTCTTCCCCTCCTGAACATGATCACCAGTGACTGCTCCTACTGCTAGCAAAAGAAAGCGTCCGCTGCTGGTCAATTCAGCTAAAAGGGCTCTTTCTCTCAATTGATGTAATGCAGTGGTCCTTTCTTCAGTTCCAAATACCAGGATCTATGAAGCACATTGTTTTTATTTCCCTTGAATTGAGTTGAGTTGAGCATATCACTTCTTTCCGTCTGAGTAAACTTAAAAGTACTTTATGTACATGGGTTTTGTTTCCTGGAATTTCATTTTTTATATCTCTGTCTGAGTATGGAGTATGCCAAATCGAGTCTTTTGCTGATTATAGCATATAACTTGACCTTGCGTCAAACAAGGGTTATAAGACATTGTAGTGTTACATCCAACGTTCAATGAGCAGGCTTCATTCATTCTATTCCAAAACAAAGGTAGAAATTTCGAAGATGTTTCGATTAGTTGAGATGTCCGTTTCTGGACACTTTTTTTTTGTTAATCTAATTAATTTGAGTTCATGGTCGGGGGTCTGTCTAAATATTTGCAGCAGAAAACACATTTCAGCGGCCTAATTGCAGTTAGATACATTGTTGCATGATTTCCATGATATAGTTACATAGTTGCTGATACCCAAGCCGCAAAGGGGGACAGCTGCTCCTGTTCCGCTGTTCCTTATCCTGCGCGGCGGCGGCGGGAGGAGGAAGAAGAGGAGGGGGAGATGAACGTGTGCGCGAAGGCGGCTGGGGGGAGGTTCCCTCTGGCTCGTCCCCCTACCAGGCAACCGCTGGCTAAGAGGTATATCTCTCCTCGTTTCTCTGATTCTTGTTTGCTTGCTCCCTAATTAGTGCCCTTGTTTGCCAAGAGCTTCATAAGAGCATGTAGCTTTTAACTTTTAGCCTAGCTTGCTTTCTGTTTGATATGCTTAAAGATTTCTAAATCTTTCCTTGTATAAAAGCGCCAAATTTGGCGTTTGTCATGCTAGTATGAGATGTTCTGCTGTCGCTCAGCCGCTCACGGTCATGCTAGTATAGCAATCCCCTATCCGAACACTGCTGGAACAATGTAAAAATTCTAAAACTTATTGCACATTCATCTAGATTCTACCATCAGTAAGACATTCTACAGTCTGAACTAACAAGCCATGTAAACAATATGAGTGAATTCTGTTAGCTCAAGCATTTCATCCTGAGGTGAGGTGCCAGCTTAGTCTATTGAAAATTCTAGATTTACCTGAGATTGTACTACCATTTATCAACTTATAATTTCTTTGCATAGTGGCCCCATAGTCCCAGTTGATTTTTGCCTTACCAATAAAATCCTGCCAAGTCTTATTTGGCACATTAGAGGTACCAACAGTTTCAGTTTATGTTCAGCCAACCAAGACAAACATACAATCAAAATTACCAATGTATTTTTAACATGAATGTAAATGCATAAGCACCCTGCACAGAGTTAATTAATATAGGCGCCAACTTTGGTCTGCATAAAGAAGCTGCTATGTCGGATACACAGTAGAACATTTTAACAGAAAACAAGCTCTGATTTTGCAATTCAGTTCAGATTTTAAAGTGCCAACTCTACTCAAATGTTGGTTCTGCTGTGCTCTGTTTTTTCTTTTCTTTTTAGTTCTGTGAGATCATAATTCATACCATCGATCTAAAGCATTTGAATCAAGGCCGCAGCGTCGCATGAAATCCAGGTACTCTTCCGGGCTCCGATCAAACGCCACAACCACAAGTCCCCTGCACCACCATAAGTTCGCAACCAAGCCAACAACTCACGTCATTAGGCAAACGAGGCAAAGGTGAGCCAAGCTAATGCACCATACCGCGAAGGGGCTAACAATACCTGGCCAGCGCCTTCCCTGCGACGGCGTGGGAGGCGACGGCGGCCGCGACGTGGAGCATGGCGCGCGCGGCGAGCGGGCAGCAATGGAGGGAACCCTCCACAGCCAGCGCCGGTGCGTGCTCACCGTCAAGTCGGCCGTCCCGGAGGCACCTCACGGCCGCCTCCGCCATCTCAGCCCGTCCTCGTCGCCGGCGGCGGTCGCGCTCTTCCCAAACCTTAAACCCTAGCGCGAACATAGATTTTGCACAAGAGCCCCTCTCTCTTTGTGCCTCCTCGCGGAACAGTCCCCAGCTCGGACTTCGCGGAGCTCCCGGAAGCCAGGAGCAGCGTGGGGCCCACCTGACAGAGATGTCCTTTCCCCTTGTCGGATATAATAACTTGTTTGATTCTCCTCCTGTTCTAAGCAGAGTCTGCTCCTGTTCCGCTATTCCTTTTCCTGCGTGGCGGCGGCGGGAGGAGGAAGAGGAGGAGGGGGAGATGAAGGCGTGCGCGAAGGCGGTTGGGCGGAGATTCCCTCTGGTTCATCCCCCTACCAGGCAACCGCTGGCTAAGAGGTATATCTCTCCTTGTTTCTCCGATTCTTGTTTGCTTGCTCCCTAATTAGTGCCCTCGTTTGCCAAAGAGCTTCATAAGAGCATGTAGCTTTTAACTTTTAGCCTCGCTTGCTTTCTATTTGGTATGCTTAAAGATTTCTAAATCTTTCCTTGTATAAAAGCGCCAAATCTGGCGTTTGTCATGCTAGTATGAGATGTTCTGCTGTCGCTCAGCCGCTCACGGTCATGCTAGTATGAGCTCATCAATAACGGCTAGTTTTTCCTGCTCTTCTTTAGATTATCAAGACAAACAGGCATATGAAATGTTGCATTCCCTCTATTCTTTTATCCAGATGCGGTAGAAAGCAATGCTTTCTTCACAACAACTTCAATTGAAGCCTTGCCCAACCTGAATGCATTAAACCCTAGCACGAGCCCCTGTTCTATCTTGCCCGCCCCCAGTTATCCGTTGTTCATGGAAATATTTTTCTGAGCGCTCGCTATATAAATTTATCCGTTATTCATGGAAATCTTTTTCTGACACTCGCTGTATAAATTGTTTGTTTTTTCATGGATTTTAGCGCACAGGAGAACTATGTGTTTCTTTTATCAAGTGTCATAGGCTCCTCATTCTGATCACCATGTACTGACACACTTGTTTTGTTCAGCTTTGTTAGGATCAGCAGATTATCTTCTCAACACGAGACAAAGTCTGTAGTGCCCAGCTCAGTCAGGGTGTCAGAAAACATGGCACACAGAATAGAAGCCACGGCAGAACACATTCTCCCTGCAACGAAAGATCATGTCATAAAAGCAATCGATGCAATTAACGGGGGGCAAGTGATCGCAGTACCCACTGATACAATATATGGGTTTGCTTGTGATGCATGGTTAGTGTTTTGTTAAACTTTTGTGCTATGAATTTTAACGTGTTCCTTGCTTTCTTTTGTCCTACTGTTTTCGTGTTGACTATAAATTAGAATTTAGCACAATGATGTAGTGAGATTGTATAGCACAGCAAATCCAAAAAAAAAAGAATCATGAATAACTCCGAATCAAGTTGTGATGAATCTGTACCCATATCATAGAAAAAATCCACAACATTTCAGAAATCTTCGTTAGTAATTTTTGAACCTTGCTTTCATCTAGAGTTAGGACTATTGCGTCCCTTTAAGCTAAGACTTTCCTTTTGGAGATTCTCTTCTCCATTTCAATTAGCTGCATTCATCCATTTGTTCGTTTTTAAAAAGGATCTTCATGGCAGTTCTGCAGAAGCAGTAAATCGTATATATGAGATCAAAGGGCGCATACAAACACGCCCTCTGGCAATCTGTGTTGCTGATGTCCCAGACATATCGCGGTTTGCAGTAGTGGATCACTTACCCCATGGCTTACTTGATAGTCTACTTCCTGGGCCTGTCACTGTTGTTCTAAAACGAGGTGCGGATTCCAGTGTACACTTTTTTTCTTAGTTTTATGTAGCATCTTTATTAAGCAGCATGAGGTGTTGAATATACTCTTTATTCATTTACATTTAGGTGAAAACTGTGTACTGGAGAGATCACTTAATCCTGGTTTGGACAGCATTGGAGTTCGTGTGCCAAATTTTGATTGCATACGATCCATTGCTCGTGGTGCTGGAACTGCACTTGCACTTACAAGCGCCAACTTAAGCGGGCAGCCTAGTAGTGTCAGCGTAAAAGATTTTGAGGATCTATGGCCACATTGTTCATATGTCTTTGATGGTGGGATACTTCCTTCTGGACGTGCTGGTTCAACAATTGTTGACCTAATAACACCAGGAGTCTACAAGATATTGAGAGATGGAAGGTGAGCGCAGTAATAGTAATATCAATTATTCAAAGCTTTAATTAGATCTCTCAGATCGAATTGAGCGATGGAACTGTTTTTAACACAATGTTAGATGAAATCTTTAACATCAAATACAAATTTGCAGTTCAAGGGAGGAAACAACAGCTGTGCTTGGCAAGTTTGGCTTTGTTGAAGCTTCATTAAACCAGCATTCATAAAGTTGGTAGGATCAAAGAGTTTCTTTGATATTCATCTCATTTCCTGTTTAATTAGGTGATGTAATAGGGTATATGTTGTTGTTTGTGCTTTACTTTTTCCTCTTTGAACTTTTTAGTTAAAGGACTGGATTCTTGTAACAATATCCACGTCAACGCCCTTACTTACAGTACAATGTAACCTTTGTTTGCTACAGTTCATTCAGATATAGTAGGTTACAATGGCATGCCTATGCAAGCTGGAAGTAATCTTGATTGAGATGGATTCTATGTAGGCGGTTTAATTCCAGAACATGTTGTGGTGATGTGATGTCTTCAACAGAATAGCAACCAGGGTTCACACTACCGATTGAAAAAAAAAACCGGCAGGTAGCGATAACTCCGGTTACCGCTGCTAACAAAAAATTTTGGCCGGAATTTTTTGTTTTTTTTTTGAAATATTTTATTTTATTTTTTTTTTAAAAAAAATTAAGTTTGGACAAAACTAAGGCAAATTCGATTTTATTTTTGACAAAATTCACTCAAACCGAAAATTTCAAAGTCGCTACTAGCCCCCACCGGTAAGCTCCGTTACCACTGGTAAGTGGTGAAATTTTGCCGATTTTTTTTTCACTGATAGCAACTCTGTTTGGAACTATGGATGTGCTGTGCACACGACAGAATTCGTGTAAGAAAACATTAGCCTTTTGTTTTGTCTGTGTTTCACTCGTGATTTCGCTTGTTTGCGTCCGGATGTAATCAGCTTACAGAAAAAATAGAAGTCAGAATCATGAGTTGAGATGACATAATCTCAAAGAAAAATAATAATGAGTTATAAAAGAGGGGAAAAAAGGATTTGCCGCTCATCTCAACAAAAAGAGCTGCGAGTGAGAACAATTATCAAAGTGGCCGCAGCTAATCTTGACCTTAAGCCAAAGCCAATGGATGATGATAATCTAAAGTAGAATATATTGAACAGTGCAGATTAGTCTTGTAGTTTAGCGGTTGTCTGTACTGAAGTTTAGTTGTTCAACTGGTTGTAGTATCGGTAGAATTGGATAGTATCTGAAACTACCAATCAAAACATTATATCACTTTACTTCCCAACTGTATAACATCAAAACTTCACTCACAAGTATTCAACATTTTACTATTGTAAGTTGGCAGTGTTTATTGTTTGAAGCAAAGCCATCTTTGCATTCTTTATCATCGAAAGTTTTTTTTTTCATTTTCAACAATATTCTGTAAGTTTCTTTTGATTCATAATAGCAAAATCCTTTATGATATTTCAGATTAGCTCTATGCTAAGGCATGCTCCAGTGAGATTAATTTCAGGTCTTCTGCATAATCTTCGAAGCTATGGTAACTGTTGTTCTTCTCTTCCGTTTTCCATTCGTGTTATGGAGTGAAACCTTCATGGTAGTTGTAACAGAATATCCAGCATTTGTATTAGTGATAAATTGCATAAAATGTATGTTGTATTTGTCTTGTAGTTTTAATGGATATACATTTTACATCTATTTTAAGACCTTACTTGTACTTAATTTGAGCAACAGATGTCTAAAAGAATTGAAATATCAGCAGGGCACATTCTTGTGGCCCAATATGTCTTCTATTATTTACTGCAACAACGATCTACAATTGTTCGTCTGATCCTTACAATATTAGTGTGTGTTGTCCTCAATTGCAGATCAAATATCATCAATCCTTTGGCTAATGCATTCAGACCTCCATCAGCCCATGTTTTCCCGAGCTTTTGAATGTCTTTCTACCATGGTTGCTTGTGTAGAGTCAGAAGTTGTAGATTCCGTATATGGAGAAGAAAGTCCGGGAACATGTCTTTCGTTGAGCACAACTATTCTACAGGAAAATTCCATGTGCGCCTGAGGCTGAGACAGCGGAATGGACTGGTGAAGCATCTTGTAAGGCTCTTGCCCACTTTAATGTTCAAACTTAAAAATATTCTATATACCACATCGTGAAGAACTTGTCAGCGCACTCGCCAACGAACACACACAAGCTAGTTTGGACAGAACACAATAGTTTTGATGCTACCGAACTGCTACAGTATTTTCCTGGTTTTTCCCTCTTTTATTCTGATCAAGTAGTAAACTCCCACTAATGCTTAACAATAAACACATGCAACTAGTGTTGCCGTTTCAGTGCCCACTAGTGCTGCAGTTTCTAGTCACTAGTGCTGCGGTTTCATGCAAAAACGAAAAACAGAAATATCAATGCGCACAGCTAAACACAAGAAATCAGCGCATTAAGGATTATTCAACAAACACCTCCTAATGCTTGATGCGATTTCTTGATCTCGACGATGCCACGTCTTGCTCTTGCGGTCGTCGACGTTGCGGGGCCTGACACCGGCGCTCGCCACACCGCCTGTGTGCACCCTGCACACCGCCCGTGCCAACCGCGCGGCTCGTCATGTCCTCCGCGCCCTGCTCACACCGTCGGCCGCTGGCCTAACGTCGTGCCACGCATTCGCGCGGCTGTTGCGCCTCGCGCCTACATGCGCCCGAGGTCACGCGAGCCTTGGGCCGAGCTGCCATCGTGCACCACCCAGGTCCGAAGCCACCGTCGCCGACCCCACTACCCTCCGCATGCCGCCGCTCCGCGGCACCTATGCCGAAACCTCCAGTAGCCGTTGCCGTCCCCGCTGGTCGCCGAGCGCCACCGCAGCACGCACCTAAGCCACCACCCTCTGCATCGCCGTTGCGTGCCGCCTTTGCACGTGCTGCACAGACCGTCACAAGACATCTTCAAAGGCAGGAAAGTACGAAGCTCTGATACCAATTGTCAGCCCACTTGTTGGTGTCTACGCATGGAAAAGCCTTTACAACGAACACACACAAGCTAGCTTGGACACCAGAACATAATAGTTTTGGTGCTGTTGAGCGTTTTTCTGGTTTCTCTCTCTCTCTCTCTTTTAATCTGATCAAGCACTAAACCCCTAATGCTAAACAATAAACACATGCAACTAGTGTTGCCGTTTCTAGTGCCCACTAGTGCTGCAGTTTCATGCAAAAACGAAAACATCAATGAGCATAGCCAAACACAAGAAATCAGGGCATTAAGGATTATTCAACAGAACTTGGACTGATACTTGATAATATCCCTGCCATGCAGTATGACGTTATGGGTTAGCTTTTGGTGGGGTTTCCTGTGTATGGCTAGAGGAGGAAGAAGAAGCGAACGAAACTCGGGATGAGATCGCAAAGGAGGGTCTCGTACTCGCCCTCGCGCGCTCGGCGGGATTTGTTCCCACTTCCCAGCCAGCGAGAGGCTCTGGGGACGCCTGAGAGATAGGGGAAGATCAATCTTTATTGCTCACTGGTTGCTCACTGGTTACAAGGTATTAGTCCTTATTTATAGGACATACACTCCTGTCGGATCCGGATTTTCTAATCCCGAATCCTCTGCGAATTACTGTGCTATTCCCTGGATCAGTAGATAGCACTCACAGATACATCACTGAATCATTTCATACAAAGACGTAAAACCATACCATTCATTAATTTAACACATCAGAGTTTACATAGACCGCATCGGGTCAAGTTTTACAATAAGGACCGAACAGGCCAAATGATTACATCACAAAAGTAGCGGAAGCAACAACGGAAGCAAAAAGGATGAGGGCACATCTCTCCACAGGCAAGTGACTGGGGAAACCTGTGTACATCCGATATTACCCGAAACTCAGATAATATGGGATGCACCTAGGTACCAGCGGAGTCAGCTAGACTGGGGCGAGACTAGAACAACTAAGAACTAAACTACGCTTCAAGAACTCCTGGGTCTTCAGACATCTGGATCCTTGTAGTAGTCGTAATCTCTAAAATTTCCTACTTCTGAGGGTTTGGGGGAAAGAGCGAGAATGAGCACAACTACCGTGCTCGCGAGCCAACACACAGAATGCAATAGTATACATGCAAGGCTTAACAAGGATAGCTCAGGTTCTTTTATTTGCTAAAGCAATATTTTCAATTATCGTAATTACAAAGTCCTATGACATAGCATTTTAAACAGATTGCATTTTCATTAAAGAGATTAAGTGCAATATTAAATAACAGCGAAGGTTACCTCCACCTTATGCTTAATTTTGATAACGGTTACGTCCACCGATTATCAACACTGGATAAGGCTACCCAGGAAAATCCAAAACAAGGGCTGGATGAGCCCAACACATTTCCAATCCACCCACAAAGATTTTTGAAATAGAACTAACTCGAGTTAAGTTCTCATGTCCGCTTTTGACCGGAAGGCGCGCACTTTGCTTAAAACAGTTTAGACTCTGCGGAGGTTGTACACTGTACCCACAAGAGATAATCATACGCGTTACTCCACATGATTCCTTAGTCATGTAGTTGAGCGATCGTCACAGTAACGTTTCAAACTACCTTGCCCCTTCCGTCATCTCACCCCTATGGCCAATTCCATAAGTTGTGCGGGATGCTTACCACAACGACTAGCAAAGCTGGCCCCAGCCACAGTGACTAGCGTAGCTGATAACTTCACCTTTTTCGGTGTCCCATTCAAGCCAGCATACGTCCTGCCGCTTGCACACGTCTAACACCAGTTGTGGGATGACATTCAGGGTTCAATAGTTTTACTAGGCCAAGTTGCAATTTGCAGACTTGCGGTTGTACTTATTTTACACAGGAGGTCATGACAAGATTAAGTCCTTAATTCACCTGGACGGTTCATACCACATACCAACCATTCTCGTGCTACGTCCGCACCCACCATTCTCTCCATCCGTGCAGATGTGGTACTAGCAAGTTGTTTAGGGTTTTGGGAAGGAAAACCAATTAACGCAACACATCAGTCATCTACATCCAATGACTGCCCAAAACCATTTTTCATGTTTAAAGGATGATGATCGGAACATTTATTGTCCCGGTACTTAAGCAAGACTAGCATGTCGCTTAAGTACAACCTATACTAGTATTACCATATAATTACTAGGGTGACAAGGAATACTGGATTCAATTATCAAAGGATGGCTTAATAAGTAATTAATCAACAAATGGGTATTTAACTACCTTAAGCTTTAACATATCATTGTTTACAAAATTAAAGCATGCAACTTTGCTATTTTAAATAAACATAGTTTGCATAAAATGTAGGTTTGGAATGATCAAAGTATTGACTCGCCTGGGTCAGATTATCGCGGCCTTGATCTTACTCAGGGCCTTCTCTGCCAGGGGTTTTGAATTCCGGGTCGGCGTCTTTATCCGAATCTTGATTCTGCTTGAGTCGCTGCTTCTTCGGGACTCTGACTCCTAATTATACGATACAAGCAAGAACAACAAATAAATCCGAAGAACTTCCAAAAGACCGAATATAAACAAAGCACTTTTAAATGAGTTTTTGCGATGAACGAGCTGAAGAGACAAGATTCAGCGAGGCGGGAATGTTTGACGAGGTCAAACGATCAGCTGAGTACACGAGACAAAGGCGGTGATACTCAGCCGAGGGAAAGCAAGGGGGAGACAAAGTCGAATGAACTATCGCAGGGATACTTCACTTCGGATACCGCTGATCGGGCAAGATTAGGATACACGATAAATTTTGTCGGGCTTTAAAACGACGGTAACACATTTTAAAAGAGATGACTTTTGAACGGGAATAAAAAGGGGATAAACAATATTTAGACCAAGGAATACTGGATAGGATTACAAGATTAATATACCGGTTTTCACAGTAAGCTGTCGAGATTAACAGGTTAATCCCGAATAGCCTTCCAAAATATTTTGAGAAAATGCCAGTTTATTTTAAAGCATTTTACACAACGCGGAAAATTTGAATAAATATGTTTTAACAAAAATAGACACGATTGCGGAGACGATTACGATGGTCATTTGCATAACTTCGATTTCCTGAGATTTTGCAAATTACGCTCTTAATCGATGGCTCTCAACTAAAATCGAAATGGATGATTCTACTAGTACTTGTCAATCAACGAGTTAACCACTAACAACGGTTAATCGATTCATCGCAAATCGTAGCACAATCATCGAGAGCAAATACTTTGGAAACATTTTCACCCAAAAAGGAAAGTTACTCGCCGCTCGAGTAATACAATAAAACACAATACACAATGCCATACAACAACTCTCAATACACAAATCACAAATCTCGCTCCACGACTACCTGCACAGCATTCACAAAATATACACAAAACAAAAGCAATACACACAACTTCAATACACTGATTTCTTTTAAATGCCAATCTTCGCGGCGATTCAACTGCATACACAATATTCACTGCATACACAAATATTCATACACCGACAATTCAATCCAAATGCAAAACACAAAACGAAGGTCTTTGCTCCATCGATACCACTCTGTGATGATCTTGAGGAGGGCCACCGCAGAGAGAGGAGAGAGCAGAGAGCAGAGAGGCGATTTGGGCAGGATTCGGCCGGGGAGGCGGTCGGACCGGAGTGGGAAGAAGAGAGAAGGGAGCAGGCGGCGTCTGCAGCGGCGGCGGTTCTTCGCCGGAGGGCGTCGGGCCGGGAGGCCGAGGAGGCGGCGGCGTGGTGAGACGACACCGGAGGAGAGAGCGGTGGGGCGACGGCGACAACGGCCGAACAGCATGACGACGCCCGGAGGAGGAGAGGGAGGAGAGAGAGAGAAGGGCACGGGGAGGCTCACCGAGAGGGGCGGCGGTCGCGGTGGAGGCGGCCGCCGGGGCGAGGCGCGCAGAGGAGGAGGAGCTTCGGGGCGACCGGCTGCAGCGGGCTGAGGCGTCGCCACTGGCCTCAGCCGCCGCGACGGGGTGGAGGAAGGGGCTTGGAGAGAGGCCGAGCTCCGGTGGCGTGACTTCAGGCGGAGAGGCGCGGAGGGAGAGAGATGGCGGATCCAAGAGGAAGAAGGAAAAGGGCGGAAGCTCGGCTTTTATAGCCGGAGAGAGAGGGAGGTGGAAAAGCCGTGGCAAGGGCGTGACGACGAGAGGAGGAAAGCCGTCGGCGCCGGAGAAGACCGGCGACGTGGTGTCGGCGGACGGCGGAGAGGAAAAGAAAGCGGCAAGCGGCGGCGGATCCGGAGGAGGCGGGGGAGAGCGATGGCGGCATGGCGCGGCGGCGGCGGGCGCGGAGGTGGGGACCGGGCGGAGTGCCCGAGAGAGGAGAGAGGCGAGGGAGGCGAGGGAGAAGAAGAGAATGGCGGCGGTGCAGGAGTCGGGAGAAGAGAGGGGAGAAAGAAGAGAGATGGGCCGGGCGCACGTGGGCCGCTGGGGGGAAACGGCCGGTTGGGCCGGGCCGGGAGAAATGGATGGGTGGGAGAAAACCGGCCCAAAAGAAAAAGAAAAAGAAAAAAATAAAATAAAAAGGGTTTTGAATTTGAAATCAAAGTTTTGATTTTTGAAGCTTTTGGATTTATTTTGAAAACCAAATTTTAATTTTGAAATCTCAAGCAAAAACAGGATGTTACAACTCCTGATGGACAACCGGCTAATCCTAGAGTCCAACTCACCCACGATAGCTAACATACTTAAACTAGAGAATCCTAATCTTATCTCTAAGCTCCCCCTTTCCTAATTGCGCAAGGAAACACATCTCCTTCCGTTTACATGTTCAGGGGGGATATGATGTAAAATTTGTTTCTGCTCCTCCTGTAAGCACGGAAGTGAACCAAAGTCTATTGCCTAAGGTTAGTTCGTACATTTTTCCCTCGATGTGAATAGTCTTAGCTACCAATTACCTTATTTATTGTTTTGGTTTATTTACCAAACGTTGGTCGTGAATTGTGATATGTTGGTTCAACAGGTTCAGTTCAATGTTGAGCTGTCAGAAAAGGAGCGCAGTGACAGGGCAAATGCTGTTCTTCCTTCTGAACATCAAGGTACTTCTATATATTGAAGTTATTATTTACCAAAAGTTAGATCAATTCCAGGAACCATCAGTTACACTCGAACTGCGGGAGATGCAGTGATGCTGCATCCACAACTAATTTTTTGCACATTAATCTCAGGAAAGGGCGAGCCTATTCGTATATACGATGGACGGCGATCTCCCTGAGGCTCAATGACATCCCAACTTAATTGCATCAGCTCTCCTGGATGAAATAAAAGCTCCTAAATCTGCGACTGCAAAGGGTGAGAGCAATGAAGACGCAGATGACGATTTGGATATTTGAGTTCTACCCACAGCATAAGCTCTTTACCTTAGTACAAGGCGTGCGTGGATCATACTCAAGGTAACCTGTAGCCTCCACTGAACTGTAATCTTATACCAATCAATAATGTTTTTTGAGACTAGATGAGGAACAGAGGAAGCATGGCTTCTAGTGTTGTTGCCAAAGGGGAAAAAAAACACTGCCATTTGTTATGCTTAATATTACACTGTTGTCTGAAACACTCGAAAGTTTGTCAAATGCACAGTGACAGTAAATCTTACTGGCCATGAATGGTCTCTTTCTTATTTCAACAATCCAATACAATTAGCCTAAAAACCATATTTAAAAAATAGCATCAACAACAAAAAAAAATGTTACTATAGCTAAGTCAGTTACGCCTTTACGGTGGCCTCTGCCTTGGAGTCCAGGTCCACACCGTCGGCCGACTTGAGCGACGAGTGCTTCACGGTGACGTTGTACTCGCCATGGAAGAGCTCGGCCTCGAAGACGCCCTTGGCATCCGTCTTGGCGGATCTGGGCACCGCCTTCCACTCCGCGATGAGCTTGTCGACGACGGAGAGGTTTTTGAACTTGTTGTCCGTCAGACACATCACGTAGCACCTCTTGGCGTGCCAGATTCCCCACAGCACTGAAACCCTTCACCCCTGGGTGCTCGAACCCCCTCTCATCCCCTCCTCCAAGTACTCCATGTTAGAATGATCTCATCAGAGGCATTTGGCCCAACGGCCAAATGCCTCGCGCCCTGATCGGGGGCGCCCAGCCCATTGGCTGGTGGGCCCCTGTCGTCAGCGCTATAAAGAGAGGTGGGGGGCTGGGGCGGCACGTATCACGAGGTTGACCGCGCCGCCGCCACAAACCCTAACCGACACTGAACCCTAAAACCGATCTGTTGAGGGGCGCTGAAGCGACGGGAACACCCACCGGCGTCTTTGTCACCGGATCTGCTCCACCGGCCACGCTCCAGGGACGGGATCGACCACCACCGCCTCCACCGACGGGATCGACTACAGCCGCCTCTACCACCCGCAAGTCGCCATGGCCAACCCTACCTCATCTACGCTCGACGGTAACCTCTCTCTCTCTCGGTCACTCTCGGACCCGATCCAAAATCATGAAATCAAAACAGAGAACCCCAGATCCAAAGAGATCAAAAGATCTAACAATGGTATCAGAGTCTATCAACGGCAAAGATCCAAAAGAAAAGATTCAAAAGAAAAGAACCGAAACCCTAGAACCCTAGAACTCCAGATCTAAAACATCGGATCTTACCTGGAGTAGGGGAGGGTCGGGCGAGCCGTAGGCTCGCCGTCGTCGTCGCCGGTTGCGGTGAGACCGGCCGAGCCGTAGGCTCGCCGTCGCTCCAAAACCGGCTCCCCGAGAGAGCGTCCCGGCGCGCGTGAAAGGGCGCCACCAAGGAGCCCTCGACGGCGACGCTCCCTCTCGAGGGAGCGCGACGCAGCCGAGAGGCCAGCCAAGCGCCAGCTCTTCGGCTTCTCGGTTTTCTTCTTCGTTTCCGCGCTCGGGAGGCAAGCAGAGAGAGAGAGAGCGGAGTGAATGGGGTTAGGGTTTTTCGCCATTGTTCACTCGCGGTTTTGTTCCGCGCGATCGTCGCTCCTCCGTCCGATTTGAATCAACGGTAGAGATTGCATTGAGGCGAAGCGGATCGGCGGTTGTTGTTGAATCGGTAGTCGGATGTGAATCCGACGGCTGAAATCGTCTCGGGAAAACCCTAGCAGGCCGGCTGTGGGCCGAGCCGAGAAACAGTAATGGGCCGAGGCACAGTAACGGGCCAAATGGCCGGTTTAAACAGTAATTTCGCCGGTTATGAACAGTAAAATCCAGAAAATTTAATTTAATTTATTTTCAGAAGTATTTTTTGAATGAATTTCAATAGAAAAATTGTATAAAATCTCTGTAAATTTTTGCACCAACGTGTTATTATTTCAGAGATTAAATGTGTATAGTTATAATGCTTCTGAGAATGAATTATTTTAGAATAATTACAGTTTCCGCTGCAAAAGTTAATGTTTGATTAATTCTTTTAATTAAATTCAAACCAACGGGAGAATTTAATTTTTTAAGAATTGTTGCAAATTATGATATTGTTATTTTCTGACCAACGTTGATAATAACAGTATTATAATTTTTAAATGATGTTTTTTATGCATTGTTTCTATTTCTGCCCAACGGTGATATAGATTTAATGTATAGATATAATTGATTTAATTGTATGTCGTATTTTTGACCAACGTTGGAAATAAGTCATATAATTTTCATGTTTCGTTCTCACTTTATTTGAACTAAATTTTTAGGAGGATACAACTTGATGGGTTGTATCAGAGAGATCCCCACTCTCAAAGGAGATAATTATGGAGAGTGGAAGAAAAAGATAGACTTAGCGTTTATCTTAGCTGAGGTGGACTGGGTCCTCACTACAGCACGACCCACTGAGCCTATGGCACCAGTGAGGGATCAAAATGAGGATGATACTGCTTGGCGAGAAAGACAGAGGATCACGCCCTTACGCATGTCTTATGACCTAGAGCATAAGAATGGACCACACCAACAAGAAATGTATGGTCGTGATAAAGAACACGATTGAACTCGCAATTGTGGGCTCAATCGCAGATCGTGACAACATCACGAAATACCTTGATAAAATAAAGAGTCGCCATCGGCTCTTCAAAGACATATGCTACACGGTGATTAAGCGACTTATGATGAAAAGGTATTCGGTGGTGGCAAAGGTGGAATAAGAGAACACATACTAAGGATGAGCAACTTGGCATCCAAGCTTAAACCAATGGATTTGGCTCTCAAGGATGAGTTCCTTATTCACTTGATTTTTGCTTCCTTGCCAGAAAAGTTTGACACCTTTGTTGTCAATTACAACATGCAGCCCGATAAATGGGACTTAGAAAAGTGCATAGCTATGTGTGTTCAAGAGGAGGAAAGAATTAAATCCTCACATGGTGGATCTATCAACTATGTGAAGGATAACAAGAAAAAGCACTTCAACAAGACCCTCCTTCTCAAGGAACAAGGGAAAAGCCTCATCCATCGGCCTCAACAGAATAAATTTGTTTGTAGACAAAGATCGGTGTCTTCATCAGAAGAAGACCGGACACTACAAGAAGAACTGCCTCACGATTACTTAAAGATGATAATGGCAAAGAAAGGTGAGAACATTATTACATTCATAAATGAATGCTTGTATGTGCAATATTCGAAATCCACTTGGTGGATTGACTCAGGAGTAACTGTTCATGTTGCTAATTCCTTACAGGGATTCCGTTCGACGAGGACTACGCAAAGAAACGAAAGATGCATTAAAGTCGCAAATGGAGTCCAAGCAGAAGTTGAAGCCGTTGGCGATCTTTCATTAGAGTTAGCTAATGGCTCCAATCTTTACTTAGAGATGTTCTTTTGTTCCTCTTTACAGAGGAATTTGATTAGTGTTTCCAATTTGGACAAAGATGGTTATGATTGTAATTTTGGAAATGGCAAGTGCGAAATAATATTTAATAAAGAATGTGTTGGTCTTGCCATATTACAAAATGAGCTTTATTTGTTATCATTATGTGATGATGTGCATGTCGTATGCGATAATGGGAACGTCGCGTGCGAAAGTGATTGAATCCTCGCTCACGAATGTAAACAGAAAGCGAAAGAGAACTCATAATGAATCGTCGAAATTATGGCACTGTCGTTTAGGCCATATTTCGAGGGGGAGAATAGAAAGACTAGTTAAGAATGAAATTCTTCCTCTATTAGAGTTCTCAGACTTAGAACAATGCAGAGAATGCATTAAAGGAAAATATGTAAAGAAAATTAAGAAAGACGCCAAAAGAAGCACAGGAGTTCTACAAATTGTTCACACAGACATTTGTGGTCCTTTTCCTGTGAAAAGTGTGGATGGATATGACTCGTTCATAACATTCACGGATGATTACTCCCGTTATGGATATATTTATCCAATCAAAGAAAGAAATGAAGCCTTGGATAAATTCAAGATATTTAAGGCTGAAGTTGAAAACCAACACGATTTAAAGATTAAGATAGTTCGATCTGATCGTGGGGGGAGTACTACGGTCGACATACCCCATATGGACAAGTTCCTGGACCTTTGCAAGGTTCTTACAGAAAATGGCATAGTGACCCAAAGATTCAACACCGGCGAACCTCAAGAAATGGAGTAGTGAAAGACGCACTGCATTCTCGATGGATATGGTGCGAAGCATGATGAGCTACTCCACACTCCCATTGAGTTTATGGATGGAGGCGTTGAAAACCGCCATTCATATTCTCAATAGAGTGCCTAGTAAGTCGGTGCCCAAAACACCGTACGAGTTGTGGACAGGAAGAGTTCCCTCACTAAACCACTTACGTGTGTGGGGGAGTCCTGCTGAGGCTAAAGTATTTAACCCAAACCTTGGGAAGCTAGATCCCAAAACAGTAAGTTGCCATTTCATTGGCTACCCTGAAAAGTCAAAAGGTTTTCGTTTCTACTGTCCAAACAGATATACAAAGTTTGTAGAAACGAGACACGCTGTCTTCTTAGAGGATGAAATGATGAAGGGGAGCATGGTAGCTCGAGAGATTGATCTTGAAGAGAAGCGGGTATATGTGCCCACTCCGATGATTCAAGAGCCACTCTTCCCACTACCTGCTGTCGCTGCACCGACGGTACAAGACACTGTGGTGCCAGCACCTGTTATTGTTTCTCCTGTGGCAACAATGAATGAGAATGAGGAACCCGTTCTTCAGGATCCTATAGAACCCATTGCCACAAATGAGGGGGAGCAACAGCAGCCTCAAACAGAAGATGTACCAAATGAGGAGGCCCCGAGGAGGTCTCAAAGAGTAAGAAGATCAGCTATTTCTGATGATTATCAGATTTATCATACAGAGAAATTTCAAATGGAGGATGATCTCACCTCATTTGAAGAAGCCATGAGAAGCGAAAATTCCTCAAAATGGCTTGAAGCCATGGAAGAGGAAATGAGGTCCATGAAGACTAATAAAGTCTGGGACTTGGAAATTATTCCTAAAGGAGCCAAAACAGTAGGCTGTAAATGGGTCTACAAAACAAAGCTCGACTCCCAAGGGAATGTAGAAAGATACAAAGCGCGACTTGTGGCAAAAGGCTTTACGCAAAGAGAAGGGATTGATTACAATGAGACCTTTTCTCCGGTCTCTGTAAAGATTCCTTGAATCATAATGGCATTAGTAGCACATTATGATTTAGAGTTATCAGATGGATGTAAAGACGGCATTTCTTAATGGGGATTTGGAGGAAAATGTTTTGTGCCATGTAAACATTTTCCTCCAAATCCCCATTAAGAAATGCCGTCTTTACATCCATTTGAAATTCCTCTGTATGATAAATCATAATCATCGAAATAGCCGATCTTCTTACTCTTTGAGACCTCCTGGGGCCTCCTCATTTGGTACATCTTCTGCTTGAGGTCAGCTTTGTTGCTCCCCTCATTTGTGGCAATGGGTTCTATAGGATCCTCAAGAACGGGTTCTCATTCTCATTCATTGTTGCCACAGAGAAACAATAACAGTGCCGCACCACAGTTGTCTTGTACTGCTTGCAAATGATGCGAGCAGTAGTGGGAAGAGTGGCTCTTGAATCATCTGAGTGGGCACATATACCCGCTTCTCTTCAAGATCAATCTCTCGAGCTACCATGCTCCCTTCATCATTTCATCCTCTAAGAAGACAGTGTCTCGCTTTCTACAAACTTTGTATATCTGCTTGGACAAGAGAAACGAAAACCTTTTGACTTTTCAGTAGCCAATGAAATGGCAACTTACTGCTTTGGGATCTAGCTTCCCAAGGTTTGGGTTAAATACTTTAGCCTCAGCAGAATGGGATGCCACCTAAAGAAATCGATTTATGGGTTAAAGCAAGCTTCAAGACAGTGGTACTTGAAGTTTGACAGTACAATAAGAAAATTTGGGTTTAAAGAGAATGTAGAGGACAACCGTGTCTATACAAAGTTTAAAGATGGGAAGTTTATCTTCCTAATCACAGTATGTGGATGATATCCTCTTGGCTAGTAGTGATGTCGATCATTCATCGAGACGAAGAGATTTTGTCCTCAAACTTTGATATGAAAGATCTTGGTGAAGCTTCGTTCGTTCTAGGGATCGAAATTCACCGGGATAGAAACAAAGGGATATTGGGACTATCACAAAAGACATACATAGAGAAAGTCTTAAAGAAATTTGGGATGCATAAATGTAGTCCTTCACCTGCACCTATAGTCAAGGGCGACAGATATGGGGATTTTCAATGCCCAGAACCAAAGATGAGATCGATCAAATGAAAGCGGTTCCATATGCTTCAAATTGCCGGAAGCTTACAAGATGCTCAAGTGTGCTGCATACGACTTAGCTTTTGTTACTGGGTTACTTGGCGATTCGAGCAATCTCGAATAGAACATTGGAAATTGATAAAGAAAGTCTTGTGTTATTTGCAAGGAACAAAAGGCCTCATGATGACATACGAGAAGATCGATTTACTCCATATAGTGGGGTATACAGATTCTGATTTTGCGGGAGATGATAGAAAGTCGACATCCGGATATGTCTTCACTCTCGCTGGAGGAGCTATATCGTGGAAAAGCTCAAAGCAAACCGTCACTACATCGTCCACAATGTATGCCGAGTTTGTAGCATGTTATGAGGCTACGGGCAGTGAATCGCTAAAGAAGTTCATACCCGGTTTAAAAGTGGTTGACGACATCAATAGACCACTTAAGTTGTCTGCGATAATGAACCAAAGAAGATAATGTATGCCCACAACAATAAGTCAAGTGGTGCTGCCAAACACATTGACATAAAGTACTATGTTGTGAAAGATAAAGTTCGGGATCAAATTATAAATCTTGAGCATATAAGCACCGCAAAGATGTTAGCGGATCCGCTTACTAAAGGCTTACCACCCAACGTGTTCAGAGAACATATAGCCGGCATGGGTTTAAGGGAAAGCCTATGATTCCTGGACTAAAAGATGGCCCAAAAGATTAAAGTAACTATTTCAGAACAATGAGGTGTATTGTAGCTGTTGAATCTATCGGCAATTGACCGTGACGATGAGACATGTTCTATGCACAAATCTGTGATGAAATGAGTAAAGTCAAAAGCAATTAAAGATAAAGTATAGATTGAGATCAAAGGGGAGAATGTTAGAATGATTCATCGAGAGCATTTGGCCCAACGGCCAAATGCCTCGCGCTCGATCGGGCGCCCATTCATTGGTCAGTGGGCCCTGTCGCCGCCGCTATAAAGAGAGGTGGGGGGCGGCACGTATCACGAGGTTGACCGCGCCGCCGCCACAAACCCTAACCGACACTGAACCCTAAAACCGATCTGTTGAGGGGCGCTGAAGCGACGGGAACACCCACCGGCGTCTTTGTCACCGGATCTGCTCCACCGGCCACGCTCCAGGGACGGGATCGACCACCACCGCCTCCACCGACGGGATCGACTACAGCCGCCTCTACCACCCGCAAGTCGCCATGGCCAACCCTACCTCATCTACGCTCGACGGTAACCTCTCTCTCTCGGTCACTCTCGGACCCGATCCAAAATCATGAAATCAAAACAGAGAACCCCAGATCCAAAGAGATCAAAAGATCTAACACTCCACCTATGTGTAGAACTGTACGTAGATACAGGTTTCAGCCATGCGTCGGACAATTACGACTTACATTTCTAATAGATTATAGGACAACCGGGTGCCTTGATTACCAGTTGGACTGCGAGAAATTAGCAATAATGTTCATTTACCTATTTGGGTCCCTTGGTGACATCGACCTCGGTGAGCGGATGGGAGTTTGGCTGTGCGGCGTGTCCAAGGAGCCCCTCATGTCGCGCGTGGCGAAGTGGCTCTCAAGCCGATGCCGTGCTTGAGGCCGCATTGCCGGGGTAGGACTGGATCTGCTTGAGCTTGGCGAGGTACTTGGTCGGCGGCGCGGCTGGGTCGTTGGGTCGCTTTCGATCGTGTTGAACTCGTTCATGAAGAGGATGGGCTTGCTTGCCGAGCGCCGCCTCCTTGAAGATCTGGCCGGGCCGAGGCGTCCTTGCCGAGCTTGTCCTCGAAGAAGCCGAAGTGGAGGTTCGTTGACGACGTCCCGGTGGATGAGCTTGCCGGCGACGTGGCGGGATCGATGTTCTTGATGCGCCGCCATCGCCTTCTTGAGTGCGACACGCTATCGCCCGCTCACCCACTTCATCTGCCATGCGCCGGCTCGACGATCTGTCGGGGATCCGGTAGTCCTCCCGGTTGTGGTGGAACTCCGTGCTGTACCAATTCATCCGTTCTCCATCGTCGCCACCGTGAACCGCGACGTGAATCATTTCTCGTACTCGGGCATGTCCAGAATCTCCTTGGTCACAGCGTTGCCCACCGGGAACCCTTTCGCCTTCTTGCGCTCCTGCATGCATCCGTACGTCCCAACCATTTCAGATTGAATTTGCCTGTGCCAATGCTAGCTATGGATTCTGTTCTTTCTTTGGCATTCAGTGTCGGCGTTAAGTTAAATGAAAATCACCTAGCTTGGTGATGGACTCATTGCGGTCAGACTTCCATTCCTGGAAGGTGAAGGTCGCACGCCATCTCGTCATCGCCATCACCTCATTATTCGTTGGTCTGCAGTTTTGCACATCAACTTCCGTGAGTGGCACAATGCTATACATGCATGTCGTGATGCCGTCCCATGCATTCGCTAACGATTCGTTTTTGGACGAAAAATAGTAATTACTATTTGATTTTTTATTTTCAATCGTAATTTTGAATTACCGTTTAATTTCAAAATTCTCTAGCTCCTATGTAAGCTCGGGTTTGTGTTTTCGCAAATTCTCAAATTCAAATTCAAGTTGGAATACATCTTTTCAAATTTTCGGCCTTCTCAATTTTTGCTCCTCCTCTTCCCTGGGCTCAGCCCAATCCCCCCTGGGCTGGCCTAGCTTTCCCAGCCCATTTCCCATTTCTCTCCCCCCCCCCCGCCTCTTTCCCCCGGCCCGCTCTCCCCGGCCTAGCCGCTCTCGCACCCCCCTTTTTTCCTTCTTCTCCCTCCCCCGTCTGTTTCCTCCCCGACCTGTTTCTTCTCCACCCTCCCTTCTTCTCTTCTCCTCCTCGGCCTGCCTGCGCCTTGGCCGATATCACCGCGTCCGCTTCGCCAACAGAGTCCCGCCACTGCTCTGCGCCACGCCATCGTGTCGCCAGACGCCCAGTGTCATGTGCCTCGCCTCGCTGCTGATCGCTTCAGGCTTGCCCGGTCGCCTCGCCTCTCCCGCGCCCGCCGCTCCTCCTCCCCTCTGCTGGCTATAAAGCCCGGGCACCTCTCTTCTTCCTCCCCACCTCTCTTCATCGTCGAATCCAAGCCGAGCCGCGCTCCTTCTCGGCCTCCTGCCGCCGCTCGGTGAGCTCCTCGCCCGGCCGACCACATCACGAGATGCCCCGTGTCGAGGAAGCTTTCCTTCCTCTTCTTCCCCGCCGCGGAAGGTGCCGCCACCATGCTTTGCCGCGGACCACCTCACCGCCAAACCACCCCACGGCTTCCCACCTCCGTGCACCACTCGTGCGCGCATCTCCTTCACCTCGCGCAACTCCACCACTGTCGTTGCGTGCGTGGCGCCCGCCGCCGCCTCTCCCCGCGCCGCCGCGCGCTAGGCCTTCTCCGGCGCCGCCGCCACCTCCAGCGGGATCTCCGACCTCCAGGGAACCCATTTTGCCAGCTCGCTCGCCTCCTCGCGCCGCCGCTCCCCCGCCGCTTCCTCGCCTCGCTCTCTCTCGGCGGTGGGCGCGCCATGCTTCTGTGGGCATGCGCATGGACCTGGTCCACATACTGTGTTGTGCACCCGTGACACTGTTCAGTGGGGCCCGCGTGTTAGCGGCTAGTTTTTTCCTTTTTCTGATTTTTCTTTTCAACTAAAAATTCAATTGAAAAGCTTCAAAAAATCATATCTCCTTCATTATAACTTCAAAAATTATGAAATTTGTTCTTAAAATTTTATAAATTCAAGATCTTGCTAATGGCACTAGTCTTGTTTAATTTGGAGTTCATTTATTATAGTTTTTGTATTTATTTGCTCTCTTTGCTGTCTGTGTATTTTTCTGGTACGTCCATCCGAATAGGGTTTGAAGACGCGCGAGACTTCCACTTCGATCAAGCACAAGAATATCAAGACTCTCTTGCCTTTAACCAAGGCGAGTCAATACTTTGATAATTGTGAGTCTACATTTTATGCAAATTATATTCCTTTAAATTACCAAAATTGCATGCTTTTATTCTTTATTCAAATGTATGTTAAATCTTAAGGTAGTTAAACACTCATTTGATGATTAATTAATTATAATATCATCCCTTGACAATTGAATCCATTATTCCATATCACCCTAGTAACTATGTGGTAAATACTAGTATAGGTTGTACTTAAGTGGCATGCTAGTCTTGCTTGAGTACCGGGACATTAAATGTCTCAATCATCATCTCTTCAAACATGAAATGGTTTTGGACAGTCATTGGAGGTCCATGACTGAGGAAATTGAAAGTTTTACTCCTCAAAATCCTAATAACTTGCTATTACCACATCTGGAGGGATGTAATGGTGATGGGTGCCGTTGGGCACGAGAGTGGTTGGTATGGGGTATGAACCGCCCAGATGAATTAAGAACTTAATCTGTTATGAACTCCCTTGTAAAATAAATACAACCGCAAGTTTACAAAGTGCAACTTGGCTTTGTAAATTTATTGGACCCTGAAAGTCATCTCACTGGTGGAGGAGCGAAGTAGTGCAAGCATAGGCTTGAATGGGACACCGATGGTGAAATTGCCAGCTACGCTAGACGTTGTAGAAAGCCGTGGTCCATCTGTGTTAGCGTCTGTGGTGAACATCCCGCACAACGTATGGGCGTAACCCTATATGGGTGAAATGACGGAAGGGGAGAGGTAAATTGAAATGTTACTGTGATGATAGCTCAACTACATGACTACAGAATCATGTGGGGTAACGAGTATGATTATCTCTTGTGGGTACAGTGTACAACCTCTGCAGGATCTAAACTGTTTAAACAGTCGTGCTTACGGTCAAAGACGGACATGAGAACTTGTTAGAGTTAGTTCTATTTCAAAAACCTTGGAGTGGTATGAAAATCAGGTCGACTCACCTAGCCTGAGGTTTGGTTTTTTCCTAGATCGTCGTATCCAGTGATGTTAATGTATGGAGGTAGCGCTAATAAAAAATAAGCATAAAGATAGAAGTAACTTCTGCTGATATAAATAAGCATAAAGGTGAAGATAATGTATGGAGAAGCACACGCTCACCGGGTCATCCTCGAGCCTGCCACCGACTGTTCGGCCGTCCCCACCTCCGCCGCTACAAGATCAGGCCATCCCCGCCTCCGCCAGATCTAGTACACCACCGCCAGATCCATCCTTTACCGACCACATCGGTGTCAGATCCGTCTTCCCAGCCATCGTCACCGCCGTTTTCTTGATTGTACACATTGAGAGAATAAGCTCATGACGTGACAAATTAGTTTTCGTGATTGGACATTAATGATATATAATATTCACTCAATTTCTTTTGGCACAAATCTCAAGATTAGAATAGAGGGTGGAGATAGTGGGTGCAGGTGGTCATGGGTTCCTATTTTCATTTTCGGTCATACATTAGACTACTCCAAACGCCAAGTAGAAACAAGATACCGAGCAGAGCAATCGTCATACTCATGTCGTCCCATCCCAGGGCTTACCTTATTACATAACTTCTGAATTCATAATCAGTTCATTTGACAAGGCATGAACCTAACTTCTCAAGTCACAATCAGTTTGCGACACAATGGGGAAAAAAACTCCTGCATGCATCAATCAACTAAGTAAACTTTTGCTTGTAGCGACCAGCAACATTGTATATACGTCACTCCCTCCACCTGTGACCGCAGCTCGGGTTGCAGCACACGAAGAACAGCGTCATGCCTTCCTCGCCCCTCGCTGTGGCCTGCATGAACAAAGATTGTTAGTTTCAGACTTTCAGTTGTTGTCATGTCTGAACTCTGAATGAGCTGAAGTACCCTGAATGTACCTGGAAGAAGACAGCTTCGCCGTGGCCACAGGCCGCGCAACGGACGGACTTGGTGCGAGGCAAGGTCGGGTCGCCGGCGACGTCCTGGAGCACCTGGGTGAACTCTCCGGCCGTGTGGTGCACCACGTTCCGGTAGACGCAGTTGCTGTCGGCTACCTCCTGCAGTTCAAGCACTTGCAAGGTCAACAACTGCATTTATATATTTTTAGAGAATCAACTGTATTTATATTAAGCAACGCAGAGATATATTGCCACTGTTAGAGCAAATAGATGTGCAGGATGCATGTACAATTTTCGTATTATAGCACTAACGAGTAACGACACTTGATCACCTAAGCTTTGAATTTTAGACTTGCTGCCATCCAATCTTCAATCATTTTTTTTTCTCCTGAAGGGAAAATGCTTCAGACTGTGTTTTTTTTTCTGACCGAAGGGGTGCTTATCTCCCCCGATTTCTACTAAAGAAACCAGCCACGCAGGCAGCTCGGACACTCGAGCGCGGGTGGGCTGGGTGGCACCACCCATTAGAAGACATTGCCCACAGCTACAACACATTTTCCTCACATGCTTACGACCTCCTCTGCTCCTCACTCACTCACTCACGTCTCCTTAGTCTTCTCCTCCCATAACCCCCACCAAGCAGTGGGCAAGGCAAGGCGTGGGCGTGCGACGGCCAGGGGGCGAGGGCGCAGGTGTGCAGCGGCTAGGGGCGAGGCGAGGCTGCTAAGGCATACGTCGAGGGCTCTGAGCAGTCTGGCACGCAACGCACCTCGAGTCGGAGAGGCAAGGCAACCAGGGATCTTTGGTCTACGCTTGCGACTCTGTTCTACCTAAAATTTAGTCAGTGGTCTGCCCCTAAGCATATGAGCTTTAGTGCCTAACTAATTGATTGAATGCTTCTTCTTTACTTTGGATCACTCAATTCTAGTTCATCTCAGAGCGGTTTTCCATTTCAATGCATTGCACGAGATTGCACTTCTTTTGGGTTGAAACACGCAGTTACATTCAGTAGCAGTACGACTGTAGCACTGAAGCTATAAATTCTTAGCAGAATTTCTTGAAAGATGATTACAAATCTTTGCATAAATAACAGAAGGAAAGGCTAATATTAAGAACCTGATGGTCACAGTTCCTGCAGGCATAGAGAAGAGCCTTCTGCTCCTGTCTTCCTTTGGATACAGTATGTTGTTGCTGCCCAAAAGGAGTTCGTCCATAAACCTCTCCTCAGCAAAGCAAGAAAGGGGGAATAAGCACACCATCCTCTTACCATTCACGGCAAAACTTCATGGTACTCATGGCCGCTGCTGCCGCTGCTGCCGCCGCCGCCGCCGCCTATCTGCTTCTTTCAGGCCTTAGCTCTCCTTGCCGTTTCCTGTTCATCATGAGATCAAATAAAAGAAAGAACAGATCTTTGTATCTCAATTAGGCACTTTAAATCGATGTTTTGAGAATCTCACCTGAGCTTCTTGACGCCAGTTCTGATTTTGCTTACCTCGGCGATCTGAAGGAGGCTGGTGAAAGAGACAAGAAACTGGATGGAGCGGGAGGTTTCTAGGAGGGTGTGGGGCTTTCTTTCTAGCCTTGTCACATTCTAGTATCAGCCTTACTGTCTCTCTCACCACTCCAATCTACTGTAAAAGTAACCAGTTTAGTCTTATTCAGATTCCAATGTTCACATTTTACCATGGAAGCAGTAAGATTACTACTTAAATGAGCATGTTTCACGCTAAACACGGAGAGGTTGGACCATCATGTCATTATGAAAATTGTGCAGTCATTCTTGGTGGTCGTGCTTATATTAAAGTCGGAAGATTTCTCATCGAATACCTACAGAATTGGGATTCGTGTCATCTACCCGTTCGGTTCAATTCAGTACAGATTGCACGTAGGGTAATGAACTGTCCAAAACCGAGAGCAAAAGGTAGGACTGCAAAAATTGTTCCAGATATGTTGTATTTATGTATAAATCACATTTGCTAGAAGTTGTATTAACCTCTTAACCTAGTTACCTTATTTGCAGTAAATCTTTATAAACATTGCTCTCGTTCTTATTCAATTCACATATGCAAAGTATTATATTTACTAGGGTGCATCAATTATGCAGGCAAGCACCGGCTCCACACGTAGCGCGCGGTTTTGGTTGAAAAACAACCACCAGTGTTCGTTCTCATGGTCCCTGCCACCTCCATCTACCCCTCGATTACACGCTCGCCCCCTCCAAGCGCCTTGTCGCTTGCCTCTTATCGCTATTAACTGGAGAATTTCAGAAACTTTGAACTAAAAATTCCAAATTTTCTACTCAAAATCTTGGACTTTCAACTCTAATATCCAAAATATCTACTAAAAATATCGAATTTTAACTAAAATTTCCAAACATTCTACTCAAAATCTCGAACTTTCAATCCACATTTCAAAAGCTTTCAACTCAAATTCCCAAACTTTCTACTGAAAAATATCAAAGTTTTCATATCAACAAATGCTTGCAAACACTTTCACCTGAAAATCGACAGAGGTAGTGGTGTAGTCAGAACTTATTCTTTGTCGTCGGTTGGTGGTAGACTAGTCAGAACTTATTCTTTGTCGTCGGTTGGTGGCAGACTCATGGATTTGGTGCCCACGGCCCGGCGAGTCGAGGTGGTTGACGAGGCGACGAGATCTAGATAGATAGAAACGAGGAAGAGAGATAGAGATGGTACGGACCGGCTTCGGCTTCAGTTTCGGCTTTTGTGCTCGTATCTTCTTTTGGAGAGGCCCCACCCTTTCACTACTTGTGGGCCACATCGTGACAAAAAAGGTACACATCACAGCACGCGTGTTTTATTGATTTTGATATTTACTAATTTTGAGTAACAAATATCAAAATTAAGGGGAAAAGCAACCTTATAATTTATATTTTTAGTAGAAAATATAGAATACCTTTTTTCCTCGCTAAAAAATAAACTACTTTTTTATTGTAGTTTTTTTAGAGGAGCGTTATAGTTTGTTTTTTCAGTGGAGTTTTTCTTTTAACTCAAAGAGGATTGTAATTTTTATCCTGGGTAAAAGCGTAAATTGGTTGCATTGAATTGAAGTCATTAGTTTTCTTCTGTTAGGGTCAACAAACAAATGAAATATGGATGTGACTGGGCTTGGGGTCATGTGATTGGGCTTATCACAGAAGTGAAGATTTTTTTAAAAAAAAATATTTAAAAATACAAAAATAAATAGTCGACTCGTAGAATAATAAAAATGGGTTCGATTGATTGTCGTCAGTTCAACATGCGATAGGTACTCTGTCTCCCACCTGTCACCGGTTCAACTGGCGTCAGTAAATTGAACAGTAACCAATCGCCAGTTGACAGTAATCTGTCGCCAGTTGAACTGGCAACAGGAATCCAGCTATAATATCCACAAAAATTCACTTCAAACCTCATTTTAATTCTAAAAAAAAAGAGAGGAGGAGATGGAGAGATAAAAGGTAGCGAAGCTCTGTCAGTTCGTCACGGAGGAGAGATAGACGGAGTATCGGATCCGATCGGCCATCTTGCAGGTATATTTTTTGAGACTTTGTACACTATGTTAAAATATTGTCGGTTAGCAAATAAAAATAGCGATATAGAATTTAGTAGATTATATCAATATAGTCCAATTATGTAGTACATCATTTGAGCTGTGTACGAGGTAGGTAGAGCGTAATATAAATAATATCAGTTTTATTTAGCTTCCCATTTGTGCGCGGTAATTATATTGTTAACACCGAAAATTAATTATTAACTAGGAAAATAACATGCCACGTTTTAAAATTGAAAGAAAAATCTGTAGCAGCTAATTAGGGTAGGTAGAGTCTAATCGAAATAATTGCAGCTTTATTTAGCTCCTATTTGTGCACGGTAATTATATTGTTAATGTCAGGATTGGTTTGGTTGGAATGGTCAGGAAGTGAACGGGATGTTCACTATTGGTTTCAAAGAACTTGATTACTTATGTAGTAACCTTTTAAATAATGCTTTGCAATCTACTTGCTATATTTACTATCAATATTGCTTTCTGCAAAATAGCCATAAAGCCATCCTTGTTCAAGCCTTGCATTAATACTATTTGCATACATTTTCTTACGACTTGTTGAGTACTTTATGTACTCACGACTATACGCCGCTTGTTGATCAGTCTCTGGAGAAGAACCAGGGAATACTAAGTTCTACGAGGAAGGCTACTTCGAAGACTTTGCAAACTAGGTCGCGTCCTCCACTCAATTGCCTGTAGGCATGTCGATTGGCCTCCACAAGATGTTTTGGTTTTTCGCTGCAAGTACTCTTTTGCTGATAAGCCCTGCGTGACAATCTTTGTAAGATTTGACTATAAGGTTCTTTTTGCTGCTAGTTAATATTACTTTGTCTGCTTCATTTGTATCTTTGTTGTATGAATATGATAACATCGTTGTTGCAACTGTGTGAACTAGCTACTGATTTAGGATTAATTCGGAATACATAGTAGGTCTCAAGGTTGGATACTCAGGGTTCCGACAGTAATTAACTTGCTTGTATACATAGTACCCTCACTCAGTTTTTGTTCTGGATACGCCCCTACAGACAAGCTGTTAAATCCAATGTTTAATCAATGGAAAAAGATGTATTAAGTAAAAGCAGGTGGTTGCCTGCATTTTGCTTTTCTAGCAGAGTTTTGGAGGGCAAGGTATTTCTGTTCCTTAAGATATACATCGACGATCCCTTGATCCCTAAGCAGCAGCAGGAGAAAGAGAAAGCCATGAACGTAATCATTGCTGATGCAAAAAATCAATGAAAGTTGTCCCATCGTCTGCCCAGTCTGGTACTCCCATCGTCCATTCATTCATTCCTGCTCCCATTACCTCAGCAGCTGCATGCGTGTATGTAGTTTGTTTCAGTGCCCGGCCCCACAAGTCAGTGGCACATGTTGTGCTGCATGGCCTCAGCAATAACCCTACATCTACAGGTGCTGGATTCCATGGACTGAAGCAGTCCAGTTCCAGTTTATGTGTGTACGGATATGAATGGAATGTTAGGATTAATAAGGTTGTGTTTGCATTAGTCATGTATGTTAGTGGATTAGTGGGTCATTTGCATGGTGTGTTAGTGTTTGCATTAATCATATGTGTTAGTAGGTCATGGTGCAATATGGTTAGCTATTTAGCCTCCTGTAGTCGTTTTCAGTTGAGAGAGAAAAAGAAAGAAGAAAAATAACGCTAGGCAGTAGCACCATGTGTATTCGTTCTCACTGTAAGTTCACCGGTGTGCTTGTGTTCTTCGTCTTCCGTGATCACGTGTGTTGGAAGTGATGCAGAATTTCAGACTCACACAACTTCAACAAACGCCACTTGAAGCCTTGGGAAGTGGAGATGCGGAATCCTCTCCGTGTTTTGGGCAGAAGCGCGGAAGGCTCTCCACATTTAATTTGGGCATAAAATTGTTTAAGTTTCTATATATACTTTTGAGAAGAAGAAAAAAACTTCATATGTAGTTCGGTTTCAATGATTTGAAAATGTATAATCATTTTCATTTGATAGTGCAACTCAAAAACCTAAGTATAATAATCAGAGTGACGTCAACCAACCTGTAGAGTCTAGATTGCTATGCAGAGTCCATCTTTTTCTTTTGAGGGAAATATGCAGGGTCCAAATTGATCTCATCACCAAAGAAAATGCATGTTACTTCCAGTGCAAAGGTTAATGCCTAGTGTAGAATAACTGACTTAACCCTACCAGACAAGTGCCATAGTTGCTCAGCATTTTCAGCAGAAAGATCAAATAATAGCAAGTACTCTAGTAGTTGTTCTCTTACTTTGACAATACTACAACACTAGTCCATTAATACATACTACCAACCCTTGAAGGTAACTGCTGTCATTAGTGGATACTGCCATAGTGGCTAGTAAACAGGGAGCATTCAAGACTTCAAGTGAAAGTATACATGGTCCATTACCATCTGGTCATAAGGCCATTCTCACTTTCTCCCCTCTCCTAGAGAGGTGTCAGAGGCCAGCAACAGGCCATGCCTTTGAAAACCACCAACAATTTACCCTCAAGTGGTGACACATCATGAAAGTGAGAAAGAAAGAAGAGAGAAATAATAGACAAGTTGTCATGTTGTCTTCCTGGCTGTGATTAGGTATTCTTTGCCATCAGAAATACTTTGCAGTTTGCACAATGCAATAGGATCATCATTTTGGAACATAGAGTAAAACATATTGAAGCACTGAATTACACTACAATAATCGGTGTAGATGTTTGACACCTTTTGTCATTAACATTTAACAGTGCACAATTAAAGAAGTAAAGAAGATTGGAAGAAAGTGAGAAGGGATCAGTAGAAACAGAGCCTGGCAAGATACGTTAAACTAGGCACAGATGATCAATTAACCCTCACATTTGTGGATTTGTGGCTACTCATTTTGTTGCCATCTTACATCATTATCATCCCCTTGCTTTTCAACCTTTGCTGCTGAGCTACTCATCTGACTCCATTTGACGATTGACACTGCTCTCTCTCTCTCTCTCTTCTTTCTCCTTTGTTCTCATTTCATCAATCAATGTCAACAAAGTAGCCAACAATAGCTCTGTATAAGGAAACCATTTTAATGTAGTTGTTGCGAGTATCGTATCCTATGATCCTATCCTTTTGCTTTGGTCCAAACGGCAAGTAACTCTACTACGTAGTTCTTCCAGTAAAGGCTACTAATCAACCGCGCGTTCATCCACTTATTTTTAATGCTACAGGTAACTTTTTTAACCACTTTTACCAGCTGATCAGATAGCATTTACAGAAAGTGTGGTGCAATTCAATGAACTGTACTTGTAAAGGCGTTAGGTGAAATCAAAGACATTTTGATCTGTATATTGAACAACCGCTAGCTGGAGAAAACTGTACGCCGTTCTGGGTTGGTTGTCCACTAATACTGACCATAAAAGACGGCATTACCAACTGCTCGAACACACATAGATTAATGGTGCATGAGTGCATGTTAACAGTGTGCGAAATGGAACTCGGCGAAGTACACCGTGAAAATGCCTTGGTCGTTTTCTCAGATCATTGTAGGATTCGAACTCGCTCCTGACAAATTTCTGCTCTCTAAACAGACCCTTAGATCGTACAAATTGGATTGTTTCGAGTTACCATCCTTGTGCTAACGAGATCACATTGGTGATGCACAGAGTTGTCCATGAATGCCTTGGTCCGATGACATATGGATGGAGAAATATCCTTCCGTTTTGCAAGTGACCCTTCCATGCCATTAACGACCCTTTTCACCAATATGAGACTAAAGGCTATAGTCTTTTTTTTTTGTGTAACATCTTAAATTTTGGTCTTTTCATAAATTAATTTTAAATTAATTAATTCGAAATGTTGATCTTCTTTTGGAGTTTTTGTATTTATTTAAATTTTAAATCCGAAATTCAAATCCTATTTCCATCGTCTCAATTCAAAACTGGTCGTCAAATTCCAAATTCATATTTTTGTAATTTAAATTTTCCAGCAAAACTTCTTGGGCCGAAATCAATTTCTTTTCTCACCCGCCCATTTCTTGGCCCATTCCTTTTCCCTTTATTTTTCTTCTTCCTTTTTCCTTGCTCTTCCTCTGTTCCAGCCTAAGCTGCACCATGCCCGAGCCGCGCGTGCTCTGCCTGTGCCGCTCGCGCCATGCCTGCATCGCCCACGTCATCACTACCACCATCAACGCGTAATCAAATCCCTCATCCCTGCACGTGTTCATTTCTGGCCGTTTCTCATCGTCGTCAATGCGCAGACAAGCCACCACCGTCAATCTCGTGCATGATCTCGCCCGCATCCGCTTGTTGCATTGAATTCATCTATAAAATGTAGCATCAGCACCCCTCTTCACCCCTTCACACCCCCTCCAAATTTCTTCGTCTTGGAAGTGCCACCGCCACCGCCGTGCTTCTTCCCGAGCGCCGGCCGCACCCCCTATGTCGCCATTCCGCTGCTTCGATGAGCTATTTGCCCCTCCAACTATGTCATATCGTGTTCCCAAATACCTTGAGCATTTCCCCTCATTCAATTTTGCGGTTGCCGTAGCACATCCGGAATTCGCCGACTTCCTTGTCACCGGTGAGCCCCGAGTAAAGCTATCCAGGTCATCATGTGTTCCCGGAGATTATCCACTGATTCCCCCTCTCCATTTGGTCGAGGAACCTACTGGGAGCTCCCTCACCGCCGTCGGCTGTCGTTGCCCCACCGCCGCAGCCGCCCTTTGGCCACCCCGACCCACCCGATGGCTTCCCCAGGGTGTCGCCTTGCCCGTTTACGTGCCGCCTTCCCCGG
Organism: Hsuehochloa calcarea; assembly: GCA_036346395.1. NCBI lineage: Eukaryota > Viridiplantae > Streptophyta > Magnoliopsida > Poales > Poaceae > Hsuehochloa > Hsuehochloa calcarea. The sequence continues at coordinate 30,830 of JAYEVG010000093.1, read as the reverse complement.
AGCGCCCCCGTGCTCCTCCGGTCGTGCCGCCTGAAGAATCTAGACCCGCCATTATGAGTTAATAGAGTATTTTGTTGATTAATGACAAATCTATATGTGAGACTTACATTGAAGTATCTAGCTCTTTTACCTTGTGTAGATTGCATTCCATGAAAATCTTATGAAAAGGGTGTTCTTGCTATTGTTCATAATCTTCATTGTTAAAATCTTGAGCAAGATGGGTGTGGCACATTAAGGGAGAGTGCTAAGTCATGATCATGTATATCACATCTCTAAGTGTGCTCAAATAAATTAAGTGCTAGTAATGTCTTTCAAAATTGAGCCTTTTAGCCAAAAGTTAACAATTTCATAACTATTAGTAATCCTTTGAAAAACTAGTGGCAAAATGTATAAAAATGTTATTTAAAGGTTTACCAAAGGTTTTGGCTCAAGAAAAACCTATTTTAAGTGAAAAAGAGTTTCTAACCAAAATTCTATATTATAGTATCTTGTTTTTGACATAAACTAGATTTTTTGTGTGTAAAATCTATTCTAAAAGGAATTTAAAAATCGTCCCAAAAGGAATAACCTAGAGTTGGTTATTCTAAACATTTTTGGTATTCATAAGATTTCCAAAAGGTCAACGTAGTAAAAGTTATTTGATTTTGAAACTCGTCCAAACTCTTATTTTGACCTAACTAGTCACATTCTAGCACTTAAGTGAGTTTGACCATTTAAGCCAAATTTATTCGCATAAATAGGTCCACAATGGTATTCATAACTCATACATAAATTTGGATGCTTTAAATTTCATCGTATGCTTAGTTTTGTTCATTTGAAAAAGTTGCATCAAAATAAGTTTCATTTGCGAAAATAAAAGCTTAATTCATAAAAACTATGTTCTTAAATATTCTTTAGTCTCTTCAATGCATAATGATTCTGAATGATATTCATTTGAGTACAAAACTAAGGATCATTTGCATATTTCTCAATTCCAAAATATATCCTTGAAGTTCTAGAAAAATCGAAACTACCGGCGGCTCAACGAAGGTACTACCAGCCATTGAAAGGTGGTACTTTCGCATCTCGGTACTACCGTCATTTGCACGTCGGTACTACAGATTTCTCTAACAAGACAGTCATTTCATTCCATTCAATTTTAAACCTACTTTGGCTGCTTCTTTTGGTCAAATTGATCCTTGTTATATTCGCTAGCTACCCACAAGTAGTTTCTTGATTCTATGTCATTTTGTTTGCATTATGATATTTTTATCATAAAAATGATATTCTTTCTAAAAGTGGTAGCTTCTCTTGATTATGTTGACCTCGGCATGAGATTCATCTTTTCATGATATCATTTTATTCCTTCAAAGTGGTATATAATCTCATTCCTTGCCGATCATACTTTTTTTAACCAAGCTCAAGTACTCTTCATATACGATTGGATTCTCTCTTTCCTCTTCTCTTTGGATGTCTTCTTTGAAGATCTTTGCGAGAGAAGTTCAAGCACTTTGGAATTTCAAGTCTTGTCGACACATGTTTTCTACAAGAGATGTTTAAAGACTACCATTCAAGTATGATCCACATGTAGATATTTTTTTGTGCTAAATGTCAAAGAGGGAGAATTTGGTTGTAAATATTGGTCAAAGAAAAAAAGTTGAAGTCATCATGAGTTTTGGATGGATATATCTCAAAAAGATGACAAAGGAGAAGATGACAAGATGAAAGAGAATTATTTGTGTGTCAAAGGATAAGAAAAGAGAAGATGACAAGATTTTATCCACTTTGCTCGTTGTATTACCATGTTCTTTTGTTACCCTAGCTTGGTTAATTATTAGTTGGTAATATCATAGCACCAACGTGGGTTGGTTAGATATGAATGGTTTGCTTAGCCATGCAACAAGTTATTGATATCCTTTGGAATAAGCTATCATCTATAATTGCATTCTGTGGTGTGACTTACTGAGTATTGTATGTACTCATTCTTGCTATAAACAATGTTGTTCAATTGAGAAGGCTACAACAATTCATCGTCGATTGCCTGTGGGCATATAGATGGCCTTCATTGAAGTTATTTTGTTACCTTCCTGCAGCTTAGTTGAGTTACTTGCCTTCTAAGGCATTAATTGTAAGGTTTGACCTTAATGCCGTTACTCTGATAATTACTGTTATTTGCCCATTTATTAGTCATCTTTGCATATAGAATGATATTTCATCGATGTTGCCACTATATGCACTAGTCTGTTTCTAGACTAGTACAGTATACACAGATAGTCCAGATTTGCATATTTGGGTCCCGACACTAACCATGACTAATTAATTATGACTAATTAATTTGTACTAATTAATCATGATTAAATTAATTACGGCAAACTAAATAAGGCTAATTAATTTGGACCATGTAATTACAACTAAATTAATTATGACTAATTAAGTACAACTAAATTAACTATGACTAAATTAATTACAATTAATTAATTATCACTAATTATGGCTAATTAATTACGACTAGTTAAGTACAACAAAATTAATTACGACTTGTTAAATACGACTAAAATAATTATGACACGACTAAATTAATTATGATTAATTAATTATAACTAATTATGGCTAATTAATTACGACAAAATAAGTATGACAAAATTAATTACGACTAATTAAGTACTACTAAATTAATTACGACTTGTTAAATATGATAAAATTAATTATGACTAAATTAATTACGACTTGTTTAGATAATTTTATATGTGTTCTGGAATTATCTCGAAAATTTATGAATTCCATATTTTTTCGAGATAATTCTAAAACATATATCAAATTGTCCAAACATTACACAATCAATTCCACTGCGTGAGGAGACTTCAAAATAATTATTTACAAATTCGTACAAACAATACCCTTATATGAAATTATGAGAAAAATTATGAAAGAATAAAATTATGATAAAATTTATACAAGCAAGTACATTGTGTCGAAAGGCTTCATATAAAATTATATAATTTTTTTTTAACTCATTTGCTAAATTGAACTCATTGTGTACGATGTTCCTCATGGCTGACGTGACGGCGGGGCAGGCAAGGGAGGCGTTGCTACACGACAGTCATACGGCAATGTGCTGACAGGGTTGGTAGAGACAGACTACTACACAGTGACCGTACCGTAACGGTGTTAAATCTGCAAAAGAAAATGATATTAGGGGATAGTAAATACTGTAAATACAGGTAAAAGGCACGTGTTAGCAAAAAAAAAATCATCACATCAGCACAAAGACTACGAGTTGTAGTACTTGCATACCTGCACAAAAGTAGTCGTGCCCTGTCCTTGACAGCACTTTACCTGTCTTTTGCAGCAGAGTTCACACCAAAATCCAACACCCAACTACTTGCACTCACGGTAGAACAACACTAGCTTGTCACATGCACAACAGAAAGAAGACTATTGAAATATGAAGGAAAAAAAAACTTCTGAAATACTAAATAGTTTTAGTTTTCCTAAATACTTTTCTTTGCATGCCCAAATCCAATTAACCATTTTCTTGTGCCTCCCTGTGGCGGTGGCGGTGGCGGTTGCAACCTGCAACATGGAGGAGGAGAGAGCCCTTTCGCTAGTGCAGTTGTGCTATATAAACGCACTGCCTCCTCCCCTGCCATCACCACAAGCACCTTGAAAGAAAGGATATCCAACCATGCGGCGCCTCCGCCTCCGCCTCCTCCTCCTCCTGCCGCTCCTCCTGCTGGCCGGCGGCGCGCGGCCTCCGTTCGCGTGCGCGCCGGGCGGGCCGGCGACGTCGCTGCCATTCTGCCGGCAGTCGCTGCCGCTGCGCGCGCGCGCGCGGGACCTGGTGGCGCGGCTGACGCGGGCCGAGAAGGTGCGGCTGCTGGTGAACAACGCGGCGGGGGTGCCGCGGCTGGGCATCGCCAGGTACGAGTGGTGGTCGGAGGCGCTGCACGGCGTGTCGAACACGGGGCCCGGGGTGCGGTTCGGCGGCGCGTTCCCCGGCGCCACCGCGTTCCCGCAGGTCATCGGCACCGCCGCGTCGTTCAACGCCTCGCTCTGGGAGCTCGTCGGCCGGGTACGTACCTCCTCGCCGGCGCCGGCATTGCCGCCGCCACCGCCGCAGCGCGCAACACGTACGTACGCGCGTTCGGGCTCTCGCCTTCTCTCTGTTGTTATGCGTGCATGTGACGCCTCGTGTCCCGTGTCTATGCCAGGAATTCTTCAGGATAGCCCCGTGTCTTGATCTTTTTTTCCTTCCTGCTCCTCGAGTATTTAGTATAGAGTGGTACTACTGTACTAGCTCCTTGATGGTGCCAACGGCTGAGTACGAATATTAAAGCTATATCCTACGGTGTAGAATCATGGGTACCATTGTCGTCATATTCAACCTCCTCAGGTCGCTGTTTCGGTCCAACACTAGATATATCCATTTAGCTTAGCTCACTTGAATAGTCGAATTGCACTCTAAACAATGCTTCTTGAATCTTGATCCACCTGACAATGGGTGATCATGTGAATTCTCAAGTTTCACCCGAGTGAAACTCTAAATATCGACATGTTAACTAAGAGTAGTGCAGGTCTCATCCGTGAAGGCTGGGCAACAGGTTCGTACGAAGAGGGTACTGTGATGTAATGTAATGGGATGCAGGAATGGACAGAGAATTATTTTCGCGTGGAGCCTACAACATGTGTGATGGTGAGGAAGAAAAGGCGATGGATCCGTATGCATGCGCCTTTGCAAGTGGCTGCTTTTAACATTGAAGTGTAGTATGATTTTTAGTGGCACTTGGTAGGAATAAAAATGAATTGCAATATTGCAAAAGTCCCATGTTGCATTTAGTAGTGCTACTTTGTTATTTTCATGACCTGAGCTTTACACAACATATATGGAGTGCTCCATACCATGCATTCATGCAAGCTGGTTTTGGTAGGTAGATACTCCCTCTCTTGGACATCGATATGGTTGCAACTTTGATCATTTCTTTTATATGAATATATTATGAAAATACTAATCTAATGATATTATTTTCATATGACCAATATAAATAGTTATATATATATATTTAGTCTATTCGTTTTGGATCGATTGAAATAATGATCTAATGTATCTTACACTTGTCTGCGTTAGTCTTTCTTACCATTAGTCGGTTTGGATTGAACGATAGAAACAATGGTCTAATGCATGTCCCTATCCTTCTCTACGTTAGCCTTTCTTACCCAAAGTAAAAGCGTAATGTTGTTCTGATATGCTCGATGTCCCACTCTAGTGCCAAAGCCTAATGATCTACTTTAGGCAAGTTGCTAGGCTTAGTGTCTCTGATGTGCATCTCTAAGTTCCAAAAAGATAGAACATGCAGAACAGTGACAATAATAAAGATTGGCATGAAAGAATTTGGATCACGAGAGCAGAACAACGAGCATCAATCAATACGCTGCATCACGAGAACATGTTGCATCCAGCCAACGTGATCGGAGAGGCACAGATATGATCGTGCCTCGTAATCCGTGCGATCTCTCTTGTGATGTGATGTGATGCTCTGACTCGATGCTGGCCGTGAACAAAATTCCGTGAAAGGAATTTCTTACATTTTCTCCTTTAATTGTTCATGTATTTGCTCACTGACATGGGTATTTTCGCCCGAATTTGTACTCATATTCGTACGTGCGGTGTACGCGTATACATACAGGCGGTGTCGGACGAGGCGCGCGCGATGTACAACGGCGGGCGGGCGGGGCTGACGTTCTGGAGCCCGAACGTCAACATCTTCCGCGACCCGCGGTGGGGCCGGGCCAGGAGACCCCGGCGAGGACCCGGCCGTCGCCGGCCGGTACGCCGCCGCGTACGTCCGGGGCCTCCAGCAGCCGTACGGCGGCCGGCGGGGCCACTCGCGGCTGAAGCTGGCCGCCTGCTGCAAGCACTTCACGGCGTACGACCTCGACAAATGGGCCGGCACGGACCGGTTCCACTTCAACGCCATCGTGAGCCGGCAGGACCTCGAGGACACCTTCAACGTGCCGTTCCGCTCCTGCGTCGTCCACGGCCGCGCCGCCAGCGTCATGTGCTCCTACAACCAGGTCAACGGCGTGCCGACCTGCGCTGACGGGGACTTCCTCCGTGGCACCATCCGCCGCCGGTGGGGCCTCGCCGGGTACATCGTCTCCGACTGCGACTCCGTCAACGTCTTCTACCGCGACCAGCACTACACCCGGACGCGCGAGGACGCCGTCGCCGCCACTCTCCGGGCCGGGCTCGACCTCGATTGCGGCCCGTTCCTGGCGCGGTACACCGAGGGGGCCGTGGCGCAGCGGAAGGTGAGCGACGCCGACATCGACGCCGCCGTCACTAACACCGTCACCGTGCAGATGCGGCTCGGGATGTACGACGGCGACCTGGCGAGCCAGCCGTTCGGTAACCTCGGCCCGCAGAACGTGTGCACCCCAGCGCACCAGGAACTCGCCCTCGAGGCGGCGCGGCAGAGCGTCGTGCTCCTCAAGAACGACAGGATCGGTCGCAGAGCAGCGCTGCCGCTCACGCCGGCCGCGCACCGCACCGTCGCCGTCGTCGGCCCGCACTCCGAGGCCACCGTGGCCATGATCGGGAACTACGCCGGTAAACCGTGCAGGTACACCACGCCTCTGCAGAGCATTGGCAAGTACGTGCAGACCGTGCACCAGGCGGGCTGCACCGACGTGAAATGCCAAGGCAACCAGCCGACCGCCGCTGCCGTCGACGCGGCCCGCCGTGCCGACGCGACCATCATCGTTGCCGGCCTCGATCAGAAGGTGGAAACCGAGGGCCTGGACAGAAGAAGCCTGCTCCTTCCTGGCCAGCAAGCTGAGCTTGTCTCCGCGGTGGCAAAGGCCTCAAAAGGGCCGGTGATCCTGGTGCTCATGTCCGGCGGACCGATCGACATTGCGTTCGCGCAGAACGACCGGAGGATCGCCGGCATCCTCTGGGCCGGGTACCCCGGTCAGGCCGGCGGGCAGGCGATCGCCGACGTGATCTTCGGTCAGCACAACCCAGGTACAATCTAACAGGTTCATCTCATTCAGAGCGATTGGGAAAAAAAAACAATCAAAATTTTAGACGATAAAAAATATCAAATTGATTGAAAAGATCAAAATTTCGAACAAGAAGATGAGTTTGATTGATTTGGATTGGAATTGTTGCAGGAGGGAAGCTGCCGGTGACATGGTACCCTCAAGATTACCTGCAGAAGGTGCCCATGACGAACATGTCAATGCGCGCCGATCCGGCAAGTGGCTACCCCGGCCGGACGTACCGATTCTACACCGGTCCGACGATTCACCCGTTCGGGCACGGTCTCAGCTACACCCAGTTCACCCACTCGCTCGCGCACGCGCCGACGCAGATCTCCGTCCGGCTCACCGGCCGCCGCGCCGCCGCCTCCCTCAACGCGACGACCCATCTGAGCCGCGCCTCGGTGCGCGTCGCGCACGCGCGGTGCGAGGGCCTCAGCATCCCCGTCGACGTCGATGTCAAGAACGTCGGCGACCGGGACGGCGCGCACACCGTGCTCGTGTACGCTGCCCCGCCGGCCGCCGCCGGCCACGGAGCGCCCGTGCGGCAGCTGGTGGCGTTCGAGAAGGTGCACGTGCCCGCCGGCGGCGTCGCCCGCGTGGAGATGGGCATCGATGTCTGCAACGACCTCAGCGTCGCCGACCGGAACGGGGTCCGAAGGATCCCCGTCGGCGACCACATCCTCATGATCGGCGAGCTGACTCACTCGGTCACGATAGGAGTTGAACAACTCAGGGTATAGAAGCTAGTGAAGCATAGGATTCAGCAGAGCATTCGATAATGGAATTGTCTCTTTTGGGTATTGATGATTTGGGATTGTCATGGTGTGTCTCTACAAAGGTAGAGATATGAATTTGTAATGGCACCTGATTTTTATTTAATTTTCATTCCTCATCTATAGTACTGGATAAAACAAGTCTTCGAACTATCAAAACCGGCAAAAAATAATCTTTTTGTCCATTTGAGAATTATTGTGTCACTGAGTGTCTATGCTGTTACTGTACAACTCTCAGTTTTTCAAACAGAAACCCAAATAAGACCAGGAAACTAGACACATACCTATGAGTTTTTGGTTAATATAGCACCGTTACGTGCAAAATAACAAATCTAGGCCTCTTCAGAGATCAAAATAAAAAATAACACCGTGGACTCACCGGCGGGTGACATGTGTCAAGTCCACGCCCTAGGGGAGGGGATTTCCCTCGTCCACACGAATTAGTTGTAACCCCCTTGTCGAACACCACTGTTATAATTAATTTATCCATAATTAATTAATTATATTTTTTTATTCTTAATTAATTAGTCGTAGTTAAATATTCTTAATTGATTAATCATAACTAATTAGTCGTATTTAGTTTGTTCAAAAAAATTAGTTGTAATTATTAATTATGACTAAATTAATAATACAACCTTTTTCATGCCACCCTGATTTTAGCGCGTAACTAATTTATGGTGCATGTAATAATACAACGCATGATTTCATGTGATAATAAATTTTGGATACGTGTGATAATACATAAAAAGTCAGACATACAAGGAAAGCACATGATTTCATACACCCAATTTCACGCGCCCTACTTGGAATACGAGCTTTTCCTTTTTTGAATTGTTAATTTATTAGTGCAAACTGTTAAGGATTACAACACGTTGTTAAGTAGACACTGATTAGGCATCTTAACATATCCAACCAACCCGATCCGCCCCGTACAAGACCGTCACCAAAAAACACAAACAAATTTTGCATGTTCAACATTACCTAAAGCCACAACAACACAATACATATGTTAGGAGCGATTCACCGTTCTTTACTATGCACAATCAAATAAACAAATCGAACTATTTAGTCTATATTTCCCTACATCCCTAAAATAACTACACTTCGGTAATCCTTATGTACAAATCTAACCTAATCAGGGCATAATAAAAAGAACTACAAAATTTCTAAAAAAAACTACTAATTATGTACGACTAATTTATTTGGACTAACTAACTACGACTAATTAATTACAACTGAACTAATCACGACTAAACAATTACGACTAAATTAATTATGACTAACTAATTAATAATATTTAACTACAATTTAATTAACTACTACTAATCAACTATGACTAATTAATTACAAAAAATATGAATACTTAATTACGACTAATTAATTATGAATAAATTAATTATGTCTAAATAATTACGAATAAATTAATTACAACAGGGACGTCCAGGCCAGGGATTACAACTAAATCGTGTAGACAAGGGAAGCATCCTCCTTTGGGACATGGACTTGGAAAGTCCCCTCCCCTAGGACACGAACTCCACATGTCGTCCACCAGCGAGTCTGCAGTGTTTTTTTTTGGCTTTGATCTTCAAGTAGGTTAGATTTGTTATTTTGGACACAAACCATACTATGTTAGCCAAAAACTGGACACCCACGCACCAAATATAAGTGAACTGAGACAAGCTAGTAAAAGAGTGAAAGCCTAGTCGCTATCATCTTCTTCCCGCTCTTCATGCTGGCCAACAACCTTCGTTATGAACTTCTATGATGTTGTTCCGGGATGAATCGTTGCCACCCTGCCCATCATTCAATATGGGTCTGACTGGCGAAGGGCTAATGCAACAACTGAAAGATGGCGAAACAAAATGACAATTTAGCATGGGGGAAGGAGATGGAAGCCAGTGTATAACACTGAAATGATTCTGGGATTGATGGTTTGTTGAAAAAAACTTCAGAAAAATTCTGTGCCATTTAAATGAGCAAGATAAATTCAGATCATCTATTATTGGAAGAAAGGCTAGATTCTATGGTAAAATCAATGTGTAACTGTGAACTACTATGTTACCATGTGAGGCACAGATCAATTAAACGCTTGCCACTGTTATGAATAGCGTTTGTATTCATTATGAGGTCAGTAGGCCAATATATATATAAGTACATGTATGGTATATAAGTAGGTAACTCTTTATACAACAGAGAAAATACACAAGTGGTAATACACATCTAACACCCCCCACTTTAAACCTATGGTGGATCAACAACATAAAATTTTGAGAAATATAAATCTTTGTGAAGAAGTCTGCCAACTAAAGCTTTGAAGGTACACACTGAAGAGCAACAACCTGGGCCTGCACCTGTGACCACATGTAAGAAGCATCAACACCAATATGTTTTGTAAGCTCATGCTTTACTGGATCTTTAGCAATGTTAATAGCCCATGTACTGTTAGACAAAAGAAGAATTGATGCATAAATAGAAACACCAAAATCCTGATGGAAGACGAGGCGACGTCGGGCGAAGAGTTAGGCGGCGTAGTTCGAGGCGAAGCCGATGCCGGGTCGTTGTCTTCCTCTCGGCACGGGTGGTGACGGAGATGACGCGGCCCTTGGGGTCCTTCCAGGAGGCCTTGGTGCTTGGCAAGTGACAGGTAGAGAGGTCAAAGCCAAGCGGCAGCTGGAAGAAGAAGAACTAGCGGCGGCTTGACTCACGACACGGGGGTGGCAGCGACAACTGGTGGCAGAGGAGGCCGGCGACGGTCTTATGAGAAAACCCTAACCCTAGTTTTCCCCTGATACCATGTTACGAATAACGCTTGTGTTCATTATGAAGCCAATGAACTAATATATATATATATATATATATATGACATATATACATATAACTCCTTATACAACAAGAAAAATACAAAGACAGTAATAAACATCTAATAGGCACATGATGCAAGGTAAACATTCATCAGGATTGGATGTGTATGGGGTTGATGCCTGTCATAATGAAGGTGCTTTCTTTTTATTTGAAAAAGAAGAAAAAAAATTGTCATCCTAAGGTCAAAGATTTTGCTCGGGGTACCTGTACTGCTCGAGGAAGCGGTCATCGTACAGGTATTCCTCGAGTTCCTCGAACGAGTCGGGTTCGCGCGCGTCGAGCCATTCCTTGGACTTGGGCTGCCCGTCGGCGTCGACCTTGGGGATGAAGGGCGGCGGCTTGAAGGGCTCCGGCTTTGGCAGCGCTGGATGTCGTCCCACTGCGTGCTCGCCCCCTCCATGTCCTTGTACACGAAGTGGTAGTCTGCCATGGCTGCGCACCACTCACAGGGAGAGAGATGACAATGGTGGAATCTAACCGACAGGGGAAAGAAGGGAAGGGGCGAGAAGAAGGGCTCGACTGGCAGGGGGTCCCACTTTCAGTGAATGCTAGTTAGTACTTGGGGATGAGTGATGCGTCCGTAACCGGTAGGGCCCACTAGTCAGTTAGAGGCTAGCTTCCCTTCTTTTGTGTTTATTCGAGTGAGTCAACCTATACTCATACGTGTTAAAACATCTCTCAAACGAATTTATTTTCGTCCAATTTTAAAAGTTCGAGCGCATGTTTCACCTGATATTGTAGATAAATGATAAAAATAAAATAAAAAGTAAAAATGGCAGATATATACTTATTTATTCCCCCCCCCCCCCACCCACCACCGTATTAACGTTTATGCTCTTTAACGAGTGATGGGGGCTATTATGTGATGAAGTTTGTCAGTGAGGACACACAGACTTACCTGCAATGAATTGTGAACCAGCTACTCTCGTATAGGCAAGTTAACTTCCTACCAAAATGTTTGACACAATATGGCACATGAGCTCGTCAATAAATTCAGCTATAAATGGTCAACTGAGCTCATGTTCTACTCTGAACTTTGAAACTGAAACAAAAAAATCATAGCCCATGAATTCTTGAATCTTGATTTCTTTCTTTTGGTCCTAAACCATGTGCTTCTTTTGTCCAGGTCCAACTGCCTACTTATTTTCTTGTAGAAATCTTGCACCAGGGAGAGTCTTATTTTCTGAAGTCTGAACACTACTAGTTTCAGGCCCATGGGTTTGGTTTGGGCATCACAGAAGACAAAGAAATTAGGGAACCAGACAAATTTCTACCAGCTATTAGTGTTGTTTCTGGAAGGAGATAAAAGAGGTAAGTCTTCTCTTCTGTCACATGTACTGAAGTTCTTTTCTGATTTCTCCTCTTTGAAGTTTAAAGAGATAGCTGCCTTGCTGGCTTATGAAAAATGGCTTGTCTTCACTCTTCATGAAATAGAAACATTTTACTCTCACAACAGTTGATGCATACATTGCCCAACATGAGTTTCTGCTCTCCACAGAGAAGATAAATTGCTAATACCCCACAATTTACACTATCAAATTAAGCCTCCGGTATGAGTTTGTTGGTCCAGTTAAGCTCTCCTACACATCATATTAGCGGAAACAACATGAATTTTGTAGCAAATCTACGGAAATTATAGTTTTACCATTTAAATAATTCCTTTCGTTGCAAGCAGCCTCGAAACAATACAACGTCTTACTCAAAGGGTCTTGGAGACTTGGAGTCCTAATGACAAATGAAAAAAATAAATAAAGAGGAGAAGTAGAGGAAAGAGTGAAGAAAAATCACAGTTTGGATGTTATAGCATTTACAAACCACTGTATTCGAAAACCACAATTTTCAATGCCCCATCCATAACTTACTACAATCTTTTAACACCACAGCCTTTTGCAGTTTTGAGAAAAACCAAGATGCGTTTGGATGTTGTACTATTTAATGCAATATATCATTATAGGGATACTGGGAGTTATTAAATTTAATGTCAAATTTTTTTAAAAAAAATTCAAGGATAACTTAACAACTTGATTGGTTCAAATTATATTTATATTTTTATTTTCAAAATTCAACCGAGTTCCTAAAAACTGAAATTTATACATTCTAATCTCAAATTAATAATTTCGGATTTGAAAATTGGAATCAAGTTTCCAGGATCAACAACACATATCCAAATTTCATTAGCTCGGTAGAAAAGAAAACGAAACAATACCGTCAATCGTTTGTGTATATAGCATGATGCATGCATATTACTGGAAAGATTACATGAGACTATGCTTGAAAACGTACTGCACATAGCGTGCATAGATGCATATGTGACGGGTCAGTTGAGCTCAGTATTTTTTTTTAAAAAATAACTACTGTAAGTGGAATTTTTAAAACTCCAAAAATACAATGGTATTTAACGTACTACCATTTACAAAAACAACCGTGTTTGTTGTACACAAACACTCAAGTTTTCAATACCATGATATTTTCTAGAAACCATAGTATTTTCTAGAAACCTTGTATCCTTTAAAAACTTTTGAAAAAAAATACTATATACCTGTTTGGTTCAGGGCCAAAATGAGCCAAACCAATTTTTTTATATTACCCTAAAAATTTAGCTAGTGCTTGGTTCAGTTCCAACATTTGACGTTGCCCTCAAAATTTTGATAACACCTAGCTGTTCTTCGCCAATTCGCTGGCTTCGCACGGGCGGCAAAATCCTTCGTCAAATTTTGGCGTGGCAAGAAGCAGCTGAGTTCCAGACGTGGTAGAAGTTGGTTGGCTGTGGCTAGTGGCATTAATTGTATGATTAGTTTGATTAACAAATTTGAAATGATTATATTTTCTAAACCGAGTATTCGATTTGTGATCCGTTTGAATCGTTGTGTTCTTTGTCATTTAATCAACAAGATAAGACTCGTGTTGGCATATTTTGGTGCAAAAAAAATAGATATCATGTGAGACCCACGTGTTATACTCACAATTTTAACAAATTTTGTTATGGTTGCAATCAAAACACATCAATGTGTATCATAATTTTGGTATTACCCGTGAATTGGTATAACTACGATCCAAATATTATTTTGTACTTAATTTTTGGTATTGTCAAAATTTTGGTGTAGCTACTGGTATCCAAACAGCCCTGAGTGTGTTCTTTCTATAAGGTTCGTGGGGGTCAGCAAAACTATCTCCTTGCTCTGAGTCCTTCGCTTCAAACCCTTCCTGAGTTCCATTCCTACACACAATCTCTGCCCTCTTCTCCCTTCTCTCCACTCTCCGGAAAGCTAAACCCTAGCCTGAACTAGCCGGAAGGGTGCGATGGGGTGGGCGGCGCGGTTCCTGACGGCGGTGTCGTTCCTCGCCGCCGGCACCCTCTTCGCGCCGGACGCGCTCCTCGGCGGCTCCGGCCGCTCCGGCGCGGGCGTCGCGGCGGCGAGGCTGGCACACATCCTCTCCTTTGCCACCGCCTGGGGCGCCGCGCTTTGGGTCACCTTCATCGGCGGCATCGTCATGTTCAAGTACAACTAACTCGATCCCTTTCGGTTAAACTTGTTAGCGTCGTTTTAGTGAGAATTTTGGTTTTGTTACATCGATCATTATTGCGCTTGTTCGCGGTAAAAGTTGCGGTATCTTTTGTTCGATTATTATTGCGCTTGTTTGCGGTAAATGTTGCAGTATCTTTTGTTGTTTGTTTTAGTAGGCGTTCACCTGTTGTACTTAGTACAACTTCTGAATGTTTTTACGCCAATGCCATGTTGCTTTGCAAGCAAGTTTTGTTTACTTTTTTTTTTCTGTAAGTTGCATTTTTCAGAGTATTACATTATTTGCATTTTTAGAAAGCAACATCTTTCACTGGATTGTTCAATTGTGCCTTCAATGTTGTACTTGTATTACACAAAGGGTACATAGCACTTCGTTATTGTGAGAACTGAGAGGTTCACCTGAAACCATAAGTGCAAAGTTGATTATTCCTTTATAAAAAAATAGTATAAAGCAATTGACATTGTTTTGGTGAAATCTTTTGAATCATGAAGGTATTTGCCGAGGCACCAGTTTGGGAATCTGCAGGGGAAGATGTTCCCAGCCTACTTCATGTTGATATCAGTGTGTTCGGCCATATCAGTAGCAGCATTTGCATACCTCCACCCATGGAAGACAGCATCAACCATTGAGTGTTACCAGCTCGGATTCCTTATCGCCGCCCTTGGTTTTGACCTATCCAACCTTCTGGTCTTCACCCCCATAACCATCGAGGTCAAATCCTTTTTTCCTGCTCCATACGTTTGTTTATGTTACCATTTTTGCCTTCCCTTAATGCTACTTTCAGAGAAAAACATGGTACGATAGTTTGAGCTATATGACAATTGTGGTGATTGGTTTGTTTGTTTTATATAATTTAATACTGTCAACGGTGATAAATATTGGTAGATGTTGTGGACGCGTTTATTGGCAAGACATATCAGCGATGCAAACGCAAGAACTCCAAGGAGAATTTGGCAGAAGGTCCTTTGGCTGGCGCTGCTGAAATCGAAACTTACTCAGTTCTGTAGCCGGTCATGACACGAGTAAGGTCCCTTGTGCCTAGGCTATAAAAGCAGCATGATGTAATTGAGAGAATCAATTGAGAATAAACTTAGCTTCGCTATCCATCTAGTCGGCAGTCGGAGCCTCGGTCGGCTAGGAATCAATCCCGCCGAGCTCGATGGCGACATCGCCTCCGCCAATTATCCTTCATCTTCCTCATCTCCACGCCATATCAATTTGGTATCAGAGCCATCACCACCACCCTTCGCCATGGAAACCAAGCTCTAGACGACGTGTTTCAACAACTCGCAATCATGATGACAGAGATCAGCGGCATCAAGGCGCAGCAGACCGCACACGATCAAGTGACTGCTGGGTGGAAGACAGGAGGCGGCGCGGCAGTTCTACCGACGGCTTCCAGTGGTGGCAACGGTGGCTTCCACACACGAGGTCGGCCTCCCGAACTCGGGTTTCGTGATGACGAAGATCGACACACGGTTCCTCGCTTCCACAAGCTCTCTTTTCCGACCTACGACGGCGAAGAGGACCCTCTTCCTTAGCTCAATCGTTGTGAGCAATTTTTTTGGGGGTAGCGAACCATGGAAGAAGAAAAGGTTTGGTTGGCATCTTACCACTTGGTTGGCGCCGTCCAATTGTGGTACTATCAACTCAAATGTGACGAAGGCATGCTATCATGGGTACGCTTCTCAAACTTCGTCAACATGCGGTTTGAACCACCCATCCGCAGCAACTCCCTCTGGGAATTGGCACAACTTCGACAAACAACGACGGTGGATGCATACCAAAAGAAGTTCTTGGTGCCTCTGTGTCATACAAAACCTCTTTCGGCATTACAACAAGTGCAACTCTTCACCGCCGGACTGGGGAAACCATTACAGACCGACATTGATCTCCAGCACCCCACTCATCTTCAGACTGCCATGAGTCTGGCTAGGGCGTATGAGCAACGGCTCGAGGACTCGCCGTGGAGCCGAAGCCAACATTAAACAACCCCGCCGGTGTTGCGCTTCCTCCTGCACCGTGGCGTGCAAGTCCAGCGTGTCGATGCCAAGCATCGCGGAGACCACAGTGGGCTCGGGCACGATGGCTACCCCGGCTTCCCAATTTTTACGCATGTCCATTGAAGAAATGTCCTATCGCCGTGCTAAAGGACTGTGCTACAATTGTCCCGAGAAGTTCTCACGGAACCATCACTGTTCCATGAAGGCATCTTCCTCCTAGAGCTTGATGACGCAGATGGGAAAGACGACGACGACGATCATGTTGAGTTTTCCTTGCATGCTCTTACCGCATCCGTACTGGTCGTACGATACGCCTTCTGGTGGAGATCAATGGCCAGGAACTGCTCGCCTTGGTGGATTCAAGCTCCACCCATACCTCCCTTGCCGAAGCTGTAGTGCTTCGTCTTGGCTTGTTGCCTACCCCACGAGCAGGCAGTTCAAGCTTGGCTGCAACCTCACGCACTACGTGTTTTTCTCGGCCTCACTGGCTACTATCACAAGTTTATCAAAGAATATGGCTCAGTAGCGGTTCCTCTTGTTAGAATATGAGTTAGAATAGGGACTCTTTTGTATTTCCTTATCTTCCTTTTCTATTGCCTTATTTGTATATGACATGCACCTCTTGTACACCTATATATATTGCCCATTGGGGCTCTTTAATATACACATAATATCCATAACATAGTATCAGAGCAAAGTTAGGGTTAGGGTTTACTATTGCCGCCACCACTGCCTTTTAGCCTTCATCGTTTTCGCTGCCCGACGCCCCCGGGAGGAGCAATCTCTGCTCCCGGGGCGGCCTCTCGCTGTAGCATATTGTTCCATCGGTGCAACATCAACCAGTGATACGGGATGTCTCCTCCCATGGCGCCGTCTCTGCCCGACGTCATGCAGCCGTTGGCGTCGAAGCGGTGGAAGGTGCGGACGAGCTCTGGCTCGGGGCCGCGATGTCCCTGCGCCCGAGCACCTCTGCCCCGAGCTCCCACCGCCGTCCACGCTCGGATCTGGGCTGCCCGAGCCTCCCGAGCTCACCCCGACTCGGATCTGCGCAGCCCCGTGCGCCGTCCGTGCTCCGCCGGAGTGGAGGAAGAAGACCGCCTCGTCTTCATCGCTTGACGCCGCATCCTCCTCTGCCTACCAGATCCGGCGTGGACTCCTCCGCGCCCCTGCGCCACCCCCGCACACTCCCTCATGTTCTCCTCCACTCGACACAGCAGCGAGCGGCACCCCGCGGCCTCCTCTGCACCGAGCCATCCGTGTCATCCCGACGACCGCGCAGCCCTGCATCGTCTGCCTGTGCGCACACGGAGGTGCTCGGCTGTCGCCTCTTCTGGCTCCACCTGGGTGGAGAGGAGGAAGGTGGAAGGGGAGGAGAGGGAGGCGATACGGATGAGGACAGTCATAGACAAGGAGAGGTGGTCGATCTGGTTTTTTTAACCAGAGTTGCTTCGGCTTCACCCAGCTCTAGCTCCTCCCATCTCCGGCTCCGGTTTTGGGTTTCTCCAACTTTTCGCAGCTTCTTCCGCTGATAAAGAGCGTTGCTGCCAGTATTTGCTGCTAATTATCCCTTGGGCTTTTCTTTTCTTTTTTCTTTTTTTATTGTTATCGTTTCTAACATTGCGTCCATTCAAATCCGTACCACTCTATATTTGAGTTCGCCTAAGCCATGCGAGTCCACAAATTTATTGTCAGTCATAGAAGCATATGAATTCCCTTATGCATGGCATTAGTTGCCACTCCCGCCTTCTTTTTGAGCCGCGTGCAGATCGTAGAAGTTATTATGATGCCGCTGCTTCTCTTTTAGCCGCCGCCCCAAGCTTCTAAGGCCGTCGCGCTTCTTCGGCGCCGCCACCGTCTATGGCTTCAATTTGCGTTGTCATGCTTCCACCTATTCCTATTCGGCTTGATTTGACAGCTCTCTCTATTCATGTCGGTTTTATCATCTTCTTCGCCGTGTTGCGGCGGTCGACTTTCTCAGCCCCTGCACCTTGTGCTTTATGGGCTGTTGCACGACCCCAGATGGGAGAAGATCTTTTGATACTCGACATATTTTCCAAGAGTTGCATGCTACGACGACATTATCAAGACTCGGACTTTGGATTTACTCTAATTTAGTGTCAACCCTTTCCAAATGCAATGTCATTGCATACGCCTTACATTTGAGGGGGGGTGTGTGTGTTAGAATAGGAGTTAGAATAGAGACTTTTTTGTATTTCCTGGTCTGCCTTTTGTATTGCCTTATCTGTATATGACATATACCTCTTGTACTCCTATATATATTGCCCATTGGGGCTCTTCAATACACACACAATATTCATAATACCTCTCACCAAATTGCTCAAGAAAGAGGCGTTTTCTTGGACATCTGAAGTTGATTTCGCGTTCGCAACTTTAAAAGCCGCCCTTGTTTCGGCTCCAGTGCAACATCTTCCGGATTTCACTAAGCCTTTTACCATCGATTGTGGTACCTCTGACGCCGACTTTGGTGCGGTTTTTCACCAAGGTGGTGGACCCATTAGTTTCTTTAGTCGTGCGGTTGTGCCTCATCACGTCAAGTTGGCCGCCTATGAGCGTGAGTTGATTGGCTTAGTCAAGGCCGTCCGTCATTGGCGTTCGTACCTTTCGGGTCGTGCATTTGTGGTTCGTACATATCACTATAGCTTCGGCTATGATTTTTTGGTTGAATTCCGGCCCGGGCGTCAGAATGCCATTGCCGATGCATTGTCACGCCGTGATGAAGAGACGCTGGCCGTACACGCCATCTCCAGTCCCGACTTCGCTCTCTTTGCCGCACTGTAGCAGGAGGTCTCTTCGCTTTCGGAATTGGTCGCTCTGCGTGATAAAATTTCGGCGGGCACAGCCGAGCTTGGTTGGACTTTGGTTGATTGTTTGATCCTATGCAAAGGACGTATTTTTCTTGTCGATTCCTCACTTCGTTGGGCCGACGTGTTGGTTGATGCTCACGGTATGGGTCATGAAGGCGTGCAGAAGACTTTACATCATTTTCGGGCATCCTTCTTTGATGTTGGTGCTTACATGAAGGTTTGGGACTATGTCAAAGGGTGTGTGGTTTGCCAGAAGAACAAAACAGAACACTTGCATCCTGCTGGTCTACTTCAGCCATTGGTTGTGTCGTTGGTGATTTGGGAAGACATTTATATTAATTTCATCAAAGGTTTCCCAAAGGTGGGCGGCAAAACAGTGGTGTTAACGGTCATTGATTGTTTTTCCTAATACAGCCGCTTTATTCCTCTTGGGCATCCCTACACCGCCAATTCGGTCGCCCACGCTTTCTTTGACGAGATTGTTTGCCACCATGGGGTTCCATGTTCCATTGTTAGCGATTAAGGTCCGGTTTTCACGAGTAATTTTTGGACAAAACTTTTCCGACTTATGGGTGTCAAGCTTCACATGAGTTTGTCTTTTCATCCTCAGTTTGATGGGCAATCTGAAGTAGTCAACTGGACCATTGCTATTGTACTTGCGGTGTTTGTCTGACGATCGTCCTAAACAGTGGCTACAATGGCTTCCTTGGGCCGAATTTTGCTATAATACTTCCTACCAGACTTATTTACAAACCACGCCTTTTCGGGTGGTCTATGGTCGTGATCCTCCTACTTTATTGACTTATCAGCCTAATACTACCCATGTGGTGGCAGTAGATTGCCAGATGTGTGATCGTGATGAATTTCTTGTAGAAATTAGAGAACGACCTCTTCAAACTCAAGATTACATGAAGCAACGCCATGATAAGCATCACCGAGCGGTCACCTTTGAGGTCGGCGATTGGATCTGGCTTTGTCTTCAGTACCGTTCGGCGGCTGGAATTACCGATCAATAGTCCAAGTTGGCTCCTTGTTTTTACAGACCTTTTCTCGTCCAAGAACGTATTGAATCCGTGGCTTATTGTCTTCATCTTCCGCCCAAGGCGCGTATCCATAATGTTTTTCATGTCGCCCTTCTGAAACCATACCAAGGTCCCACTCCTACGTGTGTTGGGCGATTGCCTGAGATTGTGCATGGTCAGGTTGTTCTCTCTCCAACATCTATTGTTCACGCTTTGCTAAATCGTGGCGCATGGGAATTGTTAGTTCAATGGGATGGCTCCTCTACAGCTGATGCAACATGGGAGTCCTTGGAATCTTTTCAGCAGCAATATCCTTTATTCCAGCTCGAGGACGAGCTATTTCGTGGAGAGGGAGGAAATGCTATGGACGCGTTTATTGGCAAGACATATCAGCGACGCAAGCGCAAGAATTCCAAGGATTTTGCAAAAGGTCCTTCGGCTGGCGCTGCTGAAACCGAAACCGACTCGGTTCCTGTAGCCGGTCATGACACGGCTACTATGCCGATTAGGCAATAAATCAATTAGGAAAGGGGGAAGGTTAAGTTAGAAAGAGATGAATTAGTATAGAAAGATATGAGTTAGTATCTCCTTAAGAGATTGAATTAGATATTGAGTTTGAGTTAGTCTCCTTCCCGAATACGTGTGTGCTGTCCTGATTTCGGAAAACCGAAATCCCTTGCGCCTACGCTATAAAGGCAGCATAATGTAATTGAGAGAATCAATCAAGAATAAACTTAGCTTCCCTATCCATCTAGTCGGTAGTCAGAGCCTCGGTCGGCCGGGAATCAATCCCGCCGAGCTCGACGGCGACATCGCCTCCGCTAGTTATCCTTCATCTTCCTCCTCATCCCCACACCATATCAGTAGATCTGTCATGGCATGCAGTCTTGGATTAACAATTCCTTGCAGCAATCACAGGCATATCTAAAATTACTTTTGTGCTTCATTATATTTCAATAGTGAACAAAAGTAACATGGTAGTTGGCTGTCAGAGCCTCGTATGTAGCACTCAATAGTACTGAGTTAATAAACTACTCCATGCTTGACACAAGATCACATGTTCCCTTTTGTTTAGTTTCCAATCAGCTTAGCAATTTAGCCTTGGGAAAAGAAAATAGGCATTACTAGTTCTGGCAATGCTCTTGTTCTACTCTCAGAAGCATAATGTTGGATAACTATTGTGCAGCGAGCAGGCAGAGTATTTGCAATGAAATCTGTCCCCATACGCAGACCTCTAGGGCACCTAATAAACTTTAACACAGATTTCATTGTGTATTATCTTTTATGCTGTTTGGAAATTGTATTAGTTGCTGAAAACAACCATTGAGGATGGAATCCTTGTCATGAACTGAGAAGAACCCGTGCTATAAGCAATTGTCGGACATGATCTTCTTCTACCGTGCATTTTCCTTCCTGTTTATGTACAGTATTGACTTTCTTATCTCGTGCAGATGATGATGAAGAGGCACAAGATCGAGAAGGACCTCGGCATCGGCAGCGAGGTCGGGTGGTCGAAGAACGCGGAGGTGGCGAAGACGAGCCCCGCCCTGACTGCAATGAACAAGAAGTTCGGGATGATCCACGGGCTGTCGTCGCTGGCCAACATCATGGCGTTCGGCAGCCTGGCCATGCACTCCTGGTACCTCGCCAGCAAGCTCGAACTGTGAAGGTCCAAGTGCTCGTCTCATGGCTTCATGTAATGAGCTTTCTTGTCAGCTGGTGATTAGGACTTAGCCTAGGTTGTTTACTGCTAAAGAAAGAGTTATGTGAGAACTTGGCAGAGAATAATGTACAGACTGCAGAGTGCAAGCAGTTCGTTCCAGTTTAACAGAGGAGTCTATTATTATATACTAAAAGCTCATGACAGGTCTTTTAGAGCGGCTAAGAAAAAAAAAAGAGAGAAATAGGCTAGAAATTCTCATAACAAATAAAAACATCCAGCCCTTAATCTGGTCGATATTAATTAAAGTAAATATATAGCGATCGTTGGATGTTATTAGAAAAAAAAGAGAGAAATACGGTAGAAATCTCACAAAAAAATACCTTACCCTTAATTTGGTGGACCCTTATTATAAAGAAAAAAAATCTACCATTGATAGTGTGATCTTAGATATAATCTATTTGTCGTAGCAGGGTACTAATGGGTGTCTCGCACACTAGGATCATCAGGAATATTGGTGCGCTGTTGGAGATATTGTACATGTGTAGATCAAGTCATGTGGTGTATTTAAACAAATGTCCTTAAATACTCTCTCTCTCTCTCTCTCTATATATATATATATATATATACACACACACATTGTGAGGGCAAGAAGGTAAATGTCTCTTCTTGCCCCCTATATAAAGCTCCAAAAGCATGTAACAGGGGGCTTCCCTCGTTATTATCTCATTCACACACTCAATGCAATACACTCACACACCTTGTGTCTTTGGCTCCTCCTCCTTCAGTCTTCTCCCAAGACAAAGGGTACTCTGTACCCACTGTCTAGCCTTTTCTTGCTATGACAGTTGGCGTTGTCCGTGCGGACCGAACAAAAAGCTTACGCATGAGAGAAGCTGAAGCCCACCATCCTAGTCGAAACACACCTTCAACCGAAGCACATCCCACCACCACAACCGAAGCGCACCCCATACTTGCCAAAGCACATCCCGCCTGGGATGTACCTTTGGCCCCATCGAGCCGCCCTTCGGCGTCGGTAGCCTCCAGAGCACCCTTCGATGCCCCCCTCCACCGAGCGGTAGCCTCTGGAGCCCGCGCCACCCCCATCGAGCCTCCGCTAGGGCGCCACCTTTGGCCAACCCCCCGCAACTTGGTCGAAGCCCATCTTCGGTCGGAGCACACCTCCACGAGGCCGGGACCGAGGTCCCCATGGTTTAGTCTTTCTTTTTGCTAATCGTGCTTTTCAAAATCAGTGGTCGAAACTCAGTGGTCGAAACAAGACACCGCGCATAGCCTCGAGCCCCGGTGCACACTAACTCACCCTCGCGGGTGTAAAGTGTATAAAAGAGACGCCGCGCATGGCCACGAGCCCCGGTGCGCACTAAATCGCCATCGCAGATGTGAAGTGTATAAACAAGACGTCACGCATGGCCACAAGCATCGGTGCACACTAACTCACCCTCGCTGGTGTGAAGTGTATACACAAGACGTCGCGTATGGCCCCGAGCCCTGGTGCACACTAACTCACCCTCGCAAGTGTAACACCCCAGCCCAACACTGAGCCTAGAATGCCACCACACTACTCTTCCAACTAATAAATATCGACACACTATAAAATTACATCAAGAAATCATCAATAAAGATATCCAAGGATCACAAACGAACATGCATAATTATGGTTCAAACGATAATAAATAATCAAGTGGAATAAAACCAGGTAAACAGTCCAAAATAGCATCAACCAATGAATCCAAATTATTAAAGCAAATAGTCTAGTCCAAACATTGTCCTAAACTTTATTCAACCTCTAACATGTCCAAGTATAAACCAATATTGAATGAAAAGATTATTATGGCGAATGATCATGTGTTGTCCATGTGCTCTACTCGCACTCAGTTACGACGCCCTCGAAGATCACCTAAAGACAACAAAAGAGCAAGGGTGAGTCCACGACTCAGCAAACACATCCATAAACAACGAACAATAATAAATCCACAGCATTCAATAACTTCATTATCATCACAGGTACTTCTATTTGATTCACATCCATTAATCTCATGTATCAATGCAATTCTAATCTATATGTCCACATGCACTTCTTTCGCGTATACCGGTATAGCATGAGTGAATGCTCGCGACAACATTCACTCTCAAGCCCGTTCCTCCATAAGGATCGGGGACCTCCTCCACTCCCGTGGAGTTGTGATCATTCATGATCACCTGCTCATATGCAAAGATGCTTATGAATGCAAACATGTAAACTCCATCATAAACATCATATCCAACTTTTCATCATGTCCAATAACAATATAAATCCATACCATTCCATTGCTTGCAATTAAACAAAATAAAAGCACAACAATAATGATAATAGAAGATAAAGAAAACAGTGATCGATCATTGATCGCTGTCTACCATGCACTTGCCTTTACTAGTTGCGACGCACAATTTGGCTAGCAGATGGCAACAAGTACGACGCCTCTCCTACATTAAATACACAAATTTCAATACAAGCTACAGCAACAAGAATAGCAATCAATCGACATCGCTCCTACACGTCCCCAAATATACCACGTTACTCCGGTACCGAAAAGTTTCCCATTGCGGTCTTAGTACTAAAACGAACGTATCTTTTGACTCAAAAGTCCAATCGCAACAAACCACCCCATTCTGGATTCTTTATAAAATTATCCACATTTTCTTAGATTACAAAGACTTCTAATTAAATCATCTAACCCTCCGTTTCTAGCCCAGAAAGTCGGTCTGCCCGCTTCGGAACAGCAGTCTTACTAAATTCATAACTTTTGTTTTACTCAACCAAAATTCGCGTTCTCAGATTCCACAGAACCGTTGGACAATTATCTACAACTTTCATGTAGATCAAAAACTCTAATTAGCGGATTTACTATTATTAATACCCGATCTACCAAAACAGCGCCGAAAGACGACAACCGTAAAGACAGCAGCCTTCCGAAAATCATAACTCGAATTCTACTTGTCCGATTGACGTGATTAAATATGCTATAGAAAGATATCGAAATTATCTACAATTAACTAGTAGATGATATTTCCAAAATTCGCCATTAAGATATCCGAATAAATCGTACAACGGACAGCAGGTTAAACAAACTCATTCATCGGCCTCTCTATTAGAAAATTATAAAACCTCACTAATTATTCTAGATTATAATCTCTAATTAATCTAGAAAAACAGAGAGAGTACAATGTGCAGCAGAGGGAAAAAATACCGTGATCCGTGGCGGAAAAATGCAAAGACGAAGAAGACTAGCGCTCGCGATGATGGCAATGGTTGAAAATTCAAAGCAAAGCAGCTAGAAGATGTCGGCACACAAGAAGAAGAAGAAGAAGACAAAGAATAAGAACACAAGAATACAGCCCACGCCGCAAAGAACGGCGGCAATGCAAAGAATTCACGCAGCGAGAATTGCGGCAAATGATTCGGCTCGGGCGCGCCTGACAAAGCGGCGGACAAAGAATAAGAAGCACCCAAGCAAGAAGAATCGCGTAGCGGCGGATCGGCTCGGCACCAAAGCAAGGCCAGCAGCATGCAGATCTTCCACGCGGGAGGCGGCTGCGGCGTCGCGGCAAAGCGACCACACGCAGGAGCAAAGGCAATGACGCCAGGCGAATTTGGTGCAACGCACTAGCGAGAAAACAAAAAGCGATTGGCGGCGCGTGGGAAAGAAAAAAAAACAAGGAAAATGGCTAGGGTTTCTAAAATTCCCACCATCTATTTATATAGCTCTTAAAACTCTGAAATTCTATTTTTTTTATGTACTAATTTATTTAATTACACACAGGCCCTTAAAGACGTTATTAGTTATTTATTTAATTATTTCAGAATATTACAGCAAGTGTGAAGTGTATAAACAATACGTCGTGCATGCCACGAGACCCGGTGCACGCTAACTCACCCTCGCAGGTGTGAAGCGTATAAACAAGTTACTCTCACGAGTATAATTTAGATATCGCGGTTAAACGCGCAAACCCTAGTCGGTCCGACAGTCGCGCCTCGGCGACTAGGGAGTATCCCGCCTCGAGACCTCGCCTCGACGGAGAGACATCGCATATCGCGCTCAAACGTGCAAACCCTAGTCGGTCCGACGACCGTGCCTCGACGACTAGGGAGTCTCCTGCCTCGAGGCCTCGCCTCAGCGGAGAGACATCGCATATCGTGCTCAAATGCACAAACCCTAGTCAGTCCGAGGGTCGTGCCTCGGCTACTAGGGAGTCACCCGCCTCGAGGCCTTCCCTCGGCGGAGAGACATCGCAGATCGCGCTCAAACACGCAAACCTTAGTCAGTTCAACGGCCGCGCCTCGGTGACTAGGGAGTCTCCCGCCTCAAGGCCTCGCCTCAGCGGAGAGACATCGCACATCGCAGTCAAACACGCAAGACCCTAGTCGCTCCAGAGTTTGCGCCTTGGCAACTAGGGAGTCTCCTACCTCGAGGCCTTGCCTCGCCGGAGAGACCTCGCATATCGCGCTCAAACGCGCAAGACCCTAGTTGTTCCGGAGGCCGCACCTCGGCGACTATGGAGTCTCCCGCCTCGAGAACCTTGCCCCGGCGGAGAGACATTTCCCATCGCGCTCAATCGCGCAAAGACCCTAGCCGTGACTAGGGAGTCTCCCGCCTCGTGGCCTCGTCTCGGCGGAGAGACGTTGGACATCGCACTCAAACACGCAAACCCTAGTGGGTCTGATGGCCGTGCCTCGGCGACTAGAGAGTCTCCCGCCACGAGGCCTTGCCTCGGCAAAGAGACCTCGCATATTGCCCTCAAACGCGCAAGACCCTAGTCATTCCGGAGGCCTCGCCTCAGCGACTAGGGAGTCTCCCGCCTCGAGGCCTCGCCCTAGCGGAGAGATCTCGCATATCGCGCTCAAACGCGCAAGACCCTAGTCATCCCGGAGGCCGCGCCTCGGCGACTAGGGAGTCTCCCGCCTTGAGGGCCTCGCCTCGGCTGAGAGACATTGCATATCGTGCTCAAACGCGCAAACCCTAGTCGGTCCGACGACCATGCCTCCGCGACTAGGGAGTATCCAGCCTCGTGGCCTCGTCCCGATGAGAACACCTCGTGAATCAAGCGCCAGCGCGCCTAATCCTGCGGGCATGAAAACATCAAAAAAAAATATGGGGGCGACGATCGGCTTCGCCTCCCCCTCGCTAGCTTTGGGCCCCAAACGAGCGCAATCAAAAAAGTATAGGGGATGGTGATCGGCTTCGCCTCCCGCTTGCTAGCTTTGGGCCCCTGAACGAACTCAATCAAAAAAATATGGGGGATGACGATCGGCTTCGCCCCCCTCCCTCGCTAGCTTTGGGCTCCCAAACGAGCCCAATCAAAAAAAGTATGGTGGATGGCGATCGGCTTCGCCTCCCCCTCGCTAGCTTTGGGCTCCCAAACGAGCCCAATCAAAAAAGTATGCGGGGTGACGATCGGTTTTGACTCCCCTTCACTAGCTTTGGGCCCCCAAACGAGCCCAATCAAAAAAAAGTATGGGGGATAGCGATCGGCTTCACCCCCCCGCTAGCTTTGGACTCCCAAACAGGTCTAATCAAAAAAAGTATGGGGGCGGCGATCGGCTTCGCCTCGCTAGCTTTGGGCCCCCAAACGAGCCCAATCAAAAAAGTATGGGGGACGGCGATCGGCTTCGCCTCCCCCTCGCTAGCTTTGGTCTCCCAAACGAGCCCAATCAAAAAAAGTATGGGGGACGGCGATCGGTTTCGCCTCCCCCTCGCTAGCTTTGGGCTCCCAAACGAGCCCAATCAAAAAAAAGTATGGGGGACGGCGATCGGCTTCGCCTCCCCCTCGCTAGCTTTGTGCTCCCAAACAAGCCCAATCAAAAAAAAGTATGGGATCGCCTCCCCCTCGCTAGCTTTGGGCTCCCAAACGAGCCCAATCAGAAAAAGTACAGGGACGGTGATCGGCTTCGCTTCCCCCTCACTAGCTTTGGGGTCCCAAACGAGCATAATCAAAAAAAGTATGTGGGATAGTGTAACATCCTAATTTTTCGATCTTTAAAAATCTTTTAAATAGTTAGTAGTTATAAAATTCACCATTTGGATTTTACTTGAATTTTAATAAAGCTTAACCTGGACTTTCAATATCAAAATAATTTAATATGATTAATGACAACCTCAACAATTGTAAAAACTATTTTATTTGGGTTCTATGTGCTTGGATATATTTTTAGATTTTTCTAGAAATTTTTCGAGTTTATTTGCTATTTGCATTTTCTGTAATTTCTAAAAAGGAAAATTTATTTTAAAATCTCATAACAGTGACAGTCCGAAGCCGAATCCATCCCAGCCTTTCTCCGTGCGCGAGCCCACTCACTACCGCCATTCAGCTCACGACGTGTGGGCCCCACACCGCAGCCTTCGCCCCGCACCCGCCTTCCTCGTGGAGTCGCCGCCGCCTCTTCCGCTATTGTCGGCTCAAGCCATGTATGACCACAGGATATCTCTAACTAAACTAGACGCCTCATTACAGACGGTTTCTTTGGGACTGTCTGTGTTGTAGTTATCACAGACGGTTTCTTTGGGACTGTCCGTGTTGTAGTTATCACAGACGATTTGTAAATAGAACCGTCTGTGATAATTCACATACTGTTCTTAAGAAGAACCGTCTGTGATAATCTAAGTCATCATAGATGGTTCATAATACAAACTGTCTGTGGTGAGATACCATAGCTTGGAATTTCCCTTTTTGATTTGGACTGAGGCAAGTGGTTGATACTAAGTGATATGGTGGAGCTTTGTGCATGGAAATGATAATCTTTGTGGCATAGTTAGAAATTAGAAATCTTGCCTTGGTCAATTAAGGACTTAACTTTGTGCGCTGTTGAACTAGGTCTTTCGTACAACCACATGTCTGATGGGACATGCCTAACTTAGTAAGTTATGGAGTCTTAACATTGACAACTCAGGTTGTACGTTAGGATCTCAATGATGGGTGGAGGTGTAGACTAACAGGTAGATCACATCGTAGGACGGTTCGCCACTTCCCTGTCCAACGATGTGTGTTGTACCAAGCGCTGTGTATGGGTTGGACGACAGTAAAACATACCGGGAGTGTCAATGCTTGAGATGAAGTTTCTGAAATATTTTGTTATGATTAGTGCCTACACTGATTATATCATGTGGGTAAAGTGTACAATCTCTGCAGAGTGTTAAACAATCTATTCGAATAGCTGCATCTGCGGTCATGGACATGCTCGGGAATTTCACACAGAGGTTAGATTTTCATAAAACATTTGGGAAGGGAGCTGTGTGATCTAAGTCATATGACTATGTGAAATAATTTGATTAGGCTTTGTGTTCTTTGTGAAAACAACTTTCAAACTATTATTGTTTATTTGTTTTAAACATGTTTTTCAATATATTATTTGTATTCAATTGCAAATGTTATTTTATGCAAAATAACCACAGAAGTAATTCCTTCTATAAATTGCATTATGGGGTATGACTTGTGAGTACGGTTGTGTACTCATGCTTGTTATAAACAATCAACATAAGTTGAGGAATCTTCATCTGTCTTCGATGAGGAGTTCTACGAAGGTGCTGATCGCTAGGTCATGGTACCAGTCGGTTGCCTGTGGTGTATTGATGGGATTCTGCTGAAGTTTATTTGTTCCCCTGCTTATTTATTTATTGCCAGTCTGTGAGGCTTAATAAATATAAACTCGACCTTAAGGTCACAAAGTTATTTGTTATTCAAATTACTCGATATGCTATTATTCGTTTTGTGTGGATCGATATCCATCTATGTTTATACTATGTGCACTAGCATGATTCTGGACTAGTGCAGAATACATAGAAGGTCAAGAATTGTATTTTTTTGATCCCAACTGACGGCGACCGGCTTCGCCTCCCCCTCGCTAGCTTTGGAGCTCCCAAACGAGCCCAATCAAAAAAGTATGGGGGACGCTGATCGGCTTCGCCTCCCCCTCGCTAGCTTTGGGATCTCAAACGAGTTCCATAAAAAAGTATGGGGGTGGTGATCGGCTTCGCCTCCACCTCGCTAGCTTCAGGCTCCCAAATGAGCCCAATCAAAAAAGTATGGGGGATGGCAATCGACTTCGTCTCCCCCTTGCTAGCTTTGGGCCCCCAAACGAGCTCAATCAAAAAAAGAAGAGGAGGAGCCCAATAATAATAATATGCAGCCACCCCTCACGCAAACAAACATCAACCTCCATGCCACTCCAAGTTGCGGGCACAACCCACTAGGAGCGGCCGAGGGGGGCGGTACCTGGCCCCCAGCGGGACCATCACAAATGGTCACACTGAGGAAGTAATCAAACGCAATAGGGTAGCAACGACTTTTCCATGACGCACTGCCCACCTCGAGGGCCATGCCTCGGTGTAGCGGCTCCGCGTCGACTTCGTCCACACGGGCTCCATCGCTGCTCACCGCCCACCTCGAGGATGTAGCCTCAGCGGGGCGGCCCCGATGTGCCACTCGCCTCGAGGGCCATGCCTAGGCGTGGCGGCTCTGCGTCGACTTCGCCCACACGGGTTCCGCCGCTGCTCACCGCCCACCTCGAGGTTGTAGCCTTTGCGCCCAAACGCGCCGCCCGCCTCGAGGGCCCTGACTCGACGTGGCGGCTCCACGTCGACTTCACCCAAACAGGCTCCGCCGCTGCTCACCGCCCTCCTCGAGGCTGTAGCCTTGGCGGGGCGTTCCCGACACGCCGCCCGCCTTGAGGGCCGTGCCTCAGCGTGGCGGCTCCACATCGACTTCTTCCGAGGTATCCCGACTCCCGAGGAGCCGAGGCGACATGATTGCGTCCGCTCGCCCCTCGAAACCGCAGGACTTTCCCTCGCAACCTCGGACCACGCAGATGAGGGAGTTGTCGTAACAGGGCACCAAGGGGTGCCCCGCACCCTAGGGTCGTCAAGAATACCAGTATGTCGTCGGGGATATTGTACATGTGTAGACCAAGTCATATGGTTTCTTTAGACAAATGTACTTAAATGTCCACTCTCTATATATATACATTGTGATGACAAGAAGGTAAATGTCACTTCTTACCCTTATAAATAAAGCTCCAAGGGCATGTAAGAGGGGCTTCCTCATTATTATCGCATTCACACACTCAATGCAATACACTCACACACCTT